>CM071926.1:151653662-152123015 GCA_016081115.2 Rehmannia glutinosa
CTCGTTTGTACTTCAATTTAGTTTACGTATTAACAAGCGATTCTTGATGATTCTAAGTGGCGATGCTGCGTCTTTGTCTTCAAAATCACTTTCGAAATATACGTTAAGTTCCACACAAAACAAGCTAGCGTAATGCCTTTCACAAGGCGAATATGCCCGACTCATAAATTTATTGCATGTTTATAAGTAATTATGCCAATAAATATTTCCTAAAATACCTTAAAACTCACATAAATATTGGCGGAGGAGATATTTTGGAACTTTATTTTATCGATGTAGCTCGAGCTACGACAAAGAAAACTTTAATGAAGCTTTTCATTTTTATCAAGCTTAGAAGACGGATGGAAGTAACTTTTTTAAAAACATTAAAGGCGACTTCAGGAGTAGTACCATTTTGTAGGAGCAATCTTAAGAAGAAACTTCTACACGACGAGCATGTGGACTTTGGGTTTGTCTAATTGAAATGGACAAAGTGAAATATCCATTTAAGTTTTTTAGACTTGAGAAAATGGATCTTTTCTTGAATTCAATGTGAGATCAGCAATGGGGTTTGCGAAGACTTTTTGAGACAAAGAGAATTCTTTAAGGAGAATAATATTAAAACATGAAGAAACTTACAGAAAGATGTAACCGACACGTGTTAGTGAATTGGATCGGCCAAAACTCTCGAGACATCTTTCGACGAGAAAGAACCGAGTTTGAGAAAGATTACGACTGAGCCAGCGACAGACCGAGGGCGAGATAAAAGGACAAGGGCCCGGCTCACAGGCGCATTATCACATAGGAGGACCACGCAAGCCATATTTTTAAAACATTTCCCAATAACCATCACATGAGCTAAAAGTCCCGGAAAAGAAAAGAAAGGCAATTTTGGCTAGGCAATAATTGAGAGTATGATGTAGTGTGACCTCTTACATTTCAACAAGATTTAAAGTCGCATTTGAAGTCCGGACATACTTCTATAAATGGCAGGAGTTGAAGGAAGGCGAGGATATCGAACATTTTCCTTAGTATTAACTTATAATAAATTACGAGAAAAATTTGTAATATTTTGAGTGTTTTAGTTTTTTTAATTTTTATGAGTTTTCAGTGCAAGCCTCATGCATGAGAGGCTAAACAAGTATTTTCCTCCCAAAGGAGATTACTAATGTAATAAATATTTCTATAAATCTTAATAAAAGGGGCTCTCTACTTCAATATGTGTTCATAATGTTCTATAATTTATCTCGTTTAAGAATTTACTTTATACGCAGGGGTAGTAAGCGAACCAAGTGTCTTTGGCGATTCTGCTGAAGGTCGGATAACTTTTAGATCATCTTCCCTGGGTTGAAGATTTGAGCAGTGTGGTGTTTGTCAAGCGATCTAGGAAATGATCCATTGTGGTAGTGTTGCAAGCCATCTCACCGTCTTTGTTTCCGTCAAAGAAAGTGCTGATTTTTTAAGGTACTTATTAATTTTACGGAAGCATATATTAGACACGATATGGTAAAGTAATGGACTACATCCATTTATCAAAACCTTGAGTGTGTAATCAAATTTTTAACTAACGAAACATTTGCAGTAGACCATATCAAGTTTATAGGTGAAAACTGACAGTCCATAAAACCTTTGAATTGAGACTAGATCTAAATAGGTGTAACAATGTCACGAGTGAAGTAGGTGTTCGAAAATGTATATTTTCATAATCTAGGAATTTGAGTTTATTGAATATAGTTATGGTATGAAAGGATTGGAAATTGCTAATTCGAAAGTTGTAGGATTATATTTGCTACATTTGGAAAGATAAAGGACCAAATCGCTATTCGACCATAAGGGCAAAATTGTCCCGGACCAAAATCGCAACTCTAAATAGTTAAGGGCAAAAATACAACCGCCTATAGATACAGGACAAAAATGCAATTAAAGCGCTTTTACTAATGATATACTACTATTAATGATTAATTTCTCTGGTCATTATATAATCTAAATTAAACCTAGATATTTGTGTAACTATCTTTCCACATATCTTGTAGATGGTACACATGGTGTCATAGACAAGCTACACTAGGGCCAAGGGGGGCATTGTGCCCTGAAATTTTGAGAAACATTAGGGGTATTTTGATAATTTCACTTATAAGCTTAAAAATGCTTAAAATTGGTAAAACTGGAACAAAATTTTTAATTCCTTCATTTTTGTTGTTCCTTCGCATTTGTGAATCTTAAAAAATATTTGAATCTTGGTCATTTTTCTCATTTGTCAAAATTTTGTACATTTTCTTACATTCCACCATAATATTGAATATGAATTTTGACATTATTCTCTTATACCTCTATTCATCTCTTTTCGGATTATTGATATTCATTATCAAATTTCCACTAAAAGAATTCAACATTGTTGATGAGTTATTGAATAATTATTTGGTAATATACACTAAGAAATATTTATATTACCAATGAAGATATTATGCAATGATTTAGTAGTATGAAAACAAGAAGAGGAATGTTATGATATAATGATGTAATTGTATTAATATTATTTATTATCAATATTAAGATATAATTAAGTTAATACATTGACTTTATCAAACTTAGTCTTTATTTATAGCATTGTTTTTAAAATTGATGTATCATATTTTATTTTATATTAATGTTAATTAGCTGACACAAAATTCCTTACTTTGCAATTGTAACATCATAATACCCTTTGCATACATGTCAAAATAGGACTTTATTCAATGTCTTGATCCACAAAAGAAAATAAAAAGAAAAAAACACATAAAAGGATAGGCATTTTCACTTCCCACTAATCCATTTTGGACAACATGAGCGGCCTTTGAAGACGACCACTGTAGGCTGGCATTTCAATGACAATATTAAGATCCATTATCCTCTCCCTAATTCTCTTTCCTTCTTCACCTTCCATTAATTGTTTCACCGTCTCCTAAACATAACCTCTCTCAACAATCCCATTTTCACTCTCCTCAACTCTTATCGCAGACCTTCAATCCATCTCTCAAGACCACCGTTCATCTTTTGTTAAAACAGAGCGTACGCTATCAATGGCACTCAAGAACCACGCTCTCGATATCGAGTTCCACCCATGCGTTAGAAAATCCGCCCTGTCGATCCATGGCTCAAAACTCCGAATCAGGGGGCCACGACGAGGCCACCACTAAGCCCCTTTCTTTAGTCACTTTCCAAAAACCCTTGTGGCAATAATCCAACGGATTATTCCCTATGTTTTTTCGGTGTTTAAATACCTTTGAGCGATGTTTTCTTGAGGGGTTCTCACAGCGAAAAACCTTTGTTTACTCATTTCCGTGCCTAAAGCTAATTGATAAATTGATCGGTGATAAAGTACTTCCCGCCAAGCGAAACAAATAAAGACGGATTTGGGTGGTTGATTATTGACCATTTCGGACATTCGGACCCTCGATGGATTCGGTTTCGGGCTGTCCGGATAAGTGGCCCGACAGGATAAACGGGGGGAATACTGTAGAATATAAAGTGTAAACAAATATATTTCTAATGCGAGGAAGAGAGGGTATAACATAAATTACAATTATTACAAATCAATGTTGTAATTGATGCTAAAAAACGAAACTCAAAGTCAAATTACTAATTTATATTTGTATTGATTTTTTAAGGATATTAGTGTAATTGATTCTTGAATCTGCGTTGACATATCGGATCATTAAGACGATACTTTCGAAGTACATGCAAAAGAAATGACAATGTCACCCGAAAATCTTTGAGATATAAGCGCCCTTCATTTAAAGCTGCGTCTTTAAATTATTTTTTTTGTTTTCTTTCACTTTCTTTGTTTTTATTGTTACGACGGCTTGTAATCTGGACATTTTCCTTTCTTTTTACATGTTTCCATTTTTTTAAACAAAACGTGTAATTGGTTCTTAGCTTCGATTGTGGGTGATTATAGTCGTAGTAGCTATAAATGGGTGGCAATAACCTACTAAATTCACGAATTGCAAAAGAGTCTCGTAATAATTTTAGTCTTTGGTGCGTCGAAATTGAAATTTATCAAAAATCCAAGTGAATTTTTTGTTAGTAATTTTTGTGTTCAATTAGAGGGTGATACATAATAAAGCGGAATTAGTATTCCCATCATCGAGGTTTGACCGAAAATATAAACACGTGGATTTTTCGAGAAAATTTTGAATTTTTCAGCGGCCAAGTAAATGAAATCCACGACTTTTTAAAAATTATGGGGTTTTCTCAAATTGTGTTTTTTTGGAAGACCATTAATGCCAATAATTTTTAGCAATAAGACTAAAAATATTGCAATGTAGCCCCTAAATTATAATCAAAATCTTATCTTAAATACCGACTGAGTTGTTCCAAATCTGGAAAGCTTGATTCAAGTTCAATAAAGCTATTCACAATAATGCCATCGGCCAACACAAACCTCTTTGCCGCGATCAACCATCCATGTATTAACTTCACTATTTCTATCTTTCATCGAATCGGGAAGTCATCCGGATTCAACACTATAGAACCTGGCAACCTGGATTGGCTCCGCAAATCTCTGTACTCCTTCGACAATCCACAAGATTCATCGAGCTTAGGCAAAGCAATCGATCGACAATTCATCGGCGGCAACAACATATAGAAAATGTAATGATTTTAAATTCCTCGCCACATCAATGGCGTAGGAGCGAAAAGATCTACCACGAGAGGCGGAAGGCCAGTTCTCAACGAAGATAGCGTTTGGCGGAGAGATGGGAGCGATCGGATAACGCGAATCGCACGAAGGATTTGGCCTTTATGTTTTCGGGAGATCGAAAGTCGAAACAGGGGGAGTACAATAGGGTTGATTGTGGCGGGAATATTTTGGAGAAGGGTTTTTAGGGTGGATTTGTGATCATGTGGGATTATGAGTGTGACAATGCGGTTGTGTTGGGAAACAAGTTTTTGGAAAGTTCTATGAATGGAATTAGATGACCCTAAAAAACATGGTGGAGGTAGTAAAGGCTATGTTGTGTGGTGGTGAGGATTTGTTTGAAGCTTAACTTCTTCCATGGTGGAGTGGTGGAGTATTTTGATAGCTAGCTAGGTTAGAATATTATGGGTAAATAGTAGTAGGAAAGGTTATGTTGGGAAAGATGTTAAAATAAATTATACGGGCACGTGAAATAGTAAAATCTTTTCCCACCTAGATGGATTAAAAATGGAACTAAACCAAGAATACCAAATAATATTTCAAGACGATAAAAATAGGACACAAGAATTTTTATGTGGAAAATCCAAATTGAGAAAAACCACGACACCGTAGTCCGGATAAATCATCCACTAAATATATAATAAGCTTACAAAATGTTTCCCTAAAAATAGGATACACAAATTATATCAAGTTACTCAACTTAGATACGCGAGAAAATAGGAATGCTATTTTGGGTGAAATGAAAAATTACTAATAATTTCTCTCCCTTTTTCTTCACCCAAAACACACATTTATAAATCAATCTACTCTCTATTTTCTTTCTTATCTATGCAATTGCTAATTGTTTGAATGTTTTGTGTGATTTTTCATCTCCGTATGTTGCTATTTATAGACAATTTTCATGCCAAAATTCCAACATGTGATTAATGCTCCATCAAACTTTATCAACAAAGTTTGGCAATTTAGTGCCAACCAATGAAGACTTGGTGATGTAGGTTGGTTGGTGCCTACAAAGAAAAATGTTCACCCACATGGGGTGAAAAATCAATAATTCTCCACCTCCATCTCATGTAGGAATTAACCAATCCCCGCTTTGTTTACGCACACTTCAACATTATCTCTTGGTAAATACCTTGTCGGTATATCTGCACCATTTCAAATATTTTTCTTTGATTGTTGCATTATTATCTAATATTATATTCAATAGTTAAACTTTCATTTGATATTGCGTTTATATTCAATAGTTTGATTTTAATTTTTGTATTCAATTTGTTTTATTCTATGTTACATATTCTTGAATTATCACAAAGTGTCTAAATTAAAAGATTTTTATAATATTTTATCAATTTATATGAAAATATAAATTTAATGAATTTAATTTTTGATATTTATTAATTAAAATTTAATAAAGTATATTAATTAAATAATTACAGAATATGTATAAGGATATTAAATGAATATATATAAAAATAAATAAAATATATGATTAATTGTAAATTGATGGTGGGGTCCCATAAAAAGTGGTTGAAGAGATTTATGGATTGTGGAGAAGTCTCAAAATGTGTTAGACTTTTTACTTTTCATGTGGCACTAATGTGTCACATAAAAAATCGTACATGAAGTTTTTGTTTGGTTTAGGAAACGGAGATTCCCTTAATTGTCTACGCACCGTAGAAGAATATTCTTGGGAATATTATGTTATTGGATCAAATATTGGATGTGCCGATGTGCCATATCTTGTTGGAATTATAGTGCGTGACATTGTTCTTCGTGCACAAATTGAAACGATGGTATGCGCTCGTTTATGATTTTTTTTATTTTTCAACTTATTATGTTGGTACTATAGATTACTTATATACTATTTTTTTCCTTTTAGAATCACCTTTACATTCTAAAAATCCATCAAATGGAGCATATCCAAAAGTATAATACATCATTCATAGCTTTACAACAAATTTATAGAATATAGAATATAATAGTCCGGAAATATGTCAAATAGCCGTAAAAACATAAAAAGTTAAACTATAACATTTTTATAAGAATGACATAGCAAAAACCTTCTCTCACTTTTTAATTGTCGTATTCTATGCATATGACATTTTTTCAAACAAAGGTAAAATAGGGTTGATTGTTGGCGGGAATATTTTGGAGAAGGGTTTTTAGGGTAGAATTGTGATCATGTGGGATTATGAGTGTGACAATGCAGTTGTATTGGGAGACAAGTTTCTTGGCAAGTTCTATGAATGGAATTAGATGACCTAAAAAACCTGGAGGAGGTAGTAAGGCTATGTTGTGTGGTGGTGGGGATATGTTTGAAGGTTCTTCTTCCATGGTGCAGTTTTTTGCATAGTTGATAGCTAGTTAGGGTTAAAAGATTATGGGTAAATAGTAGTAGGAAAGGTTATGGCTTTGGTTTAATTAATGATATATGTGTTCAAAGAAATGGGGTGATGGCCCTCACCGTCCGTCTCTAGAGATTCGTAGAGGAAGTGAATTACGGGATAATGCCTCAATGGTAGTCGAGTCCTAAAATGTTTTAAGTGAGTCATCACACAAAAATCTCTACTCCAACCATTACTAGGGGATTCAAACATCGATCATGTTGTTTATGTCAAAGAAAACGGACATCACATCGGACATCACCCAGTCCTTTACACTAGTTAGGCTATGTCGGGTAGTAAATGGGTTCATTATATTGTTAGGGAAAAAGACAAAGTACTAAGAGGTAAAAGCATCTCCAACCGACCTTGATTTTTGATTTTCAAGGTCGGTGGGTGCTCCAACCCACTTCTATAATTCCCTCTAAGGTGGGTGCTCCAACCCACTTCTATAATTCCCTCTAAATAAGAGATGATGAACAGTCACCTCCATTCTAGAGTGCAATCGTTACCCCTCTATCCCCTTTTTTTTTTTGGCTTTTATATTAATTTAAGTTGTATAATTTATCCTTTTTGACATGTTTATTTATGAAGTGTTAGTATATATCATGTAATTTATACTTTTGTTAAAGATCAATTATGAAATTTTATTTTTGTGTTTAAATTAAACGATCATTGAGTAAGATTTTGTATATATTTTTAAAATAAATAATTTGAAAATTAATGCAAATTTTATTTACATTTAATTATATTAAATAATTTTAATATTAAACATAAAATAAAACTATGTATCTAAATTATAAATTGATAAATTAAATATATTAATTCAATACATAAAAGAAAGAATAAGAGTTGAATATTCCAATGTAGAGTGAAATATAGAGGTGACCATTGGAGTTGAAACTTGATCCCTCTAAATTTTCCTCTAGAATAGTGTTAAAGTTACACAATACTAAAGGCAAGGTTGGAGATGCTCTAAGGCTGGTAATTGGAGAATTTATGGTTTTATTTGGTGTTATTGTTTGCATTTAAACAAAGTATATATATTTAGAAATTATATTTTGGCAGAAATATGTAGAAAATAAAAATACGTTCAAATATCTGATTAAAATTAATATAAAATATTTTTGATTGAATATATTTATATTTTAGTTTATAATAAAAACTATAAATATTTTAATTAAATTAAAGAAATGCGTCTATCAAAAACAACAATGGTAAACACATAATTTAATTTGGTGGACATTGACATTCAGGTGGCGCGTCAATTGAGAAATTTCATATGGGTTTGTGTTATGACAGAAGTGAGAGTTTAATGCACTCGACCCACCATTTTAATTGTTATCACTCACTTATCAGTGTCAATAAAAGCTTGGAGTGTTGTCCATAAAGACACATAAATTTTGTAATAAATACATGTTGACAAATATGCTATTAATTCATCGGTGAAATTACAAATTAGGATCTAATTAGTTGAACTTTCGTTCACTTCATTTTTATTTTTTTAGAGAAAAGCATGAAATTTTTGTTTGAGAAAAATAAGAATGAAATTTGAGAATATGATTGGATGAGATGAAAATATAATAATAATTGCAGATGTGATGATTAATTTGTGATATTATAAAGTGCATCAAGGTATACGGTCCAAATCCATAATCAAACTCCAATAACTAAATAATGACAGAATAAAATAAAAGAAATGTAACTACGATTTTACCCCCATCATAAACCTCCAACTTTCCGGATGCAATATAGTGACAGACTGGAAGCTGAGAAGTATCATGTTGCTTGAGCTCGTCTTTATACTTGAATTTGTTTGAGGAGTCTCATTCATTCTTGCATCAAGAACAACTTGGAAAGTAAGCTTTGACCATGTCTTCAAGGAATAAGTACTTTTGAAGTAGTTACGATTTTACCCATCAATTTGGTAAAATAGTAATGAGTTAGATATAAAAAGTACCACGGAGATTTGCAGTAAATAAACTAATTTTTGAAATTATAAAAAGTATCTCTGAGATTCGATTTTGTCTATCATTTTATCCCAACCACTATTTGAAAATTCAAAAAAATCCCCTACAATTTTATTCACAAATTATATGGATATAAAAATGCTCTTGGACTACTCACGAAAGATTAGAAAAATACTCGTGTCAACTATTATATCTTACAAAAGCATCTTTCAGTTCCAACATTAACTACAACGTTACCAAATAACTGGAAATTGTTCAATTTTCCACAGATTATATAACATCAAAAACCCTCACCAAAATTATGCAAACAACCCCTCCTATTCATGAAGAAGCAACAATTTCACTCGTCTAGTTTTCCATAACTTTAAGAATAGGTTCCAAACCTGATAGGGGTAATTTTGCCTGTCCACTTTTTTTTTCCCTTCAATTATTTTTTTTTAAAAAAAAAAGTACATCATGGGCATTAATTTTAATTGACTTTACACAAACTTCGTTAGTTTTACCACAGTTCCTCAAACCTCATAGGCACTTTTGTAATTTTGAAATTTTTGTTGGAATCTTTTTGTAATAATCAATAATTATACAAAAAATTTATATTTATAAAACTTCATACAAACTTTGTGCAACGTCAGTTCGACCTAAATTTTGGGCACATGGAGCAGTAGATACTATTTGCTATTCTGAAAATTACCACACTATAAAATTTTAAGTGATAGTAACTTGAAATCACAAAAAAGTATTTCAATATTTTTCTCACCAAAATCCAAAAATCAAATGCAGCCTTATTATCCCTTCTAAAGTAATAACAAACTGATCATGAATTAACGGCAAATACACTTTAAGCATCTCATGCACACACACAAAAGCTCACACAATTATCAGCCATTGCAATCTGAATAACTGAATCTTATTGTTCAATTTCAAGATCCCCACTTCGTCTAACTAAGAAACCAATGAAGAACTAATAACAATACACCATTCTCACAAATTAAAGATGTGGACTAAGGACTAAGTCATGTTTATCCATCCTTGCTTCAATTACTTCTCAAGTATAATTTAGCCTTCAAATCCTCCAAAAATCGATTAAAATTCCTGTGTGACGAGCCCTGTGAACCCAACGAATCGTGCAATTTCTGGCTCACTTTCTTGATCTCTCCTTCATTTCAGTTGATCTTTCTCCGCTCATAAGGACATTGATCTTATTAGCAACTTCCTCTCTCGTTACATGTTCTCCATCACAAAGATTAATTCCAATTTTCCAATCATCAACCACTAGCTTCCTATTCGTCGGCTGGTCAACTAGAAACGGATAACAAATCATCAACACACCATACCATATACTTTCCAGTACTGAATTCCAACCACAGTGTGTCAAAACCCTCCCGTAGCCGTGCTAGAAAGAACTCTATCCTGATTGCACCACGGACGATCAGCCCTCGATCTCTGATGGCATCCTCAAAACCTGTCGGCAAAATATCATCCATTCCATTTTCTCCAATAGCATCAGGCCGGATAATCCAAACAAAATCGACTTTACTTAAGAGAAGCCCATGAGCAAACTCTGCAATTTCCTGTTTGCTACTCTGAGCTATGCTCCCGAAAGAAACGTACAAAACTGAGCCAGGAGGCTTAGAATTGAGCCACTGGGTGCAGTCAGATTCAGACCAGAGGCTTCTGGCAATCGTCGTATTGGTGAAGTCAGTGTAGAAATTGATTGGGCCAATGGAGTAAGTTGGATGTTTTTGATTTTGTGCTGACAGGGTTTCCGATTCTAGTTCTTCAACTGTGTTACATAAGATAATGTCTGCTTCCTTTACCTGATCAAATCCTTTCATTACAACCTGAATCAACATTGGTATGACATCTGGATCTTGGATATACGACATCAAGTCCCTTCTGCTAATAGAGTGGACTCCCGGTAGGTAGTTTATGCGATCTCCACCATCACCTGAGATCATTTCAAGAAAAATCAGAAGTTGAATATTATGATTAAGGAGTGTTGGTAAACAGTTAAAAACAGTGATTGTGAACTTTTGGCCCGGAAAAAGAAGAGTAGTTTTTAGTGTTTTCAAATCTCAATTCTGCTTATAATTCTGCATAATGTAATTTAATCAAAATCTAAAAACAGGGAATCTGTGCTTTCGATTTCTATTCTGCTTTTGGTTAGACTTTTATACACAAACAAAGCAGTTTTACAACTTATTCAACAAAAACTCTCAACGACCTTAGCTTTTATTTGCAAATACTTTCTGCAAACACTCCCTCAGAACACGAAATCAAATCAGTCAGTAAATAAGAGCAAACGGCGTACCACTGTAAGGAAAATGGCCATTATGTCTAAGAAGATCCAAGTGATAGTTCACAGAAAACACAATAGCTGGTTCTGTCCACAAAGAAACATTCACCATGTTGTATTTCTTGGCAATGGTTGCTGGCCACGAGTAAAAAGTGTCAGCAATCAGGAAAAAGGTGGCCTGGACGACGATTCCTCATCTTCAATTATCCGTGCGACAATTTCATCGACACGGCCCGGAAAATCTTGAAACATAGTCTCCCAATACAGGTCGTAGTTGAGGTCCCGGTCGAATTCGGGGAAAGCCATCAGAGATAGTCGTAACGTTATGTCGAGCCCTGATTTCCGGGCTTCGACAAAGAGATCAACATCTGCTGGGGGGAGATGCTGGGCTTTAGATATGGAGTGATGAATGAATTCATTCTGAACAAAAGTGATTGTGAAGCCCTTTGAAGCAAGTTTTGTTGATAGGTTGATCATTGGAGTAACATGGCCTTGATAAGGGAAGGGGAAAACAATTCCATGCGGCTTTGGTTTCTCCATTTGACGATGTGTTCTGGTTTTGTGCAATTGTGTGCTAAAGTTTGTCTGCAACTCTGTTCAAGTTAGAATTTCCATATCCACTGTAGTTATTTAATATGGATAATTACAAAAATTACCCTTGAGGTATGGCTTAATTAAAAAAAAAAATACAGTTATCTTTCGAAATCACAAATACCATTTACATCTGCACTGAACTATATTTCGGGCCGGGCCAAACGGATGACAATAATGATTACTTTGCTGGAGTTCCCATTTTTTTTTAAAAAAGAAAAAATGGATTGTGAAGAACAGATCCAGCTAGAAGTTAAAAACAGTGGAATTTCACTTTCTTGAGACTACGGTTTCGAAATTCACCAAATTGAGATAATCATATATGCCGAAATAATTCGAAGTGCATTTTAACAAAAAAAAAGAAATTAAAATCAAAGAAAGTAAATAAACTAACTTTTAATACTTGGTCGTATCAATTGAGATTAGGGTTTCCAAAATTACCAAATAGAAATCGGCGAAGTAGGTGTGAAGCTCGGTGGAGTACTCATGAAAACGGCCGATGGCAGCTCAATGTCCGAATTCAAAATCCTAAAATAATGGAGAAAAAGAAAAGGAGAAGTCAACGGAAATGGAGAAATGTAGGTAAAGGCAGGTGAGGGGCTTCCATGTCTATAATTTTAACTACTCTTACCAAAAACAGTCAAATATCTCTTTGCTTTCATAAATTATTGGGATAATTACAAAAAGATCCCCTCAGATTTGGACTAATTATGAAAAAACTCATAGATGTTTCAAAAATTATAAAAAAAAATACCATCAAGTTTGAATATGTCTTAAATTTAAAAGCAATGTTCTAAAAAGCTCACAAACTTGCGGAGTGTGAGATAGACGCTAATACTAGATAGCTGTCGAAAGAATACCGTAGGCGAATATGTGGGACCTGCGCGCTTCAGGCGGACCAATCGGGGCTAGACGATGACTTGTAAAACAATGTTTAAAAGAGTAATTGTAATATTTTCAAACATATTAGCGGAGGTTTTGAAATATTTTTTGGTTATGACGGGAGAAATGTAAGCAGAAACAAATCTCAAGGTTTTTTCTTGTAATTTTCATAAACCTCCGGATTTTTTTGTAATTAGTTCGAACCTCATGGGGGTTTTGTAATTATTCCTAATTATTTTAACGTGTTCCAAAATATTTCTCAATGTAATTAATGAGCACTCAATGTAAGATTTGAATTTCAATGTACTTAATTATTTTATACAAGTTTGTAATTTAATATAAACCCTATTAATTTCTTTTACGGCTGGGTTCTTTTAATAGCTAATAAATTGACTTATAAATTTCCTACTCATTTTTTATTAAATTTACACACAATACATTTTTTACTAGTATGTTACTAATTACGTAAATATTAGTAAGGAAATGTTTATCGTTAATGGCATTAACAATTCAAATGAAAAGTTAAAGATAATTCAAAAATTTGAATATATCAAGAACTTTGGTAGAAATTATTAATTTAGAAATGCTTTTTAAAGGAAGCCCATAAGGCTATTAATAGGTCCGACCATACCGGGACCGGTTTAGTTACCGCCCACTAATGATAGTCAACGAACCACCCTCTAGAGAGGCTAGTCTAGACCCAGGTCTAGCCCAAACCTATCCAACTGATAATTGCTACAAGTGATGTGGAAGGTTTGACCACTCGGAGATGTCTACTAGAGTGTAATGAACCATATAGGAAATAATCAATTGGGGTGAATTTTCAATTGGTCATTCTATGTATGTGTTCTCCAATAATTATCCACACATAAGCACTAGCATATATATACCAATATCCATAAAATAAGGCATTCTCCTTTCAAACATGTATCGTGTGTGTGAATTTGCTGGTCTTCGATGTCACATCTCAATAAACCCACGATTTAGAACTTGTTTAAGATTACATGTGTAGAGACATCTTTCATGATTGTCATTATATTCACAATCATGCCCCGTAACTTAATGTAATCTAGGGACTTTACCTAATTCACAAAATAATTAATGACAAAGAAATATATTTATTTAATAAACATCATAAATAAAGATGTCTTTATAAAGTATAAAACTCTACACCGATTGACTTGTTGGGCACTACTTTAACAGGAGTGAATGACAATTTTAGTCCCACAAATTAAGAGAAAGTGGCATATTTGTACTAAATTGTTCCCCTAAAACAATTAAGGCCTTGTATGGTTTTCAATTTTCATTGCAATGAGAAAAATTATTTGTTATGCGTTGAGACAATTTTCCACTTTTTATTGTAACTTGTGCTAAAGTGAAAATAGTTGTGTTATAAAATAAATTGATGAAAAATTATAGGGCGAAAATTTTAAAATATGTTGAGTTTACTATGTTTTCTTGAATATTGTTACTATGAGGATGTGTGTTAGCATGTATAAATTAAAGTACATAAATGGTAATAAGCTAGTCACTTATAAATAATATGCCAAAATATTTTTCGCCTAAACCACTCTCCAGAGATAGTAAAAATATGATTGCAGCTTGCAACACCAATTTTTGGTAATTATTAAAGTAATCTAATAAATATATATGATTAAAGTCTTGGATACACGTTTATAGTACCACTCTATTTTATTTTGGCAAGATATTAATATTTACTTGACAATTTGGTTGGAATAATTATTTTATTATGGTAGATTTCTATTATATCTTTGACACTCACGATCATTATTGATTGGTTGTAATCTAATTTCTACCAATACAAAAATAATATAAATTATTGAATATATAACTTCTATAAGATTTATGTAAATCTAATGTTAATAAGTTTTTAATTTAGTGCGAGATGTTTATGTGTAATTATAGTATGAAATATACAAAACTTTCAAAGATATAACATACAAATATGACAATAAGCTGATTTTTATTTAACTGTTGATCTTACGCTTTATTAACTTGAATAATAATATATTATCTTCTCAAAAGTTGAACTGAAATAACAAAAAAAAAAACAGATAATGAAGTCCCTAATTAAAAATCAGAATAATAACATATAAATCTGTATTCAAAATCGTTATTAATTTAAGTGGCAGTTTGGCTAATAAAAAATACGAAATCAATACAACAATCTACACAAAATTATTCAAGAAATAAAAATATCCCAAAAAAATATCAGGAAAAGAATCAGCAAATAATTTTACAAAGCGTAGCAAATAACGAGAATAATTAATTTCTTAAACTATCCTCATTAATTCTCCTATAAATATGAGTTCCCATTGTTGTCATTTATTATTGTTTTTATTATTTCAAATATGAAACTTCTTCTCCAGAACATATTATCTGCCTATCTTGTAGTCTCATACAAACAAATAGTACCAATACTGACCATCATCAAATACATAAATATGGAGAAAAAAAGTGGGCTGTCTTGGTATTGGATCCGCTCTTTTGTGAACATGAAGTAGATTCTATCCGATCGTCTTTAGGAGAAACCAACTTATAATATCAAAATCCAAACACATAGTCTCGAATGTATTTTTCATGATGCTAAATTATGAAATATGTTTATTTTTATGAATGTTAACAACATTTTACTATAAAGCTAATGCCAATTTGAATTAATCTTATTGCACTAAGATAAAATACAATTTTAACGATAAGGAATGCATGCCAACATTGGATAATATAAAAAATTGCCGATTTGAGGGGCACGTCTACGCTATAAAAATTTCATTGTAGCGATTCACACTGACAAATACATTTATAGGATCATCTGAAAATATTTTATACAGTTTGTCAAACTCTTTCCATGATTCACCATCAGCTGGGTGCCTTAATACCCCATTTGTATCGATTTTTTTCTCTTTATGCCATCTCATGTGTTTTGCCGTGTGCTTTGATAAAAACAACCTCTTCAGTCTTAGCTTTAAAGGAAAATAGCGTAGTACTTTATGAGGGATTTTCTTTTTCTTAGCCTCATCATACTTATAGCGGGACTCCTTACACACTGGGCATGTATCCTTGTTCATATGCTCATCCCAAAATAAAATGCAATCATTTTTACAAGCATGTATAGATTCATATCTCAATCCTAACTCTCTTAACATTCTTCTAGCTTCGTAATGAGAGTTAGGAATTTCATTTGGCTTTGGGAATGCTTTTCGCAATAACTGAAGCAACATATCGAATGACTTATTGTTCCAACCATTCAACACCTTCACATGCATTAATTTCACTAAGAAACTAAATGCAGAAAAATTGGTACATCCTGTATATAACTCTCGTTGTGCATTTTCAAGCACTGACATATAACTTCCTCTCAAATCCGCTACAGTTGTTCTCATTATTATCATCATGTTGGACCTCACTACAACCAACAACTTCAACATCCCTTAAATCATTTAGCATGTCTAAAAAGTGTCGCCATCCTCATCATCACCGGCATGTTCAACGTCATTTACATAATTTGTGTTAACGCTTGGTGCATTAACTTCTCAATCCCCACCTATAAAGATGCCTCGAACATAATCAAAAGTTAATTCATTCAAATTTCTACACTTTCGACAAGGACATCGAATCTTCGATAACCCAAATGTTGTCATATAGTTCTTGGCAGTGTCTAAAAACAGATTTAAACCATTTATGTATTATTGCGCCACTCAATTTTGATTCATTATCCAATTTCGATCCATTATCAGAGAACCTGTTGATGGTAATAATTAAATATGCCAAGATATGCTTTCATTAAATGTTTATAATTAAATAGTCTATTTCATAGAAGAAAAATAGTAACTAAACACTAAAAGCACATTCATATAATCAAAAACTTAATCGACATAATCCAATTTATAACCTGGGCTCATGTCATAACACAATCACATCATATAAGAATAATTACAATTGCCTAAAAATTTATATTTCTAAAACTTCTTGAAAATTACACAAAGAGAACAAGATAAAAAAGTTAATATCCTATATCATTCCAAATAGATATCTTATTCATAAAGATTGTCATAATCTTTTTGTCTAAATTTCAACTTTCTCTACATGAGCTTATGGACAGAGATTGATTCCACAAAGTCGACTTCCAATATGAAATTTGACTTGTGAGGAGGGTCATGAATAATAATAACAATTATTATTATCTTAATAATAATTATGATGATTGTCTTAATAAGAATAATAAATAAAGACTATAATTCTTTGTGCGGAGAGATTATCAAATAAAAATTGAAAGTTGTCATCCCATAAACTTTTATCTCTACTTATAATGATATAAGAAAATCAAAACAATCAGGACAAATTCATCTTGTTTCTAGATAAATAAATGCAGAACAAGACTAAGGGGCAAAAAGAAACACAATAAAATGCCAGAATATGAGCCTGTAAATGTTGGCATATAATCCGCTAAAAAATTAAGCACAAAAAGAGTATAAAGAAAAACAACAAACCTGGAGATTTACTTTCTCCTTTGAGCAAGAGCTTCACTTCTTTGGCTCCTCGACACCACCGCTTGCCTAATTTCAATGAACAAACTTCAGTTTGAGAGATTCACCATGATCACATTGAGTTTAGATGAAGAAGAATAGTTTAGAGAAAGCAACAGAGATATTACATATATACCTTGTGGTTGCTTGTTCTGTTGAAACTTCTAACCGAGTCTTGATTTGCTCGATGTAAGTCCACCAACAAGAAAACCAAATCCTTAGTCATAAATTGGACAAATTGGGTCAGCCGCAGCGATAGCCGATGTGAGAGAGATCGCGTCCAATTGGGAAAGAAATGGTGTTTGTGAAATTATGAGGTTTAATGACAAAACACATAATAAACAATTTTTGACTTATTAACACTTTTTTTATCGGTAAAATTTAAGACTTCTTAACACTTTTTAACACTTTGTGTTGCTTTAGTAAAAAAAATAATAAACAATTATTGTAATGAATATTTTTGGCATAATTATATGAACATAAAAAATATATTTTTTCTTCAAAATAAAAATTACTAATATTAGGGACGAAACTTTAAAACTTTTACTAGATCTTATTACTTTTTACAAATTGGTGACGAATATATTGTGCATTATCGCTAAAATTAACATTTAGTGACGAAAGTTATATTTGTCACTAAATATTTCGTCACTATTTTCAACTTTTTTGTAGTGACAAAATCCGACCGCTTAATACGAAATATAAGATGTTGTATATGGCAAGACTCACTCTTCTGAAATACATGATCAGTCATATCTCATATTTTTGTATAGGTTCAAAAACTTCAAAGATTATGTAGTTTTATATTTCATTGATATTGTAATTTTTATGTTCATTCAATTTATGTGCCCGATACAATACATTTTGTGCATTGCATGAGTAAAACACTAGTCATTTCAAATAAGTTACTTATTCTGATATTGCTACAACTTTAAGGTTGCAAACCCAAGTGCAGGTTGTCTCAAGTAATAAATTTCTCGGGAGTCCGAGGTCGATCCACAGGGAAGTTGATGGAAGTTTACAGGATATATCTTATTTAAGTGATGAGGAAATAGATTTTTAACTAGTAAGAATATATATTGTTTTACAAGAAATTTAATTAACAGAAATGTTGAGGATTAGGGATTCACTCTTAATTACGGATAAAGGAATGGTTATATTTTCTTACCTCTTAGATTGCCACTATTGGAATCCATACACAAAGAAGGTTCCAATGGGAAGATATTATACATATAAATCATGCAATGAGGTAATCATGTTGTATCATCAATTAGAATTTATCTTATAACATCAATACTTGTTTATGGGATCAAGTATTTATGTATTCTTTTGTCTACAACAAATCAAGGTATCCACATTAGTAGTCGGTTGAAATAAAATCAGACATTCAACTAAATGGAACCAAGGATTTGTTGTGCCAATAGATATACATAAATCAAGAAACACCACCAAACAAAAATGTATAAGCTAAAAACAAATTGATGATACAAACAATGAAATTTAATATGAATCTACAATCATTCCTTATCCTCCATCAAGAGTTTCACCCTATTTCATCAACAAAATAAACTTAGAATAACATGAAGAAATTAGAGAAAACAAAAGATTGAAGAAAAACTAAAGCAAACATTTTATAAAATACTAGAAATCTTACTATAATTTAAGAAAAGCAAGAAAGAAAAATTCTTTTAAACTTTGTAGCTCTAACTTTCTCTACATAAAACTTGCTCTTGGCTAATGCTAATGACTTCTATTTATAGCCAACTCAAAATCAATTTACAATTATTTTATTCTTTATTTTTATTACAAATAAGAAAATAAGAAAATCAACACCAACTTTGCCACCTTCTTTGACTGGTCATTTTCTCCATGATATCAGTCATCTTTGCTCAATTTTCTTCCAAATATCAATTATCACATGTGTTAGCTTGAATTTCCAACTGATTTCATTGAATTCCAACAACCATGGGCCAAGATATGGTTGAATAATTGAGATGTGGTTGGCATAAGGGATTGACTAGTGCAAAGACCTCTTGGATTTTTTATAAATTCATCCAATACTAATCGACTTTGGGGTCTTCATCAATGTTGTAGCTCTATAATTTGTACATACTCATAAAAATATCGATACAAATACCTTGCATTTTCCGAGTTATGCCCAAAATACCAAACTTGGTGAAGTCTGAAATTAAATGAGCAACCCTTCAATCTTCATTTTATGATGAATTTGTTATCCAAGAAAATATCATTCCAAACACTTGATTTTTGGTTTCAATATCTCTAAGAACTTGTAAATGAATGGATTGTGAATCCATATCTTCAAGAATCATCCCAAAATCATGTCGAAAATGAAAGTTATGCTCGTTAATCCGAACCTCGCACTAAAAAAATGCTTCCAAATACAATTCTATGTTGATTTCCTATTTTATTCCTAACATATTAATAATACTATAAATTCATTTTATTATTAATATTAATAAGGTAAAATAATAATATAAGACAAAAAAAATTATACATTTTTAACGTTCATCACACCCCCCAACCAGCTTATTACTAGTCCCTAGTAATTAAAGCATAAGAAGAATACAAAAGAAAATTGATGAATATGGCACGTTGATCATTATTTTTTTTAAATAAACTTTATGAAATAGTCGGACAATCAAAAAGTTTATTGTCAGTCATCATATATGCTATCAAGAATAAATTTTATAATTTTTTGTATATAATATTTTTTTTAGAGAAGAAATATCGTGTATATATGCACAAAACCACCGTTTCATTCCACAAACCAAAATACAATAACTTCAAACTTGATCATGAAAAAGCCTCAACTCCATATCCTCACAGGTTAGTGTTTGTCGTGTAAATTGGCGAGGTGTTCACTCTTGGAGTTGGAAAACAGTCGAAACTTTCAAGGAAATGGCCAATATGATTTAGGACAAGCATTCAAACCAGAATTGAGCATAAGATAGGTAGTTATAAAATTTGAACATCCATTTTTTTCATACCAAATTATGTCTCGAAATTTCATTGGTTTAGAATTGCAAACAAAATGATAATATTTTTTTTTTCTTTTTCTATATTTTTTTTCATTTCTTTTTCTTTTTTTTCTTTTTCCTTTCTTTTTTTTCCTTTTTTTCTTTTTTTACAACATGACTAACAATGAACAATACTCATCACAAATTATGTAAAGGAGTATTTTTAAAACATGACTAACAATGATAACATAACAATGAAGAATACTCATCACAAATTATGTAATAGAGTATTTTCTATAGAAATTGATAATGTGGGTGTTAACCAAATCATTTCTCCACATGTTAGGTATAACATTTAAGTATTTCAAATCACAACATAACCATTTCAAACGACCAATTAAAGTTCAGAATGCTTGTTTTCTCAAACTCACCACTCATTCACAATAGATATGTGAATATTAAAAATAAAATACTTTATCATGATCAAACTTTCAAATATATGTATCACAACCAATCTTTCCACAAAACTTAGAATGTGCACAAAACACTTTCTTCTCTTTTTTTTAAGTTTTTTTATAGTTTTTTTTTTAATTTAATCAAGATAGCATCATTGAATTCAACAATAAGACTATTTTCATGTTTTGACAATTCACAATATTTTGTTTTTAAAAAAAAAATCACAACATGCCATATTTTGAAAAGAGAATTACTACAAAAACAATATCAATAAAAGTAGGGATGCGTCTCAAGAATATCAAAATGACATTCTTTACTCTGCCATCGGTGTTGTTTTTTTAATTTTTTTTTCAAAATCACACATTGCAAATTAGGAAAAAAAAATAATATCAATTATCCCTTCCCCCCAACTTATCTAAAACATTGTCCTCAATGTCAAAAATAAATAGAAAAGTAAGGTTTAGAAGATATTACCTGATGTATGGCTTTTTGAAATGAAAGTAGAAGAACACAGTATTAATTATACCCGTGAAAGATAAATCTCACAACGTCAGAGACAAATCCAATTTGCGTTTTTTACTTCTATCCTCGGACCAAACAACATGAGCCAATTTTGGATCGGGTTCGTGATAAATGCTTGGAGTTGATCGATTAGTTCACTTGGTGTTGTTGCACAAATTATGATTAAATGCAGGTAGATGGTGAAATAAAACCTTTCTCGACGCAAAATCTATGAAAGACAATAAACCATCAAAGAAACCATTAACATTAAGAATACCTATAGGTTTCTGGTGAATGTTGAGTTGTGCCCAGGAGATCACTTAGAATAACTCCTCCAGTGTACCAAAACCACCAGGCAGGGTGATAAAGGCATCTGCATTATGCATCATATTCACCATTCTGAATTGCAAGTTCGATACTCTTAACTCGTCTCCAATGGTTTGACCGGTGATTTATCGAACAACTAAAGGTTTCGGGATAACTCCTAAGACTATGACTCCTCTCAAATAGGCAGAACCAGCAACACGCCCCATCAACCCAAAACTATCTCCCCCGTATACTAAGTTAATGTGCTTTTCTGCTAGAAATTTACCGAGATTATCAGCTGCCTCAAGAAAACAACCATATTTCCCAGGATTTCCACCACAGAATA
The DNA here is from genome assembly GCA_016081115.2 of Rehmannia glutinosa. Taxonomy (NCBI): domain Eukaryota; kingdom Viridiplantae; phylum Streptophyta; class Magnoliopsida; order Lamiales; family Orobanchaceae; genus Rehmannia; species Rehmannia glutinosa. The sequence goes on from CM071926.1 coordinate 151,675,571, forward strand.
CAACAACACGGTTAATTCTACAGGAAGAAGAACTCTCTATTTTTTATATATATACTTTTTCTCTTTTTTTTCTGATACAAACTGAATGGTGTAAAAGAACGGGTGAATGCAACGCTATTTATTGAGGTATGAACAGGGAATGCAACAAAGAGATATAATTATTGGAACTTTTATTTTGTCAAAAGTTTGAAAATAAAGACAATAAGTCAAAATAAAATGCTAGCATGTGAATGAACATAAAAGTAGTTGTGATTGTGGCTCACATCTTCCTCCGTTTTACGTCCGAGCGGCTTAAACGCCCTCTATGGGTTGGGGATATGCTTCCCATCCAATTTTCTTATAAATTGGCAAACAGGGTCTTTTAACGCCGATTCCCAAGACAAAGTTCACGTTCTTCTCCGAAATTGGAGCCATAATCGGAGAATTTCACGATGCACAAATCCACAAGGATGCGTATCAAAAGTCCATAGAATGTTATCTAAAGACTCCTTACTCACCCATCCTTTATGAATTGAATTTTGTCCTCTCGATTTATGGAAATCATACCTAAAGAACGACATCGTGTGTCACAAGTCCATCTAGCACATTTGTGACAAACTTGCATTCTTTTGGCCCTTCGATTTTTTTTAATATGAACTTTTTCAACACCGGGCAAGCATTTAGTAGGAGAAACTGAAAACTCTCCTGCTAATCTTACCTTTGCTTCAATTATCCAACGTACATCTTCTGGAATGCCTTTATTCATAAACATTCTTAACCTTTCTAGCATGGCTTTATATATTTCTAAAATTTCAGTTTTGGGAAGAAAATTGAATCGCTTTTTGAGAGTAGGGGGAATTCTTTTATCCATTTTTTTTAAAAATCCAAATGAAAGAGAATGAGAAAAAAAAATTATGTACAAATATCAGTGTTTGTGGGAAACTGATGAATCCGACTTAATCGTCACGGAGTACCGTTATCCGACATTTAACCGGGAAAACAAACAATTAAACACTACAAAATACACACATTTATAAGAAACAAATATATTCACTAATTATAACAAGGATTATAAAGAAAAATAACTTCCTCTGGAAGGAATTGATTTTCTAGAAACAGTTTAAGTCTTTGTCCATTAACTTTGAATATATTACCATTTTTAGGATTCTCAATGTTAACAGCTCCATACGGATATATATTTTTCACAATAAAAGGACAACTTCACCTTGACCTTAATTTTCCAGGAAATAAATGCAATCTAGAATTATAAAGCAAAACCTTTTGACCAATCTCAAATGTTTTTCTTGTAATTTTATTATCATGAAATTCATTGATTCTTGCTTTATGAATTTTTGAATTCTCGTATGCATCATTTCTCAATTCTTCAAGCTCATTGATTTGTAACTTTCTCAATTTCGAAGCATCATCAAGATTGAAGTTAAACATTTTAATTGCCCAATAAGCTTTATGTTCAAGTTCCACTGGTAAATGGCAAGGTTTTCCATAAACTATTCTATAAGGAGACATTCCCAATGATGTTTTAAAAGCGATTCTGATGCCCAAAGTGCGTAGATAAGTCTAAAAGACCAATCTTTACGATTCGGGTTAACAATTTTTCTAATATTTGTTTTATCTCCCTATTTGCAAGTTCAACTGTCCATTTGTCTCAGGTGATAAGGGGTTGCAACTTTATGTGTGATTCCATATTTTTTCATTAAAGATGCAAAAACTTTGTTGCAAAAATGTGTTCCCCATCACTAATAATGACTCGGAATTCCAAATCGACTCAAAATATTTTCTTTTAGAAATTTTATCACGCTTTATGATCATTGTTTCGACAAGGAATTGCCTCGATCCATTTTGAAACATAATCTATTGCGACTAAAATGTAAATAAAACCAAATGATACCGAAATGGCCCCATAAAATCAATACCCCAACAACAAAGATTTCAATCACCAAATTAGGATTCAAAGGCATCATGTTTCGTTTTGAAATTGATCCTAACTTTTGACAATTTTCACAACTTTTGCAAAAGCGTAAGTATCTTTGAAAAGATTTGGCCAATAAAATCCACATTGTAAGATCTTTGCACTTTGGTTTTCTTTACTAAAAAGTGACCACCACATGCTTCAGAATGACAAAATTGAATAATGCTACCTACCTCATTTGTCGGGTACACATCTACGAAAGATTTGATCTGACAATATTTGAAAAGGTAGGGATCGTCCCTGTAAAACTTTTTTACCTCGTCAAAAAACTTCTTTTTATCTTGTGAATTCCAATTTGATGGCATCATTCATGTCACAAGAAAATTAACAATATTTGCAAACCAAGGTACTACAGTAACATTGAATAGTTGTTCATCAGGAAAAGTATCATTGATAGGTGGAGTTTGAAATGAATCATCACAAGTAAGTGATAAGGGTCTTTTTATGCACGTTTTATGTGTATATTTGAGTAGAATTCGAGTTACTTTATTGTTAGTTTTGTAAATTTTTTATTATACATAGTTCATATTACTCCGAGGTGCTTTTATTGATGTAGATTGACCATTCGGGGCTAATTTTGGTGAATTTCGGACCATGGATTCATGTCAAAACATACTGGGGAGTTTAAGGATGCAAAAACGCTCGAAATTCCAAGCCAAACGCGTCATTTCGGGGCCTTTTTGGTCCAACACGGGCAGGGGGTATCGGGCGACACGGGCGTGTCCGGGACCTCTTTTTGCAACTTTTCTTTGCGGAATTTGGGGAAAACTCACCAACCAACCCATTTTGGCCACTTTTGTACACTTTTAACACCCTATTTTGTTTGAAACATGTCTCCATGTCCCCTCCCTCATCACTTGAATACAAGAATTCACCAACCAACAAGGAAAATGGAGGCAATTGTTTAACAAAAGAGAGTACTATCAATGTATTGGTTGCCTATAAAAGCCAAAGGTTGAAGTTGGGAGAGGCAATTCAATTAGATACTCAGGAAATATTCATTGTATTCATTTCATTAAGTAGAATTGGGATCAAGGGTCTTGGAGGAGTAAGCTTGAGGCAACATTGGGAAGAAGGCTTGGAGCAACATCATCAAGTCAATTGAGATTTTGATAAAGATAAGTACACCATGTCTACAATGTTTACATCTTCTTGTGTAATTTATTCTTTGGTCAAAATCATGTGTAGCTAAACTCCTAGTGTTTGAATGTAATGAACTCTAGAATGGATTTGTGATTAAGGTGTGTATGTTTTTAATAAAATCTTCATATTTTGTGTGATTCACTTATATTATGCTTCGTTCATTCGAATTGATATATGCGCAATATTGATTTGAAGTTTATTTTTCATCCGGGAAATCGAGAGATTCATGGTGAAATAGAACCTATATAAGTGAAAAGAGTTGCATGCAATCCTAGATATAGGACGACATAAATCTTCTGGATTAGGGTCAAACCTAATATGGGAATTCATAAATCGTTATAATGCAATCTTGGGGGTTTTAACTAGAAAGAGATTTCAGTTAATCAACTTGAGATTAGGAGTTTTTCGCCTTGAGAAAGGGATTAACTTAAATCGGGAATTTCTACGGTCCACATAGCATGAGATTTTATTAAAAGAGGTTGGTTTTGCTTAAGGGCTTATGGTTGAATCTTTTAACTTGTCAAATCACAAAAACATTCTAGAGGGATTTACATTCAAACACACTTCTATCTCTTGATTTCTTATTCTACAAATTTTACTTCATTTTTACACTTCGATAATTTAGATTCTTTATCAAACAAAAACTCTGAAAATTGTTAGATTAAATAACAAAAAGACGGTAATTATTAGTACTTATAATCCTCGTGGGAATGACACTCGGTACTCAATAATCTATACTATAAAACGATAGGTGCACTTGCCTACGGTTTTAAAGGTAGCTTTTGAGCCATCAAGTTTTTGGCGCCGTTGCCGGGGATTGTAATATTAAGAACACCTTATTTTTGTTAATTTAATCATTTTTTTTTATTTTCATCAATTGTCTTTCTAGGTATATATCTTTGTAAGTCTTGGATTATACTTATCCTCATTGTTTACTACAGTGCATGCCTACTCGTCGCCGAATCTAGAAGCGCGAGACCGCCGGTAGCAACACAGAGGAAAGTATTAGTACAGACCACGAGGAGGATACTAACGAAAGCAAGGATCCCGATATGGCGGATGAACAACAAAGAACCATGTACGACTACGCCAAGCCATCTATGGACGGATGCGTCGTCTAGTATCGTAAGGCCCGCTGTTATTGCCAATAATAATTTCGAAATCAAACCGAATGTCATTCAAATGGTGCAACAATTTGTCCAATTCGACGGCTTACCAGATGAAGATCCAATAATCATATCGCGAATTTCCTCGAAATTTGCGATACTTTCAAAATAAATGGAGTCTCACGATGATGCCATCCGATTACGCCTATTCCCATTTACTCTTGGGGACGGATAAACAATGGCTAAATACTTTGCCAAAGGAACGATTACAACGTGGAACATCATGGCGAAAAAGTTCCTTTTGAAATATTTTCCACCCAAAATCGCACGATTGAGGAATGAAATCTCTTCATTCACTCAAGAAGATGACGAGACCTTGTACGACACTGGGAGAGATTCAAAGAATTGTTGCGGAAATGCCCACACCATGGCCTACCTATTTGGATGCAAGTCCAAACATTTTATAATGGGCTACTTTCTGCAACAAGACAAATGATCGATCAATGGTGGGAACTCTTAATAACAAAACGCCGGAAGCCGCTCAGATTTGATTGAGGAATGGCCATGAACGGCTACCAATGGCAATCCATATGAGGTAAAACTAACAGTCGGTTGGTGTGTATAATGCGAATCACGGTAGTTACGCTCGCCGCACAGGTCGAAGCATTAACCCAAAAGATCGACGATCTAGCAGCTCCTAAACCACCACCACCGCATGTTTTATCTTGTGAAACTTGTGGGGATTGCATAATCATCGGGATTGCCCACACACAATACCTCACACCGAACATGCTAATTACGTTGGGAATCAAGGCAAAATTACCCAAGTAATCCTTACAAAGAACACATATAATCCTGGGTGGCGACAACATCCGAATTTTGGTTGGGGAAATCAAGGTCAACCACGACCTAATCCCAATCCCGATCTACACATCGTCTCCGGATTTCACGGCCAAATCAAGGTAAGCCTAACTTGGAAGATCTTATAACAAAATTTGTGCAATCAACAGATACCCGATTCCAGCGGTGGAAACATCCTTGAGAAATCAAGAGGCATCTATCCATAACTGAAAACCAAATAGGCGGATTACGAAGATGATTTCCGAAAAGGCCACAAGGTAGTTTGCCGGGTAATCGAGCCAAACCCAAGGAGCACGTAAAGGCAATCACCATCGATTCTCCACATGAGCATGATTATGCCAATGCCGCCATGCGTAAATACGTGGAGGATGACATGTCCAAAGAAAATCTCATGAAAAAGGAGGTTGCGAATACAAGCCCAAGATCCCTTACCGAGTCTAACAAAGAAGATAGAAGGGAGGACAAATTTGGTAAGTACCTTAATTCTTTCAAACAATTACATGCCAATATTCCATTTGTTGACCCTCCTTCAAAGCATGTTAGGGATCTTAATGACATCATTCCTAGTGAAAATAAGCTTAACAAATTATCAAATGTGCAATTGAATGATAAATGTCCTTCCAATGAACTACCACAAAATTTAATGATCCGGGAAGTTTTATTATCCCTTGCACAATTGATGATTTACCTGTTGATAGGGCACTAGCCGACTTGGGAGCTAGTATCAATGTGATGTCTTATGAAACATTTAAGCATGCGGATTAGGTGAACTTAAACCTATTAGGATGGACATTCAATTAGCCGATAAATCGATTAAACATCCTAGAGGTATTATTAATGATGTGTTAGTCAAGATTGACAAATTCGTGTTTCCAGTCGATTTCGTTATTCTTGACATGCATGATAATTTAGAAGTTCCCTTAATTCTAGGGCGTCCCTTTTTGGCTACCGCTAAATCTCTCATTGATGTGCATGATGGAAAACTTACTTTGAGAGTAGGGGGTGAACAAGTTATCTTTAAAATTCCTTTGAGAAATCCTATAAATGATACTTGTTTTCCTATAAACTTGATTGAGACAAGGATAAATGATTCTTTGCTTGATATGTCTTCTAATAAATCCTTGAAAGTATGTGATGTTCAATGTGCAAAAGTTTCCACGTATAAATCCCATTTTGAGAATAACATGCGTAAAAATAGGACCATGAAGGTCAATTGTTCAAAATCGATACGGTGGCGATGTTGTTCAAAGATATAAAATTTTCATAAATTCAAGGCTCCGCCCGATTAAATCTTCACATTTAGGTGAAATGGTCCAGCTATACGACGTTAAAGAAGCGCTAACCGGAGGCAACCCGATGTTTGTGTGCAATTGTTTTCATTTTTTTATTTTTTTATTTTCTTTCAAAATAATCACAAGTCTTTAGAGTCATCTTCAAATCATAAAAAAAAAAACTCTTGAGCTTCTTCTTGCTTGTTCTAATTGGGAATATTTGGGATTTCACGGTATTCGAGTTGTGTGTTGCTTAACGTTGATTAGGTATGAAGATGCCGTTGAAGGTCCCGTGCAAAACAACCCAATGGTCGCTCAACACCGATTCCACTATTGTAGTAAGGTCGTATTTTTCTTTTTTCCACCTCTTTTATATCATTCTAATTTCTTTGTTTTTTTTTTTTAGTGTTTTGTGTGTGTTTGTCCATTTCTTTCTTTCACATTGAGGACAATGTGAATCTTAAAGTTGGAGGTGGGTACAATAACATTTTCTAATGCTTGTGTGTTTGTTTTCAAGAGATGTGATTTTTTTTTTTAACAAATTGAGTATTTGCTAGTCAATAACTTGGCCCAATTATACCTATATTAACTTGTTAATTTGTGTTTTCAATGTGAAGCAATTGATTGTCTAGGATAGATTGACGTGGATGCGGGCTAAATTTTGACGAGATTTCCAACACCATAAATATTTGATGTGTTAAGGCATATACGACGGTACTTAGTGCTATGAACTTCCGAGAACTCATGATTTAGTAGTGGTTAACTAGTTGTTAAACCAAGCTTGTGAATAAAAAAAAAAGAGAAAAAGAAAAAGAAGAAAAAAAAAACGGACCAATCGAGGTTATACTCCTCTATTTGTTGTTGCTTAGTAACTAGGAGCATTCATGAGCCCCATGTTTGTCTTTTACGTAAAACGGCGACACGAATATGAGTATGGGAAACCACCCTAGGAGTGTTTGAACAGAAATTCAAAATATAAACCTAGTGGAAGCATGTCTCGAAAGGTCCCAAAAAAAAAAAAAAAAAAGGAGAATGAATACTCCTTGACTTCTCATTCCAATAAAGTTCAAGAAGCTTGGTTATATGACTAGTAAGCTAACTACTATGATCCATTGAGTTCTTGTATTTTCATAGCATTATTGAATTGAAGTTGTTCATAACTATCAATATTTGTGGCGTGATGATTTCAAGTCTCAATAATGCCTACTGATATTACGGTCTTTCTTGACAGTCGATCGCTTTGCAAAATAATTTTTTTACTGAATGGTTAATTCGGGTTGAGAAGGCTAAGAACTTGACTGCTTGTGTTCAATGTGTTGAAAAAGAAAAAAAAAAAAAGAAAAAAAATTTTGTGTTGTGATTTATTGAATCCCTCTTTTTGATATAATGTTTTGCTTGAGGACAAGCAAAGTTCAAAGTTGGAGGTGGTTTGATAAGGGTCTTTTTATGCACGTTTTATGTGTATATTTGAGTAGAATTCGAGTTATTTTATTGTTAGTTTTGTAAATTTTTGATTATACATAGTTCATATTACTCCGAGGTGCTTTTATTGATGTAGATTGACCATTCGGGGCTAATTTTGGTGAATTTCGGACCATGGATTCATGTCAAAACATACCGGGGAGTTTAAGGATGCAAAAACGCTCGAAATTCCAAGCCAAGCGCGTCATTTCGGGGCCTTTTTGGTCCAACACGGGCAGGGGGTGTCGGGCGACACGGGCGTGTCCGGGACCTCTTTTTGCAACTTTTCTTTGCGGAATTTGGGGAAAACTCACCAACCAACCCATTTTGGCCACTTTTGTACACTTTTAACACCCTATTTTGCTGAAACATGTCTCCATGTCCCCTCCCTCATCACTTGAATACAAGAATTCACCAACCAACAAGGAAAATGGAGGCAATTGTTTAACAAAAGAGAGTACTATCAATGTATTGGTTGCCTATAAAAGCCAAAGGTTGAAGTTGGGAGAGGCAATTCAATTAGATACTCAGGAAATATTCATTGTATTCATTTCATTAAGTAGAATTGGGATCAAGGGGTCTTGGAGGAGTAAGCTTGAGGCAACATTGGGGAAGAAGGCTTGGAGAAACATCATCAAGTCAATTGAGATTTTGATAAAGATAAGTACACCATGTCTACAATGTTTACATCTTCTTGTGTAATTTATTCTTTGGTCAAAATCATGTGTAGCTAAACTCTAGTGTTTGAATGTAATGAACTCTAGAATGGATTTGTGATTAAGGTGTGTATGTTTTTAATAAAATCTTCATATTTTGTGTGATTCACTTATATTATGCTTCGTTCATTCGAATTGATATATGCGCAATATTGATTTGAAGTTTATTTTTCATCCGGGAAATCGAGAGATTCATGGTGAAATAGAACCTATATAAGTGAAAAGAGTTGCATGCAATCCTAGATATAGGGCGACATAAATCTTCCGGATTAGGGTCAAACCTAATATGGGAATTCATAAATCGTTATAATGCAATCTTGGGGGTTTTAACTAGAAAGAGATTTCAGTTAATCAACTTGAGATTAGGAGTTTTTCACCTTGAGAAAGGGATTAACTTAAATCGGGAATTTCTACGGTCCACATAGCATGAGATTTTATTAAAAGAGGTTGGTTTTTGCTTAAGGGCTTATGGTTGAATCTTTTAACTTGTCAAATCACAAAAACATTCTAGAGGATTTACATTCAAACACACTTCTATCTCTTGATTTCTTATTCTACAAATTTTACTTCATTTTTACACTTCGATAATTTAGATTCTTTATCAAACAAAAACTCTGAAAATTGTTAGATTAAATAACAAAAAGACGGTAATTATTAGTACTTATAATCCTCGTGGGAATGACACTCGGTACTCAATAATCTATACTATAAAACGATAGGTGCACTTGCCTACGGTTTTAAAGGTAGCTTTTGAGCCATCAGTAAGTCTTGATAAATGATCAGCTACCATATTTTCTACACATTTCTTATCATGAATGGTAATATTAAACTCTTGGAGTAAGAGAATCCACCTAATCAATCTTGGTTTGGAATCTTTTTTTGATAAAAGATATTTCAAAGATGCATGATCACTGAAAACAACAATTGGTGAACCAACAAGATATGATCGAAATTTTTCCAATGCAAATACTACAACAAGTAATTCTTTTTCAGTGGTTGAATAATTGATTTGAGCACCATTCAAAGTTTTACTTGCATAGTATATCACATATGGTTTCTTTTCTTTTTTTTTGCCCTAAAACAGCTCCAACAAAGATAGTCACTAGCATCACACATTATTTCAAAAGGTAAAGTCCAATCGGGAGGTTGGATTATTGGGCGATGTAAGCATGTTTTTAAGTTTGACAAAAGCTTTTTCACAATTTTCAGTCCATTCAAAACTAACATCTTTTGTAAGAAGATTACACAATGGTTTAGAAATTATACTAAAGTCTTTGATAAATCTTCTGTAAAAACCTGCATGCCCTAATAATGATCTTACCTCCGTCACAGATTTTGGTACTGGTAGATTAGCAATTAACTCAACTTTGGATTTATCTACCTCAATGCCTTTTACTGAAGTAATGTGTCCAAGAACAATACCAGTTGTTACCATAAAATGACATTTTTTCCAATTAAGCACAAGGTTCTTTTCTTCACATCTTATCAACACTTTTTCTAAGTTCAACAAACAATCTTCAAATGATTCACCAAAAACTGAAAAATCATCCATAAAGACTTCAAGAAAATGTTCAACCATGTCACTAAAAATGCTAAGCATGCATCGTTGGAATGTAGCTGATGCATTACATAATCCAAAAGGCATCCTTCTATATGCAAATGTACCAAAAGGACATGTAAATGTTGTTTTCTCTTGATCTTCAAGTGCAATTTCAATTTGATTATATCCAGAATATCCATCTAAGAAACAATAGAACTTATGACCTGCAACTCTTTCTAAAATTTGATCCATAAAGGGTAATGGAAAATGATCTTTTCGAGTAACCGAGTAAGTTTTCTCTAATCAATGCACACACACCAACCAGTAACAGTTCCAGTTGGAATTAATTCATTATTTCATTTTTGACTACAGTAACACCAGACTTCTTTGGCACGGCATGAATAGGACTTACCCATTTACTATCAGAAATAGGATAAATGATCAAAGTCTAATGATTTCATTTCTCACTACTTCTTTCATATTAGGATTTAGTCTCCGCTGCATTTCTCTAGAGGGTTTCGCATTTTCCTCTAAATAAATGTTATGCGTGCAAATCAGAGGACTAATACCTTTAATATCAACAATGGTCCATCCTAAAGCATTTTTATGCATTTTCAAAGTCTCGATCAGCTTACGCTCCTGAGATGCATCAAGTTTGGAAGAAATTATTACAGGAAAAGTCTCATTCCCACCCAGAAAAGAGTATTTCAAATCGGATGGTAAGGGTTTCAAATCGATTTTTGGAGCTTTCATGCTTGAAGGAACATGTTGCACTTTCGATGATGACAACTCTTCAATTTTTGGTTTCCAAAAATGGTTTTCCAGTGCTTGTAAAAATTCAGTTGAAACATCAGAACATTTCTTTTCACAAATACCCTCACTTTCAAAACATGTTTCAACAAATTCAAAAGAATCGGAAATTTTCATGAACAATCTCTTCAATTTAATCCACTTCATGTAATTCAACATCATCAGTAGGTTGTTTGCAAACATTAAACACATTCAGTTCCAAAGTCATATTAAAAAAAATAATTTCAAAATACCATTTCTACAGTTAATCAATGCATTTGAAGTTGCAAGAAATGGACGACCTAAAATGACAGGAATTTGTGTTTTTGCATCTATAACCTAACCGAGTATCCAAAATAATGAAATCAACGGGAAAATAAAACTTGTCAATTTGTACCAACACATCTTCTACTATTTCTTTTGGAATTTTAATTGATCGATCAGCTAGTTGGAGTACAATTGGAGTTTCTTTAAGTTCACCCAAACCTAGTTGTTCATAGACTGAAAAAGGTAGAAGATTTACGCTAGCACCAAGATCAAGTAAAGCACGTTCAATTCTAGTGTCTCCTATAATGCATGAAATTGTTGGACAGCCTGGATCTTTGTACTTAGGTGGAGAAAATTATTGTATAATTGAACTCACACTTTCAGTTAAAAATGCTTTCTTTCTTCACATGATGCTTTCTTTTGATTGTGCACAAATCTTTCAAAAACTTTGCATAAGGTGGGACATGTTTGATTGCATCCAACAAAGGAATATTAATTTTGACTTGTTTAAAAAGCTCAAAAATTTCAGAATTTGAGTTCAATTTTTGAGTTGGTTGCAATCTTTGAGGAAAAGGGGCAGGAGGTGAATATGTTTCATTATTTTCAAACTTAACTTTATTCAACTTACCTTCTTCATCATCACAATTTTCATTCTTCATTTCTGAAGATGAATTTAGAACTTTCTTAGGATGAATTGTTTTATCAACAATTTTTCCACTTCGAAGTGTTGTGACTGAATTTGCCTTATTTACTGGATTTTCACCTGAAGTAGAAGCACAACACTGCGTAGAAGGATTAGGTTGAGGTTGAGCAGGAAACTTACCCTTTTCTTGAATTTGCAAAGAAGTTGTGAGTGTTGAAAGTGAGTTCTTGATCTCATTGATAGCCTGAGAAGTTTTATTATTGATGTTTGTTTGTTCATTCATAAATGCTTGCAAAGTCTCGTCAATTGATTTTACATGTGGGGCTGGATATGAAGGAAAATTTGGTGGATTTTGTGAATTTATTGGTTGAGCTTGATTATTATCACGCCAACTGAAATTAGGATGATTTCTCCATTGTGAATTGTACGTTTATGGAGATTGAAAAGGTTTTTTAAATACATTCATGACATTTGCTTCAACAGGAATGTGAGGACAATCATTAGTTGAGTGTTCTTTAAGTCCACAAATTTCACAAACTTTTTTATCTTGCACATATTTAACTTCTTTTACTTTTTTAATTTCCATGTCATCGATCCTTTTATCCAAAAGCGCAAGCCTAGCACTTAAACTATCTTCTTGAGTAAGATTGAGTTTTCCTTTATTTTCATCAACACTATGCCAAGATTGAAAATTTTCGCCAAATAGTCAAGATATTCTAGTGCTTCATCGGGTTCTTTATCAAAAAATTGACGGTTACACATTGATTCAATAAATAGCTTAGTTTTAGGATTTAAACCTTCATAAAAGAAACGATTATACGCCAATTTTCAAAACCATGATGTGGGCGGGAATTCAACAACTCTTTAAACTTTTCCCAACATTCAAAGAAAACATCTTTAGGATTTTGAGAAAAATTAAATTTGTCTTTTCAAAGAATTTGTTTTATGAGTTGGAAAGAATTTTTCAATTGGTTTGCATTTCTTGCCATGTACCAATTGATCTAGGTTTTAATGAGCTAAGCCAAATTTTTGCTTTATCTTTTAAAGAAAAATGAAATAATTTGAGCTTAACAATTTCAATCGTGCAATTTTGATCATCAAATGTGGCACATACTTCTTCAAATTCCTTTAAATGTAAATATGGGCTTTAAATCCATACCATGAAAAGTAGGAAGTAAAGGTATCATCCCTGGCTTAAATCGAAAGTTGTTTGCATTTAGTGGAAAAATGAAATAAGAAGGAGTAGAATTTCGAGGAGGTTGCAAATAATAACGCATATTATGCACTTCTTGATTTTCCACTCTTTCCATCTCATTTTAAACAATTACTTCTTCAGCCATAATTGGTGTGTGTGGAGGTGAATCAAAATTTTTTATCAAATTTTCTGAATTATATCTAATTAAACGGCGAGAATTTGGACTACGACACCATGTAAGCATATAAACACACAATATTTACAGCGATATATATACAAACCTAGAAACCTAACTTGCCTTCCCCGACAACGGCACCAAAAACTTGCTACAACTTTAAATTTGCAAATCTCAAGTAATAAATTTCTCGGGAGTCCGAGGTCGATCCACAGGGAAGTTGATGGAAGTTTACAGGATATATCTTATTTAAGTGATAGGTAAATAGATTTTTAACTAGTAAGAATATATATTGTTTTACAAGAAATTTAATTAACAGAAATATTGAGGATTAGGGATTCACTCTTGATTTCGGATAAAGTAATGGTTATATTTTCTTACCTCTTAGATTGCCACTATTGGAATCCATACACAAAGAAGGTTCCAATGGGAAGATATTATACATATAAATCATGCAATGAGGTAATCATGTTGTATCATCAATTAGAATTTATCTTATAACATCAATACTTGTTTATGGGATCAAGTATTTATGTATTCTTTTGTCTTCAACAAATCAGGGTATCCACATTAGTAGTCGGTTAAAATAAAACCAGACATTCAACTAAATGGAACCAAGGATTTGTTGTGCCAATAGATATACATAAATCAAGAAACACCACCAAACAAGAATGTATAAGCTAAAAACAAATTGATGATACAAACAATGAAATTTAATATGAATCTACAATCATTCATTATCCTTCATCAAGAGTTTCACCCTATTTCCTCAACAAAATAAACTTAGAATAACATGAATAAATTAGAGAAAACAAAAGATTGAAGAAAAACTAAAGCAAATATTTTATAAAATACTAGAAATCTTACTATAATTTAAGAAAAGCAAGAAAGAAAAATTCTTTTAAACTTTGTAGCTCTAAATTTCTCTACATAAAACTTGCTCTTTGCTAATGCTAATTACCTCTATTTATATCCAACTCAAAATCAATTTACAGTTATTTTATTCTTTATTTTTATTACAAATAAGAAAATAAGGAAATCAACACCAACTTTGCCACCTTCTTTGACTGGTCATTTTGTCCATGATATCAGCCATATTTGCTCAATTTTCTTCCAAATATCAATTATCACATGTGTTAGCTTGAATTTCCAACTGATTTCATTGAATTCCAACAACCATGGGCCAAGATATGGTTGAATAATTGAGATGTGGTTGGCATACGGGATTGACTAGTGCAGCAGACTCTTGGATTTTTTATAAATTCATCCAATACGAATCTGACTTTGGGGTCTTCGTCAATGTTGTAGATCTATGATTTCTACATACTCCGTAAATATTTCAGATGCAAATACCTTGTATTTTCCGAGTTATATCCAAAATACAAAACTTGGTCAAGTCTGGAAATTAAATGAGCAACCCTTCAATCTTCATTTTATGATGAATTTGTTATCCAAGAAAATATCATTCCAAACTTTGATTTTTGGTTTCAATATCTCTGAAAACTTGTAAATGAATGGATTGTGAATCCATATCTTCAAGAATCATGTCGGAAATGAAAGTTATGCTCGTTGATCCGAACCTGCACTAAAAAAATGCTTCCAAATATAATTCTATGTTGATTTCCTATTTTATTCCTAACATTTTAATAATACTATAAATTTATTTTATTAATAATATTAATAAGGTAAAATAATAATATAAGACAAAAATAATTATACATTTTAACGTTCATCAGATATATTTTATGATCCAATGTTACAACAAATACTTATTGCTGATAGTTTACAAACATTGCCTTTGAACTTTGGGTTAGTTACAAAAGAAAAAAACCCGAGATATTTAAAAATTACAAAACAATTCCTTAATAAGGTTTAATTTTTTGTTAAATGTAAGGCGATAATTGCAATAATTTTTACCAATATATGGTCTATTTGAAATATTTATGCTTATGAAGAGTGTAAAGTATACCACATAATCAAATCTCACGCGATGTTTTTGTAATTTTCAAAAACCTGTGAGTTTTTATTTTGTATTTAACCCAAACCTGAGAGGTAATTTTTGTAATATCCCAATATCTTATTATTATTCGTTCAAATAAAAGTACTTAATTCGTTGTGCAATTAAGCGCGGAAAGAGCTAGCGGGTGGAATGAGAATATCCACGTATCAGCATAAGCCTCTTGCATAAAGTGCAACCCATCCCAATAGATGGATTGGTCCGGGTTAGCACAAACCGGCACTCCGGGGCTCCCACAAAACCTTTTGCAATTGTAGTTGTATATTCCTCCAATCCCACAACAAGCTTTCAGGGTCATATTCCCTTGAGGGCCTACAATTTTAAAAGAACAACAATTTTGAGATCTAAGCTTCTTTTCGGTAAAAAAATGTGTAAGAGCGATTACGCGGTGTGACGGATGATACTTTTAGTGTAGAAACTGATATTTTTATTGTAAAAAGTGATACATTGTCCGAATATACTAAAATTAAGTGTATTCAGGCAATATATCATTCTTACACTAAAAGTATCATTTTTTACCCTAAAAGTGCAATTCGTTGCACCGTGCAACTGTCTTCCAAAAGACCTGCTCTTTGTTTTTGCCAAATAAACTAATCTAGAAACAAAAAGAAGACTTTTTTATTTTATAAAGAACAAACAAAAAAATAATAAAAAAGACTTGCCCATAGTAGATGATTGCTGAATAATTGTTCGCACAGCTCCATATACGTCGGCGTAGTTTATGCTGACATTTGGGAATTTGGTACTGAGATTTTGTATTGCTTCTTGAAGAATTTTGGGCCCGATTGGATATACTTTCATTTTGAAAATTTTCATTTTACTAGAGAATAGTGGTATAAAAAATTTTTGAAGAAAAAAGATGAATTTTGAGAGTGTGTTTGGATGTAAGATGACAATGTAATGATGAAAGTTGATTTGATTTAAAAATAGTAAAATAATGATTGAATATGATTGACAGATAGAAATGTGTGAGTGAGTGAATAGTGAAATTTGTGGGAGAATGTGTAATAATGATTTTTTTGTTTTTGACAAAATGTGCATACATGATTGGTGAGAGAAAAATAAGAAAAGTGAAAGTGAGAGAATAATATATTTTCTGAAAATTTCCATAAACAATTGTATGTTTGGTCAAAAACAATTCTCCAGTGGAACGAAAATGGAATTTACTTCATATCCAATCACCGTCTTTATTTTTGGACAAGATAAGATCATTCACACTCTTCACCTATTTCATCAGGGCATCTCCAGTGGAAAAACCTCTCAAAGGCTTTTTCACAGTTTTTGGAGTGTCATGTCACCTGTCGTATCAAAGGTTAAAAATCTAACATTTTACAAACCTTTCTCCACAATGGTTAAACCTATTCCACAACTTTTTAATGGGTCCCACCATCTAATTCACATATTATTTATCTTTATTTCACTTCATTTGACATCTTATATAAATATATATTTGTGATAGTTATTTTAATTAATATGTTTAAGTTATATATTCAAAAATAATGGTTTTAAATAATAATTTGATATTTAATAAATATCTAATTAATATTTATTCTCGGTATAATAATTTGAAAAAACATTATTGAAAATTCATAAATTTAAAAAAGATGGGTTACAACATTACAAATTGAAATGTTACAAACAACTCATACAAATTAAAACATAAGATAATTAATGCTTCATACACTGATATTTTAATCATTCACCCCCATTGAGTGCCCAAATATGCTCCAACTAAATCAGCTCGAAGTTGTCGATGTATTTCACTATCACGTAGCTTGTAATGGTCACGAAGGTAGTTTCTGAATTCTCGTGCAGGACCTCGAATTATTCGTGGTGAAGGATCTGTTGGTTGATCGTCCGACCAATCACCTACTATTTCTCCCTCGTTCTCAATAATCATGTTATGCAAATAATGCATGTACACATGATATCACTCAACTTATTCATGTACCAAGATCGTGCAGGGCCTCGGACTATTGCCCAACGAGATTGAAGAACTCCAAATGCTCGTTCCACATCCTTTCTTACGAACTCTTGTTTTTCTTTGAACTTTTTTCTCTTAGGATCCTCAGGGCATTGAAAACTCTTAACAAAAGTAGACCATTATGGGTTAATTCCATCTGTTAAATAGTATCCTTTTGTATAACGTGAGTCGTTCACCATAAAATTAACCTCCGGTGCATCTCCAGCTATGACATTGTTAAATAAAGGTGATTCATGAAGCACATTGATGTCATTCTTGGAACATGCGACGCTAAAAAAGGCATGTCATATCCACAAATCTGCAGAGGCGACCACTTCAAGTACAATTGTTAGGACTCCATGATCTCCTCGAGTGAATTGGCCTTTCCAACCAACAGGACAATTTTTCCATTCCCAATGCATACAATCTAGGCTACCTAACATGCCAGGGAAGCCATGTCTATTCTCATGCATTTGAAGTAAACGTTGGGTATCAACAACATTGGGTCTTCTTAAATAGTAATCACCAAATACTTCAATCACACGTTGGCAGAAGTTGGATAAGCACTCGATGGCAGTTGTTTCAACAACCCGTAGGTACTTATCATAATGGTCGGCAGGTGCTCCATATGCCAGCTGACGTATAGCAACCGTGCATTTCTGAAGGGGTGAGAAGCCTTTTTTTTCCCTGCTGCATCGACCCTCAAATGAAAATATGGTAAATTTGACAATACGAAGGAACAATTGTTTGCGCATTCGCAATCGTCGTCGAAATACACCATCATGACATGTTGGGTCATCAGAAAAAAATCATTGACAAGACGAATGTGTGCGTCTTCACGATCTCGGTCTACATACATTCTCGTACGTTTTGTGTTGGAAGTACTTTGAGTTGCTTGAAATCTCTGCTCTTTCTTCTCAAGGAGCTCTAGAAACTTTCGATCAACATCGTCTCGAGCATTCTGCCTTGCTAGATCTTTCCACATTTCGCGAATAGTGGCTTTCATAGAAATATTAGAATTTGAGACATTTTTGGTTAGATGAGGAAGATATTATTGTGCTTGAGAAGATAATGTTGTTAGTGTGAATGATTGTAACACTACTAGTATATATAAAGACTAGTTTGTAATAACTAGTTTCGAACATCAATAGCATTAATATCTAAAAAGTGAATTGCATAAAACTGAAACAATAAAACATATCAAATTGAAATTGTTAGGAAATTTATTGTTTAAGATTTTGATGAATGCCATGTAAAACTTAGAATAGAAAGTTGGTACCCCAATTCTTGTTGTAAAATGCATTGTAATAAATAGAGCTGGCCAAGCTGAGTTAAGTCAGCTACGCCCTAACATGCAAGAAAACAACTGAAGACTTGAAGGAAGACTCATTGCGAGGCAATTTGAGTATGGCAAAGAAGAGTAGACAGAACTCTCTTTGGAGAAGCAATGAGATGCAAACAGTGGAGCATCATCAAGTCAACTCAAGAAAAGCCAAGTCTCAAGTTGAAGTGACGAAGAAGTCATCCAATGATTGGAAGGCGACTCTAAGTCACCTGGGAAAGCAAGGAAATGCGGTCAAGTCGAGGTAATCGTAAAAGAACCGTTGCCGAAATCAAGAGATTTACTTAAACAAGTAATATCTCCATACCACCTTTCTCGGAGTGCTCAGTCCCAGAAGCGTGCAAAAGGAATGAACCAATGGGAAGCACCACACCGTGTCAGAACTCTGAAAAGGTGAAAGAACAATTCATACGAGGAAATGGCAATTCCAAGAACTGCAACAAGACAAGCCAACGACTGCAAGTGACTTTCAAAAATAAGCCTATCTCTTCAACGGGCAAATTTTTGAAAGTTCACTATAAAAGGCTGAGGAGTTTGTTTGAGAAGAAGGATGACACACATGTGAGATATACAAGCATATTAGAAAAACTGAAATATTCTCAATCCTCAAGCCTACAATACGAAGAACATCAATCCAACACTCACCTGTGAAGGAAAGATAACTTCAGTCAGTTGAAGAGGAAAATACTGAAAACAAGGGGTCTACATTCCAGGAAGGATTGTAGGAAGGTTCAAGGTTGAACCAAGTCTTAAGCTTTTGGAGGGCTTCGTGATCAAATCCAAAGAGCTTGAGCAAGTGAGTGTAGTAGCAAGGCAAGCTGCCTGTGAAGAAGGCGAGTCGTCGAGAAGCCACCGAGTGGTCAAGGCGTCTCGGAGGCGAGTCCCAAAGGATCAAGTCGGCCGTGTGATCAAGACTTGTATCGGGATCGTTACCACTTTGTAAACGATCATTACCTAGTGGATTCCTCCGGGAGTTGGAGAAGAGAGGAGTAGAATAATTACCCCATCTTCGAACCTCTATAAAAATTTCATTATGTCATTTACTTTTCAAAGATTTTAATTCTTGCATTTTTAACTCGCCTATATCTGGCGATAAATTTGCTATCCACTTGATAACTTATAAGTACTAAACCAAGCACTAAATTCTTGCTTAATTAAATTTAAGGGTGTTAAGTCTTCCAAAAAACAAAAACACAAATCGAGTTAATTTAGAGCCAACAAATGAGTTACTCCATCAACAAATCGATTGAGTCTGTTGAGAGATTAACTCTCTTGAGTGACTAAATTGATTGTCCATCAAGGACACAAACTGTGTAGTATCAACTCAGTAGATTTAAAAGGACTAAATCGAAAATTTGGTAAGGTTTATTCAACCCCCTTCTAAACCTTACACTTACACCCCTTGGGACCTACAAGTGGTATCGGAGCGGTTGGTTCATTGAACCCTCCGCACCGTTCTTGAACTAGATCTCCAAACTTTTCAAAGTCTGCTTTAGTACTTAAACCTTCAAAACTCTTTTCTATCATTAAAAGTTATTATCATGGAAGCAAATTTGACACGCATCCCTATGTTCACTATTGAAGAATTTGATGATTGGAAAATTCGTATGCGAGGCTCATCTATCAAAGATTACATGATGAGATGTGGATAGTGATAGAAGATGGGCCTCTGCAAATATTAAAGGTGAACACAAATTTGTCATGCGAAGAGTTGCGGTGAAGGAAGGAGAAGAAGATGTTGCTCTCCCGGACCGATCATGTTGAAAAACCAAGAACTGAGTGGACAAATGATGACAAAAAAAGATACAACCTGGACAATGTAGCCAAGGACATCCTTTACAAAACCTTAGACAAAGCCATGTTCAATAAAGTCAAATCATGCAAAACGGCTAAAGAAATGCAGGACAAGTGACATTGATTTGTGAAGGCTCGAGCAAATTAAAGAAAATAAATTATCGGTGGTTGTCTGAAGTTTGAGAACTTCAAAATGATCTCGGGAGAAAACCTGGATCAAGCTGGATGCTCGGTTCACGAAAATCACAAATGAGCTATCTCCGCACTTGGAAAGGAATATACACATAAGAAATGTGTATGAAGATCCTAAAAAGTCTTCCAAATGAATGGGAAATGAAGGTCATGGCACTTTGAGACATTCCATGGACCTATCAAAGACATCCAACCATGAGTTATTCTCGGACCTCAAAGCCTACGAGTTTGAGTGAGAAGAAAAGACCAATAAGAGACAATTTGTACCCAAAACAATTGCTCTAATTGTCAAAGATGGGAAGAGAGCCGAGGTCAAAGAAGTCATTGACCGGAAGAAATAGCCACGATGGTTAAAAGATTCAACAAGTTCTTTAATAAGAACTACAAGAGATGAAAGGGTGAATCTTCCGAGAAGACACTCGGCTCATGAAAATCAAGGGAAGATAGGCCAACCAAGAGAACAGATCATCAAAAAGTTGAGTATCAAAGGGTGACAATCCAAATATGGAAAGAGTCGATCAAAAGGCTGAATATCTATGTTGGAACTGTAGACAACCAGGTCACTATGCCATTGATTTGCTCATATCCTGTAGTCAACAAGTACATGGATGAAGAAGAAAGAAAGGTCTTGAGAGAAAGAAGACAAGAAAAAAAAAAAAAGGCAATGATGGTGCAGAGATATTTAAACAAATGCCAAGTCAAGAGAGACATTTGATTGAGAGCAATGAAGGCGACTACTCAAGTGACTCACGAAGAAGAAGCCCGATCGCTTGATGGCCAAGGAACAAGATCAACTTGACCAAGAAGATGAGGTACACTCTAACTCATTAACTCAGACACTAGTGATAGTGACTGTGACACACACACTTCATCACCCACTGATCTTTATGATTCATTAGGCAAAATGATGAAAGATTTTGAACACATTAAAACAGCTACTCAAAAGTCAAAACTCAAAGTGACTAAGGAGCCGAGTACTCTAAGTCAAATAGGCGATGAGAATGAAAGTCTAAAGGCTGAAAATGTTAAATTAATAGCGAGAAATTGTTGCTATAGAAAAGAGGAGAATGACCTCAAGAATGTTATTGCCTCATTCACTAAGGCATCTAAATCATTGGATGATCTTATTATGAGTCAAAGAAAATGTGGAGACAAGACAGGCTTAGGATTTAATTCCTCTGTGCTATGTCAAACCTCAAAAGTAAATTTGGAAAAAGGATCTTCAAGCCATGAAGAGTCCGAAAAATCCAAAACTATAAATGTTGCACACACATTCACTCCAAAAATAACAAGCAAACTGGCCTTGGTTATAAGGGAAAAGGAAAACGACCGATTGAGTGCTTATTGAAAGGGCAAATGAGAAGAGATTCACCGAGTCCTCAAAAACTCCAAACAGAAAATACTCTGTAAAGAAGAAGCGAGCTACCAAAAACCCCATAAAATCCATAAAAGAAATACATATGATGGGAATGGTAGAAAATATCCAAGCCAAGTTGATTGGAATAATGTGAACTATCAACATAGACTTATGGAATATAAGCCCAAATGGCAAAGGCCTAGAACTCGGAAAGGCCATTCCAAAAGCATAAGAGCTTTCATCGGCACACACATATGCACCTAGGCACTACACTCAAAGACACCACAATTACCCAAGGAAGGCAATTGCTAAAACACATATGCGGGCATACGGACAAAAGAGACAAATGTATGAACCTAGAATCCCCAAGCAATTTGCCAGGATTAATTATGATTATGGCACGATAGATGGCAACCCCTTAGAGTCAAATCATTTGGCTATAGGTTGGCTGGATCATCTTACAATTCTAACCCCTCGGGACCCGCATACAAGTATGGGTACCTAAAACTTAATTTCCTTGATTGCGGGTTCAAGGAACAGTGAGTGCCAAGGAACCTGGTACATGGATAGTGGTGGGTCCGGACATATGACAGAAATAAGAAAAATCATCAAAATTCAAGGAAGTTAAAGGAGCAAAAGTCATATTTGGAGGAAATGAAGCTCCTGGTGAAATAAGAGGCACTTTGGATCCATCAAGAGGAATGGATTAGAAATCACGATGTTGCATATGTTGAAGGACTCAACTTCAACTTATCGAGCATCGATCAACTCGTGACAAGGGCTACAATGTTGGATTCAACATGGGTATATGCCAAATCAAAGATATTGAATCAAATGAAGTTGTGCTACAAGGATGTAGACAGAAAAATATGTATGTAGTGGATTGGTCTCTTTGCACACCCAAAGACTCTGTCTACTAGCAAAGAGTACAGTTGAATCAAGTTGGTTGTGGCACAAAAAGGAGTCACCCGAATTTCAAAACGATTAACAAGGTGGAAAGAAGTCATCTTGTGGAAGGACTTTCGGACTCGATTATCTGAAGGAGAGTATATGTGACGCATGTCGAGAAGGAAAACAAATCAAGTCGTCATTCAAAGAAAAGACATGCCCATCCTCAACAAGAATATTGCATCGCTTCATATGGATCTATTTGGCCCAAAAGAGAACCAAATAAACATAAGTGGAAAGAAATACACCTTGGTGGTAGTAGATGACTACTCAAGATATACATGGACTATATTCATGTGTAAGAAGAAAGAAACTCTACAAAAACTACCACACGGTGATAAAGAGGATTCAAAACGAGAAGAGTCAAACCACTATCAAAATAAGATCGGACGAGGAACTGAGTTTGTCAATGGAATAATAACTTCGAGTATTGTATTGAGAATGGTATTGGTCATGAACTATCGGCCAAGAAAGGACTCCACAATGAGAATGGAGTTGCGAAAAAAGAAATAGAACCCTCAAAGAAGCAAAAGGACCATGTTAGGTGACGAGTTACCAAATGTATGATAAATAGACAAACAAAGACTCCTATGAGATCGACTGGAAGAAAACCAAATGTTGCATATTTGAAATATTTGGATACAAATGCTTCATCCACAACAATGGCAAAGACAATCTAAAGGCTTTTGATGCTAAAGGCGATGAAGGTATCTTCTTAGGATACTCACCGAAAGCAAAGCCTCGAGAATACTCAACAAAAGGACTATGGTTGCGAAAAATCCATTCATGTGGTATTTGATGAGCCAAATTTAAATGGAGAAGACATTGAAGAGTTAGGCGATAAGTGAATCATCCAACCATACGAAAGTCCCTATCTTTGAAGTGGAATTATCAATTCGAGAAGAAGATGAGATAGTGAATCTCAAAAAGCAATGGAAAATTTGCGGCTAAGTGATTACGAGAGAGCGACCACAAAGAAACACAATCGCAAGTCGATCAATCCAGCTAACTTAATCCAACTGATGTAAGATGGCCGAGAGACCATCCACGAGAACTTGTCATTGGAGATATAAGAGAAGGTGTCAAAACAAGATCGAACTCAACAAGCCATGTTCACATGCTTCATCTCGTCAAAAATAGAGCCCAAAGATGTGTCACAAGCATTGGACGACACACATTGGATTCAAGCTATGTAAGAAGAGTGAATCGGTTTGAGAGAAATAAAGTATGGGAATTAGTGCAAAGACCCATACATCAAAATGTTATTGGAACCAAATGGGTGTTCGAAATAAGATGAACGAGGAAGGTTACGTGGTAAGAAACAAAGCAAGACTAGTAGCCAAAGGATATTGCCAAGAAGAAGGGATAGATTTTGATGAAACATTTGCCCCTGTAGCAAGATTGGAAGCTATAAGGATGTTTCTTGCCTATGCAGACTCACAAGAATTTCATTGTATATCGGATGGATGTAAAAAGTGCATTTCTAAATGGTTTATTGGAAGAAGAAGTGTATGTTGAACAACCTCCGAGGATTTGAGCGAAAGACTCTTGGAGATAAGGTATACAAACTCAAGAAAGCCTGTATGGATTGAAATAGGCACCCGAGCATGGTATGATACCTTGTCACAATTCCTAACGAAAATGGATTCACAAAAGGAAAAGTAGATAGAACACTTTTCGAATTCAAGACAAAAAGAGTATCTTGCTTGTTCAAATATATGTGGATGACATCATTTTTGGATCCACAAACAAAGAGTCATGTGAAAAGTTTTCAAACCTCATGCAAAGTAAATTTGAAATGAGCATGATGGGAGAGGCGACATTCTTCCTTGGACTCCAAGTGAAACAATGAAGGATGGAACCTTCATAAGTCAAACAAAATACACCGAGAGATTTAATGAAGAAATTTGGTATGGAGGATAAGTCTTCCGTAAAAATACCAATGAACACATCGATCAAAATGGACATGGATGCGGATGGTAAGCTTGTAGATCAAACAAGATCTGAGCACTTATTGGATCATTGCTCTATCTCACAACAAGCGGGCCGGACATCACCTTTCTTTGTAGGAGTATGTGCAAGATTTCAATCGCCCCAAAAGAGAGCCATATGACAAAGGCTAAGAGAATATTGAGATACTTGAAAGGAAGCCAAGAAGTAGGCCTATGGTATCCAAAGGAAGGTGGATTCAAGTTAATTGGCTATTGATTCTCGACTATGTTGGATGCGAGTGGACATGAAGAGCACTTGGGCACATGTCAAATGCTTTAGAAACAGTGATCTCCTGGTTTAGCAAGAAGCAAAACTCAATAGCCACCTCTACAAATTGAGGCGAGAATACAAAGCTGCGGGCGTTGTTGTGCCCAAGTCCTATGGATGAGACAAAGAATGTGAGAGACTATGAAGTTGAAGAAAAAGAAATTCCAATCATGTGTGATAACACAAGTGCAATTGCAATCACTCAAAATCTGTGTTGCACTCAAGAACAAAACATATTGATGTCGAGATATCACTTCATAAGAGATCATGTTGAAAAGAAGGACATCATCCTGAATATATCTCAACCGATAAACAACTAGCCGACATCTTCACAAAACCACTATGTGAGTCAAGATTTGAAGAACTCAAGCATGAGTTGGGGCTAATTGAGTTGGTGACACTCGGGCGAATCAAAGAAGAGAAATGGAACGAGAAAGGGGTGAAAAAGAGTCAGAAAATGCAATCATTTCTCGAATCAAATCGTTTATCGGAAAAACTGACTACACCGAGTCGGTGATAAATGAGTCACTAAGAGAATCGTGAGAAGTAGAGTTAAATCGGCTAAGGGATAAAATGGATAACTTATGAGCAAAGTGACAAAAACGCAGTCGTTTTGACTAAGCGGAAATGTTTTAAGGAATACGTCAGCATAATGATGATGTGTACAGACATAAAGCTGCACACCAAGCTTATGATTGGATATAAATGCTACCGCATTAAATACGAGACATTAAATGCTCAATAGGCGTGCAAAATCCAAGCCGTTGATTTCGATCACATTTCAAAAACCACCCGCACGTCCTTTCATAAACCATATTTAAACCATTTTCGTCCGTTTCTCTCTCACACTTCTAAAACTGTTCATCTCTTTCTCTCAAAAGCAAAGGCAAAATACTCTCAAGCCCTATCTAACTCCAAGTCAATCTCTCGAGTTTTCCTTGATATAATCCTGAGAAATGGCACCAACTTATGACTTTACCAAGTTAGGAAAGCAAATCCACACCGGCTCTACGGTGGATTTTAACGGAATGATGAAACAGGGGTCCGACGACACCCTAGTGAAGAAAATCGCTGAGAAGTTGGAAACGTCCGGACTAAAACCGTTTCTAACATTAGAATATCCGATGACCTATGTGGAGGAGGTCGCACAATTCTACGTGAATGCTTTGAGATTCACGATGAAGGAATCAAGTCATCTGTTCACGGAAAGCGGTGACTATCTCTCGCCAAGGATTTGGTTGAACATTGCTCACTACCGGCGAGGAGCATCGAGAGATTAATGAAGTGATGTCAACCGGATGCTTGGAAAAAATAGCCAAGCCCGACTTTGTTGATAAAATAGTGTATCTGACAAACAAGAGATCGGAAGGAGGATTATCACAAGTTGTTGGACATAGTTGCCAAATGTATCGACATCAAATTTGGCGACTTTGACCAATCCTTGTCAAAAACAAAGCGATTGTAATGGTTGCAATCATCGAAGAAAAGAAGATAAACTGGGCTGAGTTTGTCTCAAAGCAGGACTCTGCCCGAACGTGGGGAACAAGTCCTTCAAGGAAGATGGCTCATTTGGAGGATCCTAGGATATGGCCTAGTGATTGGCCGGCTATTGGAGGTGAAAGGAGACCCTCTTAGACATGGGAAGGCATTCCATTTTAACAAGAGGATGTTGAGCAAACCTCTCAGCGCACGAAAGAGAGCTTACACCAAGAGAGCGACACCGGTGAGGGGAATCGGTGACCACCGAAAGATACAAGTTGTTTTCTCTCACCAAGAAAAAAAGCGCCCTGCGGTTTTGCTAAGAAGATCTAACGCCCCTACAAAGAAAAGAAAACCAAACATGCTCCCCCCTGCGCAGAGTCACCGCCCCGAAGCCGTGTCTCCCGCCCTGCGCGTTGTTGAGAAGGACTCACAAATACCTTCTCCGATCGTCAAAAAGAGGAGAATCGAGAAGCCACGACGGCCCGCTCCTCGAAACAAACACCAGCACGGCCCCGCCGCTCAAGACTCGAAGACACGTCTCGAACCGAGAAATCCCTGGTACAAACTAGGAGACGAAGACGAATTATCAAGCGCTCCGAGTTGGAGAAACCAATTGAGTCGACCACTCGGCTAGAGCGATTCCGAGATCGCTGGAGAAGTAGAATCTCCGGATGTAGTTGATGAAACAGACCAAGTCTGCTTTGAAGCGATCAGCGAGAGCAACTCAAGACACATTGTAGTTCACACAAACACACAAAAGCTAAAATCGCTTTGGAGCGGATAGTGATGTAATGATCCTATCTCCACCTTACCTAGACATCCAAAATCGTGCGTGAGTGGAGGAAATGGAAGTTGAGTAAGTCAAGAGAACAGTTCCAACGACACGAGTTTATAGAAGAAGAAGAGGAAGCTGCTAAATTTCCTTGGACTAAAGATCGTGCTCGAAGACTTGATGAAGACAAGCTGCTTAGACATCCTGATTTTCAAGGAAAAGGAGAGAAAAAAGCAAGGCGAGGAAGCCGAAGCACGTGAGAAGGCAAGCATCCGCCTATCTCGGCACCATAGAACACACACATCCTCTCCTTGATGTCTTCTCGAAAATGATGAGGATCGGGAGAATCTTTGCTTTCTGAAAGAGTTGCAAATGCGCAAGCATTGCATGAATCCAGAATCCTTCACGAGCAAAGACGATGGAGGGACCGGGGAGAGTCCTCGAACACGGTGAAATCGATCCAATGGGAGTGGTTCAACAAATAGCCATGTTGTTGCTCTTTGTCGCCACTTCCCACTCACTCGGAAGAAGCAATAAGGAGCTGGCGATGAAAGCGGGATAATGGGGACCCCATCGAGCCAACCCCTATTGAAGGTGTTTTTACCACCTTTGCCCAACTGAAACAGTCAATCAAAACAGCCGGGAGTTTGGAGACGAGTGACCCCATTCCAAGTCACTCGGTGGTGCGCCCGGTGGGAAACTCCTCCACTGCGGCAAGGTCGGAGGATGCTGCGGATGACTCCACAACGAATCAAGGAGGCGAAGGAGAGAAATTACAAACACAAGAGGAACAACAAGTTGCCATCAACGAAGCTCGGCGATTGAGACTGTCTCTCGGTGAGTGTGCAAGCTACTCGAAGGCTCTTGTGGCTGGCGATGCGATCGAGGCACGAGGGAAGGAACGTACCACAGGAGTTAACACTGCAGGCGATGAAAGTGCAATCCATGGGGTTGAGACTCCGGTGGATGCCACCACGAGAAGACCCTAAGACAGTGACACTGTCGAAAGGGAGGACCAAGGCCTCGCTGCGGTAGAGAGCTGGAGTGCTGAAGGCCCACGGGAGGTTGAGACTTCCCGGGGTAAAGAAGCTCGATGTAGAGAACATCCCTCCCGCTATCATCGACCCATCCGAGAAGGAGATAAGCGCACTTCATGATTCCCGGACAATCCGATGTTACTTTTCCGGGATTAGAAGGCGAAGAAGAAGTCGAGTCATCCCCGTGACAAATCCAAAAGACTCAGTGCGGATGTTCCAAGCACGAGCAAGTCGATCCCAAGACTACTCGTCAAACCTTTAACTTTGATGATGAGCCACCAATGGAAATCTCATCATCGTCCGATGACGCTTGATAAGGTGAGGACCGATCTCTCGAAATGGAAAAATCACCGAGACCAACGAAGTGTTAAGACAAATTGAGGCTCGGCAAGCGGGTCCACTTCACAACAAAACCCGGTGAACAAGAGACCCCGCACGAGGCTCCTCAAGGCTGCGGCAGGTCGATTCTAAAGGAACTTCACGCGCACCGCTCATCATCGAACAAATCCCGGTGGGTGGTGATGAATCATTTATAGAATCCTTTCCTTTTCTCTGGAGGTACCCGACCTCCATGAAGAGTCAAAGAATGAACACGCGCACGCTATCACGCACCAGCTCCGTTTTCTCATCGGTACCATTGTTCCAGTACGCTTATGACTTTAATGTTGTATGGCCATCGGTACCGCAACGGAAGAATCAATGAAGTTCGAGAGGTGTTCAAGGCACTATTTGCCGAGGTTGAACGGATGGAGAGGCATCGAGGCCTCTTTGGACATGCGGTTGGACAACGAAAATGCCAACCTTACGGCCGACTTGAGAGGCATAACATCGAGAATAAGGGAATGGTGGCAACAAAGAGCAAACAATGCGTGTGGAACAAGTCGATTCTTGAGGACATTGTTCAACAAGTTTCTTGGTATGGAGAGTCTGAAAATGCTTTGATGCAAAAACAAAGCCGAGAGAACATATTGAGCATATGCATGAAGCTCACACTTTGCCGAGATAAAGGCTGCTGCGTGAGCAAAATACAAATGATCTCTGACGTTTGGAAGAACACATGACAAGAAAATTCAGCCTTCTCATGGGTGAGATGAAGCGATTTGAGAATCCAACGCTACTCGATCCGAATTCCGTCTTTGCATACAACGCGCAATGACTCGAAGCGAGAACTTCGACCATTAGAAGACTTCGACTTCATGCTTGCCAAAGATGTTCCCTGGGTTCCTCTATCCTTTGATGATGCCAAAAAGGGGAAAGAGGAATACCTTAAAACGCTAAAAAATCTGAAGAAAGAAATGAGCGGTGAGAAGGGAAAATCACCATGAGGAAGTCTTGAAACAAAAGAAAGGAAAGCTTGTTGAGGGGAAGGGTCGACGGATGTGACTTTGATGATTGCACAAACCCCCAACAAGGTCCTCATCACACGGTGACATTATAAGCGGCAAACTCCTGTGACTCTGCCACTCCAACACTCTGCTATATCCATGGGCGATAAGAGAAAAACTATTGAAGCGGGGATGAAGGAAGTGGAAGGAAGAATGGATGCCCGAATTATGAACATCTTGAAAGAACACGGAGGCATTCCGGTGAAGCGAGAGACACTTATGCCATCTCGGATGTCGGGACGAGCCACGATCGATTGATGAATTTAAAACGCTCGAATCTTAGGGATACTTTGCAAATATGTCTATGGCTCAAGATTGGGACTTATCTTGGGAAAAGGGTCTCACGTTATGTGAAGAAGGCGACGAGCGGACGAGACTACCTAAGATCACTCTGCTTTGGTCACTCCGTGTCACTCACCGGTTTGGAAAGAAAAGACCCGATCTGATATCGCCCGAGGTAGAGGAAGAAGCGATGTGGAGGAAGAAGCTTGGACCTGGGCCTCTGCCCAAAAACATTGAATATGTGGATCCGGGAAGAAAGGAGGGATCTATTGGGTTGGGCTTGACCAAGTAGCGAATTTGCAAGTGGCGAAAACTAACGCCGAGTATGTGAAAAGACTAGAAGAAGAAAACAAGAGACAAACTCAGCTATGGGAGGAGAGACAGAAAGAATAAGAAGAGATGAAGAAGGCTGCCGAGGAAGGCATATGAAAAGAAAAAGAAAAGCGGTAACGACGAGAAAAAGAGAGAAGAAGAAAGAAGATGATGATTAAGATGAAAGAAGGAGACATGAAGGAGATGAAGTGTTGTTTGTCCACCCCTTCGTGTATTTTATTATGTAAATACATACAATGTAAGTCTTACGTAATAAAGCTATAAATTCTTTATTTTTTTTTGAAGACAAATATGTGCTCTCGATACACCTTGTAAACATTGTGTAAAAGAACAAGAATGATATGATCAATAAACGGATCTATTATGCGCATACATTCTATGTCAATACACTATCTGTATGTATCTTTGCTTATTTGCATTTTTGAATGGTTTAAGTTTTGGCATCATCAAAATGGGGAAATTGTTAGGAAATTTATTGTTTAAGATTTTGATGAATGCCATGTAAAACTTAGAATAGAAAGTTGGTACCCCATTCGTGTTGTAAAATGCATT
The DNA here is from genome assembly GCA_016081115.2 of Rehmannia glutinosa. NCBI lineage: Eukaryota > Viridiplantae > Streptophyta > Magnoliopsida > Lamiales > Orobanchaceae > Rehmannia > Rehmannia glutinosa. The sequence goes on from CM071926.1 coordinate 151,706,422, forward strand.
GTAATAAATAGAGTGCCAAGTTGAGTTAAGTCGACTACGCCCTAACATGCAAGAAAACAATCAAGACTTGAAGGAAGACTCATTGCGAGACAATGAGTATGGCAAAGAAGAGTAGACAGAACTCTCTTTGGAGAAGCGGTGAGATGCGGTGAGTGGAGCATCGATTAAGTCAACTCAAGAAAAGCCAAGTCTCAAGTTGAAGTGACGAAGAGTCATCCAATGATTGGAAGGCGACTCTAAGTCACCTGGGGAAAGCAAGGAAATGCGGTCAAGTCGAGGTAATCGTAAAAGAACCGTTGCCGCAGAAATCAAGAGATTTACTTAAACAAGTAATATCTCCATACCACCTTTCTCGGAGTGCTCGGTCCCGAAGCGTGCAAAGGAATGAACCAATGGGAAGCACCACACGTGTCGAACTCGAAAAAGGTGAAAGAACAATTCATACGAGGAAATGGCAATTCCAAGAAGCGCAACAAGACAAGCCAACGATGCAAGTGACTTTCAAAAATAAGCATATCTCTTCAACGGGCAAATTTTTGAAAGTTCACTATAAAAGGCCGAGGAGTTTGTTTGAGAAGAAGGATGACACACATGTGAGATATACAAGCATATTAGAAAAACTGAAATATTCTCAATCCTCAAGCCTACAATACAAAGAACATCAATCCAACACTCACTGTGAAGGAAAGATAACTTCAATCGGTTGAAGAGGAAAATCTGAAAAAACAAGGGGTCTACATTCCGGAAGGATTGTAGGAAGGTTCAAGTTGAACCAAGTCTTAAGCTTTTGGAGGGCTTCGTGATCAAATCCAAAGAGCTTGAGCAAGTGAGTCAGAGTAGTAGCAAGGCAGTGCCCTGTGAAGAAGGCCGAGTCGTACACGAGAAGCCACCGAGTGATCAAGGCGTCTCCCGGTCGAGTCCCAAAGGATCAAGTCGGTGTGTGATCAAGACTTGTATCCGGGATCTTACCACTTTGTAAACCGATCATTACCTAGTGGATTCCTCCGGGAGTTGGAGAAGAGAGGAGTAGAAGAATTACCCCATCTTCGAACCTCTATAAAAATTTCATTGTGTCATTTACTTTTCAAAGATTTTAATTCTTGCATTTTTAACTTTATATCTGGCGATAAATTTGCTATCCACTTGATAACTTATAAGTACTAAACCAAGCACTAAATTCTTGCTTAATCAAATTTAAGGGTGTTAAGTCTTCCAATAAAACAAAACCACGAGTCGAGTTAATTTTGAGCCAACAAATGAGTTACTCCATCAACGGCTCGATTGAGTGCATTGAGAGATTAACTCTACTGAGTGACTAAATTGACTGTTCCATCAAGGACACACTTTGTGTAGTATCAACTCTGTAGATTTAAAAGGACTAAATCGAAAATTTGGTAAGGTTTATTCAACCCCCCCTTCTAAACCTTACACTTACACCCCTTGGGACCTACAGAAATAGTACAACAAAACATGAAAATCAACCTACACACATGTATGGCAAGCCATGTCTTTTTTCGATTTTTTCTAAAATTATGTTATTAAATTGAAGTTGTTGCGGGGTCATCTGACTAGTATCCATCATGTAGATTTCATATTCCTTTAAATAAAGCTCGACATTAGTCTGTTCCATCTTTTCCTTTTATATTTCTTTCAGCATCGCCAATTCAACATCCAGATCTTTTTGTGAGTTGTCGACTTGTTCAACTTTATTTTTTCCCTTTCTTTTTGCTGCTTTTTGGCCTATTGGACAACTTCGCGCTTCATTAAGAATAACATCATCACTCATATCCAGATTGGAAGAGGAATTATATGCCTTTGATTCCGATACTTTTATTTTCTTGCCCCCTCGTGTGCCTTCTTCTGTCGGGGCCCATTTAGGACAGTCCTTGAGAATTCTCCACACATGGTCATACCTAAAATGTTTGCCATGTAATTTCCTCCACTGTTGATTTACTTCTGTTGTTACTTGATCGTCGCTCCATCCACTCGCTCTTTTTCTTTGCTCTTTATTGTATGTTGAAGCATACTCATTCAATTTCCGTTGCATCTGAAACCAATGTGTTTTTAGGTTCACCGCCGATCTCGCAACAGTTTCTTTTTCCTATTCTCATTGAAGTATTCTACAATATGTGTTCCAGAATTCTTTATCTTTTGAGCATTACCGATTCTTGAGTCGCAACTAATAGTCACCCATGCACTAGTAAGAAGCTTCTCTTCGTCCATTGACCAAAATGTACGGGTAGTTACCGGTTTGGTGTCATTCATACCCGTTTCGCTTCCTGGCTCCGTATTAGTATTCAGGCAGATGTTTTCAAGCCCCTCTTGTATAGAATGGGATGGAAATTGTGACTCTTGAACAGAAGATGGTATTGAGGGCTCTTTTTTGGTACCAGATGTATCAAAACTAGCCCTTCTAATCTCGTTTGGAGCCACAAATGGTGCATGTTGAGGAAGAAATACATTAGAAGATGGTATCATTCCAAATTGGCTTGCCATGGTAGGCCAATAATCGAATTGAGGCATGTAAAATGGAGCTGGACAAGCATTACTCGGTAGATTTGGAAAAATTTGAGGGCTTTGAAAATTTGGAAAATTTGGATGAAATTGTGGAAAACTTTGGGAGTTTTGTGTGGTAGGAGAAAATTGAGAAGATTGGAGATTAGGAATAGTACTACGATTTTGGGAGATATCATTTTCATCATTTGAGAATTTAAAATTTTCCTAAAGAATTCTCTTGAATTTTCATTCATTTTGGTAGATATTATTATGGAATGTGTGAAAAACATAAAATAGATTTGAGGTGTATTTATAAGTAAAATTAAAAATATATATATTAAGAAAGCCGTTAGAATTCAATGGCTATATCATAAACGGCTATTTCAATTTATTGTGGTTGAGACCAAATTCAATATTTTTTCACAATTCCCCATTTTATTTGGAGCAAATCATCAACGGCTACTTCTTAATATATTTTTTTAATTAACATTGAATAATTAAAAGAAAATCAACCCAACATCCCACTATCTCACATGACAAGGGAGGCCCACATTTTTTTACCTTTTGCAGCTTTTGCAGCCTATCAATCGGTTCTTTGATACAATCCGAATCATCCCCACAAACCCCAAAATGTGTGCCACAATGGTGGGGTTTTTTCCATGATAAGGTTTTTCACAAAAAACCCATCCAAAAACCTGTCCATTGTAGTTGCTCTCATAGGATGTGGAATTGTTGTTACGTAACACAGTTAAAATATAGGGATAGCATCCAAGGGGAGCATTTCCTAGAAATATTACTTGTGTGGCGCCCATTCTTATCAATTCCTGTTTTTTTTAGTTAATAAATACTTGAACAACACCCGTGTGTTACACGGATTTGTCAAAAAATAAAATTTGTGTTGCAAACTCTGATAGTTATAAGAGATTTAAAATACCAATTAAAAATACTAAAAAAGAAATTCAAAATTTATAAGAGTATCATACAATCCTTCACTTAAAATTCTAAAAAACTTATTTGTAAACTACATTATTTGTTCTATTTGAAAGTGTAATATCCTCGTCACAACAACGAATTTTCAAGCCGTATTAGTTTTATATGGTTGAAAGAATGCAATTTCAATCTTTGAATATTTTCTGGAAAGGGAAAAAATCTCTATAAAATTGTTTATTCTTGTGCTAATTCCAAATACATGGGCGTAGTTTGCTTTTGCACAAAAACTAATAAATTAGTGATGGTAAAAATAATGAATCATTGACATGCTTAAAAAGATATTTAATATAATTTTTATACCCCGTAAATGATTTAAATCACAATTAAAAGTATAATATGTATTAGAGATAATAATTGAAATTATATCCTTGGTTTTTATATCATAATAATATTTAAATCAGAATTAATTTGCAAACTAAAAAATAACTTCCTAATTCTATATCCTTGATTATTTGGGATTATTTAATTTGTTGATTAAATGTTTGATTGGATTTTAATAGTTATATACGGAAATAGGAAATTTAATTATTAAGTTGATGATAAATTGATACTAAATTTATATAGTAAATCAATTTATAATTGGTAGAATAAGGTGGTGGCATGGTGTGCCACGTGGCTAAATATGAAGGTGACACATGGATTTGGAAGAATAAGGTGTTGACACGTGTACCAAATTGCTCAGGTGATGACATGTGGCAGCTTGTTTTTTCTTTTAGTATATAGGGTTGATAGCTAGATGTTAGTTAAAAAATGCATCATATGTTTGTAGCTATCATAAAAAATGAAAACATATAACAAGCAAACATATAAACCATAGGAATATAGGATTAATAGCAAAATTGATCATGTAACTTTGGGGTGGTGATCTTTTAGGAATTTTATTTTTTCGACTTGTATTTAGGACTTTAATTTAAAAAATTCGGCATATTTTTTTGGAATACATATCTGTGAGGTGGTGATGAGAATCGAACTCTTGACGTATTGTCTGGGCTTGAGAGTTTTAACCACTCGACTATTATCCAATTCCGAAAAAAAAGGAGAATTTGACACATTGAGGACAATTTTAACCAAAAACTTACAAAATGGTTGGATTCCTGACGTGGTTGTAATCTCACCAACCCCAAATTGATGTGCATGCCATGTGTTCCAATCAGCATCCAAATCAGTAATTTCGTTGGAAAATTGAAAACCCTCAATTTGGGGTGGTGAGGTGCATGGCAGCCACGCCAATATTCCAACCAATTTTTGAATTTTCCGGTTAATATTATACTTAATGTGCCAAATTCATTAAATTAAAAGTCCTAATTGCAAATTGAAAAATAAAATCCCTAAAATGTAGCACCCTAGACTAATTTTGCACTTAAGCCTAAATCATATAATTAAGCCCAAAACTCTCGAGGTTCACCATTAAGGGCCAAGTCCATATATGGCAGCAATACACGAATTGCAATCCATTAACATAAATTCAACAATGAAAGGAAGTCATAAGTACTTTAATATATAAAGTTCGTAATAATTTTTTTTCCATAAGCGAATATAAAACATGAGAAAATTAGGATATTTAGCTCGTATGTCTTCTTCACGTTCCCATGTGGCTTCGTTCTTATTGTGTTGTCTCCATTGTACTTTGATTGACGCCACATCTTTATTTCTCAAATTGTGTATTTTTCGCTCTAGGATAGCCTCGGGTGTTTCTTCATAAGTCAAGTTGTCCCTGATTTCTAATTCTGAATAATTGACAATATGACTTGGTTCATAAATATACTTTCTAAGCATTGATACATGGAATACATTGTGAACAAACGACAATTTCGGTGGTGATGCAGTGGTCCATCCTCTATCACAAGCCACATTTCATCATGTAATGCAGATAGATGAGCCTGCATACAAATTTTTCAATCATCAAATTCTTCAACAGTGAACATAGGAATGCGTGTTAGATTTACTTCTATGATAATAACTTTGCTTGAAAAGTGAAAGACTTTGAAACACAAGTGTTTAAAAACTTTTTGAAAAGATAGAGATCTAGTTCAGTAATCAGTGCAGAAGGCTCAATGAACCAACCGCTTTGATACCACTTGTAGGTCCCAAGGGGTGTGAAGTAAGGTTTAGAGGGGAGGGATTGAATAAACCTTACCATATTTTTGATTTTAGTCCTTTAAAAGTATTCAACAGAGTTGACTCAAACAGTTGTGTCCTTGATGGACAGCTAAGTTGGCTTTTCAGCTAAGTTACCCACTCAACATACTCGATAGAGCTGTTGATAGTATAACTCGGCTGCTCAAGCCAAATACTTAACTTGACTGATTGGTTTTTAACAGCGGAAGACTTAATACCCTTTGATTTGTTTTTAGCTTGTTTTAAACACTTGATTTAAAGCACTTGGTTGTTTATCAATTGGATAGCAAATATAATACTAACAGCAGATATAAAGTAAATATGCAGGAAAGTAAGTTTGCTGAAAGTAAAGGACACAAATATTTTATAGAGGTTCGAAGATGGGGTAATTATTCTAATCCTCTCTTCTCCAACTTCTGGAGGAATCCACTATGTAACAGATCAGTTTACAAAGTAGTGAACAGTCTGGAGACATCCTTGATCACACAGCTGGCTTCTCTTGTGACTCAGCTTCTTCACAGGGCAGCTGTCTTGCTACTTCAGCTCACTTATCAAGTTCTTGGATTTGATCACAAAGCCCTTCAACAAACTTGATAATGGTTCTACCTTGAACCTTTCGACAATCTTGACTTGGAAAGTAGATCCCTTTGGTTTCTTCAAAAGTTTCCTCTTCAACAGACTTGAAATTGTCTTTCCTTCACAGCTTGTGTTGGATCGAGTTCCTTCGAGTTTCAGGCTACTTGATAAGCTTTGAGAGTATTAATTTTTGAATATTGCTTGATTTCTCAGGTGTGCAAGGTTACATTTTCTCAATAGCTTCCTCAGCGTTTTACAGTGCACATTTGAAATTTTGCATATTGAAGAGATATGCTGATTTCAAATGTCACTTTGTGTTCGTTGGCTTGTCTTGACTTGGTCTCAGAGCAAATGTTGACCTTTCCTCGTATTGATGGCATTTCAGCATTTGCAGGCGTCTGACATAAGGTGCAGGGTTTCCCATTGGTTAATTCCTTTTGCATAATTCTGGGACAAACACTTTAGACCTGGCAACTTTGACATATTACTTATGAAATGATATCTGACAGCTCAATTGTAATCTTTTTTTCTTCAATGCCATAATCTCTCAGCTGCTGTCTCATCCATAAGACTTGGACACAACAACCCGCAGCTATGTACTCTGCTTCAGTTGTGGATGTAGCTATTGAATTTGTTTCTTGTTGAACCAAGAAATCAATCTATTTCCAAGCATTTGACATGTACCTGAAGTACTCTTCCTATCAACTCTACATCCAGCATAGTTTGATTCTGAATAACCAACCATCTTGAATCCACCTTCCTTTGGATACCATAAGCCGACTTCCTGGCATCCCTTCAAATACCTTAGGATTCTCTTAGCTGCAGTCTTGTGGCTGTCATTTGTTACAGATTGAAATCTTGCATATACACCTACTGCAAAGGTGATGTCTGGCCTGCTTGCTGTTAGATAGAGCAAAGATCCAATGAGGGCTCTATATCTGGTTTGATCAATAGCTTTGCCATCTGCATCCATGTCCATCTTGACTGAAGTGTTCATTGGAATTTTCACAGAAGACTTCTCTTCCATACCAAATTTCTTCATTAAATCTCTGGTATATTTTGTTTGGCTTATGAAGGTTCCATTCTTCAATTGTTTGACTTAAAGTCCTAGGAAGAAAGTCATGAGGTTTGAGAACTTGTCACACAGCTCTTTATTTGTGGAACCAAAAATAATGTCATCCACATATATTTGAACAAGTAGTATACTCTCACCATATTGAATCCTAAAGAGTGTTCTATCAACTTTGCCTCTGGTGAATCCATTGTCAGTTAGAAATTGAGACAATGTATCATACCATGCTCTTGGTGCTTGTTTCAATCCATACAATACTTTCTTGAGCTTGTAGACCTTATCTCCAATAGTTTTCTGCTCAAAACCTGGAGGTTGTTCACAATAGACTTCTTTCTCTAACAGTCCATTTAAAAATGCACTCTTCACATCCATTTGATATACAGTGAAGTTCTTATGTGCAGCATAAGCAAGAAACATCCTTATTGCTTCCAATCTTGCAACATGAGCAAAGGTTTCATCAAAATCTATACTCTCATCTTAGAAATACCCTTTGGCTACCAATATTACTTTATTTCTTACAACAGATCCTTCCTTATTCATCTTATTTCTGAAAACCCATCTTGTGCCAATAACATTTTGATGGGTTTATCTTTGAACTAATTCACATACTTTATTTCTTTCAAACTGATTCAGCTCTTCTTGCATGGCCTGAATCCAATGCGTGTCATCCAATGCTTGAGACACATATTTAGGCTCTATCTGGGAAATAAAACAAGTGAACATAGCTTCATGTTGTTCTCTGGATCTGGTTTTTATGCCTTGTCTGACATCTCCAATGACTAACTCTGGTGGATGGTCTCTCAGCCTTCTCACGTCAGGTTGGAGTAAGTCTGCTGGATTCAGCCGTCCCGCAGCTAAGTTGTCTTGAACAGCTCTTTAATCTTATTTCAGTTGTATACCTTCCAGCTGTCTTTGAGATTCAGCTTCTCATCTTCATCAGGGTTGAGTGGTCTTACTTCAGCTTCAATATAAGGACTTTTCTGCATAGTTGGCTGATTTGGCTTATCAGCTAACTCTTCAATGTCTTCTCCACTTACATTAGGTTCATCAAAAACCACATGGATAGACTCTTCTGTGACCATAGTCCTCTTGTGCAGCTCTCTATAGGCTTTAGTCTCTGTTGAGTATCCCAAAAAGATACATTCATCAGCTTTAGCATCAAAAGCCTTCAAATTATCTTTTTCATTATTATGGATGAAGCATTTACATCCAAATATACTGAAATATCCAACATTTGGCTTTCTCCTTGTCCAAATCTCATAGGGAGACTTGGTCAATTGCCTGTTAATCATGCATCTATTTTGAGTACTGCATGCAGTATTTATGGCTTCAGCCCAAAATCTCTTAGGCAACCCAGCTTCAGCTAACATTGTCCTTCCAGCTTCCTTGAGAGTTCTATTCCTTCTTTCAGCTACTCCATTCTACTGTGGAGTCCTTGAAGCTGATAACTCATGAGCAATACCATTTTCAACACAATACTGAGTTATTATCCCATTGACAAACTCAGTTCCTCTGTCAGATCTTATTTTTATAATGGTTTGGCTCTTCTCATTTTGAACTCTCTTCATCAGCTGAGGTAACTTCTGCAAAGTTTTCTTCTTTTTACACATGAAAATTGTCCATGTATATCTTGAATAATCATCCACCACCACTAAGGTGTATTTCTTTCCACTTATGCTAGCTGGCTCAACTGGACCAAATAAATCCATATGCAACAGATGTAATATCCTTGTTGAAGAAGGACTTGACTTATCCTTGAATGAAGATTTGATTTGCTTTCCCATCTGGCATGCATCACATACACTTTCTTTCTTGTACACTGAGTCTGGCAATCCTTCTACAAGATGACTCCTTGCAAGCTTGTTGATTATCTTGAATTTTAGATGACTCAGCTTCTTGTGCCACAGCCAACTTGATTCGGCTTTAACTCTTTGCTAGTAGACAAGTGTTTGGTGTGGCAGTTTGGTGTGGCAATAGACCAATATACCACATACATATTCATTTGCCTTGACCCTTGCAGCACTATTTCATTTGATTCAGCATCCTTGCTCTAGCACTCCCATGTTGAATCCCACATTATAGCTTTTGTCACAGAGTTGGCTGATGCTTAACAGGTTGAAGTTGAGGCCTTCAACATAAGCAATATCTGTGATTTCCAATCCATTTTTCTTGATAGATCTTGTGCCTATGATTTTCCCTTGAGCTTCATTTCCACCAAATATGACTTTAGTACCTCTAATTTCCTTGAATCTTGACAGGTTTTTCTTGTTTTCTGTCATATGTCTAGAACAACCACTATCCATGTACCAGCTTCCTTAGCACTCAGCTGTTCCTTGAACCTGCAATCAAGGAAATCAGTTTTTAGGTACACATACTTGTCTGGATCCTGAGGGGTTAGTGTTATAAGATGCTCCAACCAACCTATAGCCAAAATGATTTGACTCTAAGAGGTTGCCATCTATCAGTGCCATAATCATAATGCACATTAGCAAATTGCTTGGGGGTTTTAGATTCATACAGCTGTCTCTTTTGTCTGTATGCCTATGTTTGTGTTTTAGCAATTGCTTTCTTGGGTGGTTGTGGTATTTCTGAGTGTAGTGCTCAGGTGCATATGTGTGCTGATAATAGCTCTTTTGCCTTTGGAATGACCCTTGTTGAGGTTTAGGTCTTTGCCACTTCGGCTTGTATTCCATAGGTCTTTGTTGATGTTTCACATTATTTTAATCAACATAATTTGGAAATTTTCTAACATTCCCATCATTGGTAATTTTCTGATGAAATTTCTGGGGTTTTTGGTAGCTCTGTTTGCTTTTAACAGAGTACTTTCTGTTTGGAGTTTGCTGAAGAACTCAGCTGAATTTCTTCTCAGTTGTCCTCTCAGCATACTCATCTGGTTGCTTTCCGTTTCCTTTATATCCAAGGCCTGTGTGATTTTGATTGTGCTTTGGGATGGATGTGTGTGCAACATTTGGTGTTTTGGGTTTTTGGGATGCTTCATTACTTCAAGATCCTTTTTCCAAAATCACTCTTGGAGTTTGACTATGCACAAATCATATGCCTGTCTTATCTCCACATTATTTTTGGCTCATAATAAGTTCATCCAGTGATTTGGATGCTTTTGTAAATGAGGCAATCACATTTTTAAGATCTTTTTTCCTCTTTTCTGTAGCAGCTAACTCTGCTATGATCTTGGCATTTTCAGCCTTCAGCTTAGTGTTCTCATCAGCTATGTGACTCAGAGTACTCAGCTCTTTAGTCAGCTATGAGTTATGGATTTTAAGTTGGCGTTCTCCTTGTTTAAAATTGTGTGTGAGGATTTTGTGTTCAAAATCTTTCATCATTTTGCCTAATGAATCATAAAGATCAGTGGGTGATGAAGTGTGTGTATCATAGTCACTGTCACTTGAATCAGAATGAGATGAGTTAGAGTGTACCTCATCTTATTGATCTGGTTGATCTTGTTCTTTAGCCATGCGGCAGATCATTGCCTCTTCCTCAGAATCACTTGAGTAGTCAGCTTCACTACTCTCTGAGTCTGATGCTTCTTTGCACTTAGATGGCTCAGCAGCCAACATGGCTTTCTTCTTTTCCTGTCTTCTTTCCCTGAAGACTTTTCTTTCTTCTTCATTCATGTACTTGTTGACTGGTGGATAGGAACAGTCAACAGCAAAATGTCATGGTTGTCTGCAGTTCAACACAGGTTCTCAACTCTCTGATTAGCTCTGTCTGTTCTTGAATTATCAGCTCTCTGATAATCAACCCTTTGATGCTCATCTCTCTTGGGAGGTCTATCTTCCCTTGACTTGTAAGGTGTTGAATGTCTTCTGGAGGTTTCACCCTCGTTTCTCTTGTAGTTCTTATTGAAGTTTTACTTGTTGAATCTTTTAACCATCAGGGCAATCTCCTCCTGGTCTATGGCTTCCTTTGGCTCAGCTCTTTTCCCTTCACTGGTCATCAATGCAGTTGTCTTGGGTACAGATGTCTCCTCTTGCTCTTTTCTTCTCAGCTCAAACTCGTAGGCTTTGAGGTCTGAGAATAGCTCATGGTTAGATGTTCTTGAGAGGTCCATAGAATGTCTCAGTGCCATGACCTTCATTTCCCATTCAGCTGGGAGGCTTCTTAAAATCTTCATACACATTTTCTTTTGTGAATATTTTTCCCTAAGAGCTAAAAGCTCATTTGTAATTTATGTATGGCATCCAGCTGATCCAGAGTTTCACCTGCAAGAATTTTGAAATTTTCAAATTTTTGTACAACAACAGTTAATTTATTTTCCTTAATTTGTTCTGATCCTTCACAAATTAAGGTCAGCTTTTCCCAAATCTCTTTTGAAGATTTGCAAGATTTGACTTTATTGAACATGGTTTTGTCCAATGTCTTGTAGAGAATATCCTTGGCCACATTGTCTAGGTTGTATCTCTTTCTATCCTCATTAGTCCACTCAGTCCTTGGTTTTTCAACCATGACTGTTTTTCTTCAAAGACATCGCCTTCTTCTCTCCGTGCATGCGTACCGCTCTACGTCATTGTGTTGACTATAAGTATTTGCAGTGGCCCATCCTCTATCACAAGCCACATTTCATCATGTAATGCAGATAGATGAGCCTGCATACGAATTTTCCAATCATCAAATTCTTCAATAGTGAACATAGGAATGCGTGTTAGATTTGCTTCCATGATAATAACTTTGCTTGAAAAGTGAAAGACTTTGAAACACAAGTGTTTAATATTTTTTTGAAAAAGTAGAGATCTAGTTCAGTAACCAGTGCCGAAGGCTCAATGAACCAACCGCTCTGATACCACTTGTAGGTTCCAAGGGGTGTGAAGTAAGGTTTAGAAGGGGGGATTGAATAAACCTTACCAAATTTTTGATTTTAGTCCTTTAAAAGTATACAATAGAGTTGACGCAAACAGTTGTGTCCTTGATGGACAGCTAAGTTGGCTTTTCAGCTAAGTTATCCACTCAACAGACTCGATAGAGCTGTTGATTGTATAACTCGGCTGCTCAAGCCAAATACTTAACTTGGTTGATTGGCTTTTAAAAGCGGAAGACTTAATACCCTTTGATTTGTTTTTAGCTTGTTCTAAACACTTGATTTAAAGAACTTGGTTATTTATCAATTGGATAGCAAATATAGTACTAACAACAGATATAAAGTAAATATGCAGGAAAGTAAGTTTGCTGAAAGTAAAGGACACAAATATTTTATAGAGGTTCGAATATGGGGTAATTCTTCTAATCCTCTCTTCTCCAACTTCTGGAGGAATCCACTATGTAACAGATTAGTTTACAAAGTAGTGAACAGTCTGGAGACATCTTTGATCACACACAGTGCGCTTTCATTGCATTTGCGACTCGGCTTCTTCACAGGCGGTACGCCTTGCTCTTCACTCACTTCTCAAGTTCTTGGATTTGATCACAAAGCCCTCCAACAAACTTGATAATGGTTCGACCTTGAACCTTTCTACAATCCTGACTTGGAAAGTAGATCCCTTTGGTTTCTTCAAAAATTTCCTCTTCAACATTGAAATTGTCTCTCCTTCACAGCTTGTGTTGGATCGTGTTCCTTCGAGTTTCAGGGTACTTGATAAGCTTTGAGAGTATTAATTGCTTGAATATTGCTTGATTTCTCAGGTGTGCAAGGTTACCTTTTCTCAATAGCTTCCTCGGCGTTTTACATTGCACATTTGAAATTTTGCCCATTGAAGAGATAGGCTGATTTCAAATGTCACTTTGTGTTCGTTAGCTTGTCTTGACTTGGTATGTAGCCTTGGTGATGTTGACATTTCCTCGTATTGATGGCATTTCAGCATTTGCAAGCGTCTGACACAAGGTGCAGGGTTTCCCATTGGTTAATTCCTTTTGCATAATTCTGGGACAAACACTTTAGACCAGGAAACTTTGACATATTACTATATTGAGTAATATTCTTTACTTTAATCAATGGATCTAAGTCAGTTGTCTTGACTAGATTGTTGCCTTTACTCAATTGTCACTTCAACTTGTAGACTTGGCTTCTTGAGTTGACTTGACTGACACTTCTTACAGTTGTTCCTCAGCTGACTCTCCTTCAGTCGAGTTCTTGTCTTCCTTCATGGCATTACTCAGCTGACACACAGCAGAGTCTTCAAACAGTCCGCAGTTGACTTCTTGTATTCTTTGACATAGCTGACATGACTCAGCATTTTCAGTCATATCTATTACAATACAGATTACAAGGAAAATAGGGTGTCAACTTCCTAGTTTACGTTTTACATGGTATCATCAAAATCTATCAAATAAATTTCATAATATATGCATATACGTGTATATATATATATATATATCATTCTCAAAAATATATATATATATATATATATATATATATCAAACAAACACATGCACTACAATATATACACACATTAATACATACACACTCACACCACACGGCACACACAATTACATGATATGTATATACACACACACACGCATGCATATTAATTGATATTATATACACACACATGCATATTAATATACATATATATATATAAAAAACACACACACACACTAATATACTTTAATTTCTTATTTAAAATCCATCATTTGTAAAAAAGAACATTACGTACCTTAGTCGGCCTCCAATTGAAAGTGGAGGGGAAAATAGTAAATGTTTTGAACCCGTATGAAACTTTTAGTTTTATAAGGTTTGAGTGTATATATATATAGGGATAGGATCCTGTGAGACCACCCTTCTAGGTTAGTCCATAAGACCGAATCTAAACCATCCAAATAGTAAATCAATGGCCGAGATGCATTACAATCTATACAGGTTTTCGAAAGTAACTATACAATAGAAGGGATAAAATTGGAATCCATAAAATCAGACATGGTAACCTCCTCCTACATTATAGGGACGTGATCTGTTATTGATCACGTCCCCATAAATCACGCAATTCACCATATACAACCAAATGTATGTCTCCTTCTCAACGTAAACATTGCATCGCCATTATCAAAACCTCTGTAATCACCATTATCACTCAAAAATCGGCCTCCAATTGATCCACAAAAAATTAAACGCGACGGATTTCTAACAATTTGCAAGGAGTTATCATCCATTTGATTGGAAAGATTTATACAATGGCAAAAATATTGATTTCAACGCAACTGAAAATGTCCTCCATGTAATTTCTAACGAGAAACTTGCTACAATATCCATACGCTTCTGAATCAACAAATTGATTACTGAATGAAATATGTGCACCTCTGTTCTTGTTGGTTTGGATGTTTAGTATACAAATGTTGTCTATTTAGTGTGTCAACATTGTATATATAGTTTTATATTTTTGTGGATCAACGACTTGTATGAAGATTGCATCTCAATTAATAGTTTGTATGTTTAGTACAGATAGTTTGCCTATTTAGAATATAAGTCTTGCGTATATAGAATTATGTATATGCATACTTACGCCTTATCTGCATATAGTACATTTGTTACCAAATTCGTTGCATGTTTATTTAGTATTTACAACATGTATATATTCATTTATTCGTTGTATATTTATAATATAACACTTGTATATTTTCGTCTGTAATTTGTTCAATTAAGAATCTACTCATGCTTATTTCATTGTATGGTAGAAATTATCTGTCATAATAAATTAATCAGTTTGATCCAAAAAAATTGAATATCAACTAAACGTTCTTTGTATACTTATAAATCAAAACGTGCATAAATAGATCATTAAAACGTATGTTTTATACAGATTGATTATTGTATTCTAACAAGTCTTTGAGAACAGAGGATGCATTACGTATTATTAGGTAACAAACGTGTATGAATGAAATTATATAACTGTATGTATAATATATCCATTTTGTATTATTGTGTAATAACTTTTGTGATGTAAAAAAAACATAGGACAACGGCTCGAAATCTCGTCGGGATCAACAAAATATTGGATACCAGAGGTGGAACAAGAAACGATTCCACGAGTGGGAATGTATTTCGCTACGTTGAAAATCGGTGTACAATTTTACCGAAACTATGGAACCATTAAAGCAAGCACAAAACTCAAAAGATGATGTGGAACATGCGGTGAGATCGGAACGCATAACAACAGAACGTGTCCAAACCGCGATACCACACCCTAGTGCAATGTTTCTATTTTTGCAAAAAAACAATGGGTGAAACAGTGTGGAACCTGTTAGTTTATTGTTTAATGATTTTTTTTTGTAACATTGTGTGAACTATTAATTTATCTTTAATGTTATTTTTTCTCCCTAAACATGTATTGCATATAAAAATTACATTCAACTAAATATGCAAAAAAAAAAAAATGCTAAGCATACATAATTGTTTTATTATGTATACAATTACACTGTATACTGCAATCTATACCTTAAGATTCATGCAAATGTATTAATCTAGTTATCCAGCAAATAATACAATTCAACTAATCCAACAAAATAGATAAATGCAACATATTAAACATACAATTCTACATATCTATTTATACAAGTCCATAAGCACCTAAATACAAATCAACTGAAAACTAAAATCAAATAAATCACCCATACAACTAAATATACAAATCCACCAAATAAATATGCAATTCAACTTAACTAAGTAAACAAATATATTAATCTACTAATCAAATAATACAATTCATCTAATCCAAAATAAACAAATGATACACATTAAATATACAATTCGACATATCTATTTATACATGTCACTGCAACTGTATACAATTCCACTGAACTAAAATCAGTGAATCACCCATACAATTAAGTATACAAATCCACCAAATAAAGATACAAACCCACGTAACTAATTAAGCAAATATATTAAACTATTTATACAACAAAAAATACAATTCAACTAACCCAAAAATAAACAAATGGAACCCTTAAATATACAATTCGACATATCTATCTATACAATTTGCTGCATCTATTGTACAAATCAAAAAAACAATTTCATCTTCAAAAAAGATCACTCTATATAGAAAAAAATCGTGAAACTGATAGGTATCAGTTTTGAAAATATACGATTGAAATCTATGATTTTTTCCCCCTAAAAATTGGGAAACTGATAAAGGAAGTATTTTGTTTTCCTAATAATTAGCAATTAACGTGATTTACTTAAAAACTAAAAAAATGTAAAAATACAATCATACCCTTATATCCCAAAAATAACTAAAGAGATCTACACTATTAAAAAATTAAATCAAGGGTCTATATGCGGTCTTATGGACTAACCTGAAGGGATTGGTCTCATTTGAACCAATTATATATATATATATATATATATATTAGATAGAGTTTAGAGTTCAATAAAT
Organism: Rehmannia glutinosa; assembly: GCA_016081115.2. Taxonomy (NCBI): domain Eukaryota; kingdom Viridiplantae; phylum Streptophyta; class Magnoliopsida; order Lamiales; family Orobanchaceae; genus Rehmannia; species Rehmannia glutinosa. The sequence goes on from CM071926.1 coordinate 151,722,997, forward strand.
GTAGGTATTAATTAACTTAGGTATTAATTGAACTAACTATTAATGCAAGAGTTAATTAAGTGTTTAATTAATATAAGTTTTAATTTATTTTACTTAACTTAATACAAGTTTAATTTGGCTAAAATAAAAAAGTTGGAATGTGATTTGAACATAAATAAATTAGATTTTTTTATATATATATTTATTATTTTACTAAGATAAATTTAATAATGTTATTATAAATGAGTAATAATAGGAAAACAATAATAATATAGCGGATGTTTGGCAAATTTTTAAAAATATTAATCAAATGGTAATTTAAAGCCTCAATTATGTAATTATTTAAATTCCTAATTGGTCAAGTCAAAATCTCTACTCAAGAAATTATAAGATTTATTTTATTATTTGTTTTTCCAAATTTCGGGTGTTACAGTATGGTTCATCTTCTTGAGCATTTCAGAAGAGATGAAAAAACTTTTGACAGCTTTGCAAATATCAAACTTGACAATATCCCAGAAATTACGAAAGAAACAAGGAGACATACCATCCGGCCCAAGGGCCTTTTTAGGATGAAGATCAAACAGAGCTTCTTTGATTTCCAGGTCTCCAATCTGTCGAGTAAGCCATTGATTCTGAGAGAAAGAGATTGAATTTGGGATACCATTTTACAATGAATTGACTGTACTAGGAAGAGTTGAGGAGAATAAATCCTGATAGTAAACCTTAATTTCCTTAATCACATCAGTTCTAGAAGAAATTTCATGTCCATCCTCTCTAATCAACTTCTCAATGCAATTAATCTTTTGTCTTTAAATCGTACAAGCATGAAAGAATTTGGTGTTTTTGTCACCTTCTTTAAGCCATTTATTTCGAAATTTTTGCTTCCAATAGGCCTCTTATGCGCATAAGCTTTATTCAGGGTACCTTTCAGAGTTTCCCATACCTTTCAATCCCTCTTAGCCCCTTCTTTATTCAAATCCTCCAATTTTTTTGTGGTTTCAGAAATAGTCTTGACAGCATTGGAAGAATTGGTTCTGTTCCAAGCTAAGAGCTTGAGTCTGCTGCTTGTAATTTTGCACTAAAGTTGAAACATAAGAGTGCCAAAAAAAATTTCATTCCAAGCTTTAGCAATAACTTCTTTGCATCCATTCATCTCAATCCACCTCTTATCAAACTGAAATCTTTTTTTGGATTTTAAACATATAGGATCCAGATTCAAAGCCAGCAACTGACGATCCGAGGAGTGTCTAACAATGTGTTGAACTATAGCCTAGGATGAGCTAAAATCCATTCAGCAGATCCAAAGATACAGTCCAATCTTTCTTCAACAAATCCTTCATCCCCTATGAGATTAGACCAAGTAAATTCGTACCCACAAAATGGTATTTCCCCCATCTTCATAAACTAATAAAATCCTTGAAGGCCCTAAAACTGGATTCAGCTCGAACTATCCCTCATCTCTTATCCGCATTACTCAGAATATCATTGAAATCGCCACCTAGCCACCATAAATCCCCCCACTTATTCTTAGCATTACCAAGAAACTCCCATTGCTTCTTTCGAGATTTAGGATAGGTACTAGCATATAAGAAAATCGCCTACTCCACCACATCTGAACCTTCAAAACAATACTCAACCTCAAAACAGAAATACCATGATAAAATTTGCTTAATAACCACTCTAGGGGACCAACAAACCACCACTGAGCCCCACTGGATCAACACTCAACCATCTTTCTTGAACATTAATATTCATGCAAACGGTAGAAACAAAAGCTTTCTTTTTTTAGTCTCACAATTAAACAAAAAGTCAGGATGGTGGAGCCTAATATTCTCCTTGATTTGGGAAATTGTAGAGGGCCCTCCTAGACCTCTACAATTCCAAACTGTATCCATCATTGATGGGGTTGGGGCCAATCTAGGATGGCTAACCCCACCATGACACACTCATCCCCCTTTTCCTCACCCAACTTTAATTTTATTCCTTCCTTATTATAGAGAAATCCACATGATGCCTCATCAGTCTCTTCACTTTGAATCCAATTTCTCTTCATCCCGATGTTGATATTTTCTTTACCTTTCTGCACACTAGTAAGAACTGTACTATGTTTCCTAATCGATCCTTTTGGTCTTCCAACCTTCTTAATCCCCCCGATCCTCTCGAACCTCGAACATTTATATTAGGACCTAACTCTTTTAGAGGGGGTCAGGACTTCTGGTTAGCTAAAGGGATTGGAATAATCTCATTGCCTACCAAATTTCTAAGAGTTCAGTGTCCATAGGACTCGTATGGTGCAGTTCCTCCAATTTCTCCTCCATGTTTCCATGAGAAGCTTAAGAGGATGAGGCCATCTCACCTTCATTTAATTGTGAACTCCCCTTCCTCTGAGTTTGATCCCCTTGACTCTGAGTAATACCCCCATCTCTACTAAGTTTTAAAGGTCCAGGATTTCCCGTAGAACATTTTTTTACCCCCTCAATTTTCACCTTTATGCAGAAAAGAACTTTCTTCTGCCTTCAACCATTCACCAAATTCCCCTTCTTTCAAAACATTAATTTTCAAGTCATCATTCATCTGGTTGCAACCCCTTTCAATATGCCCAATAAATCCACAATAGAAACAAAAGCCCATGAGGTTCTCATATTTAAAATTAACCCACCATTTAACACCTCCAAGTCTGATATGAGTTCCTCTGAGCAAGGGTTTAGCTAGATCAATCAATGCAAGCAGTTTAATACACCTTCCCTTAACAATACCAGAATCAGGGATAAAAACATCTTGGACCTCTGTGAATAGACCTCCAACTTTAAGACCTGCCTCCGAAGAGATCCAGTGGTTTGGAATATTCCAAATTTGGATCCATATTGCCATCTTAGAAAAGTCCATCTCATTCACATCCATATTTTCCACCCATTCTCTCAAGATAAGATACTGGTTATCAAAACTCCAAACCCTATTGTTAAAGACTTTATCCTTGTCCTCAATCTCATGGAAAACGAACTGGAAAAGATTATGTCCCAGCTCCCAGATCTGAAAAGGGGCCTTGATAGCTCAAATGCTCAACAGAGTATTTTCCAGGCCAGAAAAATTCGTTTTTTTGTTGCCATGGATCTTTCCAAAGAGACTCTTTTTACTGTCCTCAACACTCTTAACAATATCTCCCTCATCAATCTCCACCCCGACTATCTCAGCTTCAGATAGAGAGAATCTCTTCAGACCTTCCAGCACCTCACAAGCCATAGTTGAATCGAACCCAAATTCAATCTCTAACAAGAACCAAAGCTCAATCCAGGATAAGAGACCTCGACCTCAAATAAACCTGCAAAAAGAAAAAGAAAAGAGAAGAAAACGAGCAAACAAATCTCAATGAAATAGTAAAAACCAGAAAGACCAAGAAGACCTAGAATAGCCCCGAAAGAAGCTCTGGAGCTCCAATGAAAACAACCACCACCAACGGCCTGACCAGGGAGCGAGGCCAGCAAAACTCGAAGAAAACACACACAAGACCAAGAAGAAAACACACACAAAGAGGGGAAGAAGCGAAAAAACAAAGAAGAAACAAGGGACTGCTAGGCGGGAACTTGGCATACTCTCCTAGAGAGAGAATTCACACTTCAAAGAAGACTCAAGTTCGTAATAATTTAGAAAGTAGTCTTAAGTAATTACTGTTGTAGCTCCGATAAGCATCCGTATTACAAATGGCACGTAAGATTGTACTTCTTTAATGGATTTGCCCTGGCCTAATGGATACCCGGCGTCATTGGCTTCAATATCACCCATCAACATGAGAGAATTGTTAAGTATATACTGACAAATTTTGGCACGCCCGGTGGGACAATCTCTACCTCTCATCTCTTCTCTTCAAATCAAGTTCAAATATCAACGAAGATGGCCAATATCATTTGAAGTCCGTAATTGTTAACCATTCAATGCTGAACTACGAAGTCACTGCTCCAATATACAAGCATAAGGGGCAAGAGAAGATGGCGAGTCATCAAACCATGAAGTTACTCCTCCAACAAACGAAGGGGCATGGAAACAAGTTGGCAAATATGGAGTTGCAAATAAATAAATGTTGGACCCGCTCGACATGCATGAACTTTCTACAAGCTCAAGCTTTGAAATTGTAGCAGTCATGGTGGTCCAAACTATTTCATTGGAAGAGCAACTTGCAAATTTGACAAGACCATTGAAGGACTTACAAAACATGTTCAAGAGTGAGAGTCCCAAATCATGAAATTGATAGACAAAGAAGATCAAGTTGATTCAAGTCGTGTGATGGGCAAACAAGTCGAAGCTCAATATGATGTTGAAACGTCAACAAAGCAGCAACCATGTGAAAATGAGAAGTCTCCAACTAAGGAGTTGCAAATCTGGACTATTTTCAGTCGACCAACTCAAGGAGCTCATTATGGAGACTATTAAAGAGAAATTTGATGGAAGCTCTAAGTCGTCCCTAACTTACGCCAAGCCATATACTTTGAGAATTAATAATTTGAAGATGCCTATTGAGTATCAACCCCCGAAATTCCAATAATTTGATGGCATAGGTAATCTAAGGCAGCACATGCCTCATTTTATCGAGACATGCAATGATGCTGGAACTTATGAAGATTACCAATAAAGCAATTTGTTCGATCCTTGAAGTGAAGTGCATTCGATTGGTACACTGATTTGGGGGCAATGTCAATTAACAGTTGGGAGCAGTTGGAACAAGAGTTTCTCAACTGTTTCTATAGCACACGGAGGACAATTAGCATGATTGAACTCACAAATTCACGCCAGTTAAATGAAGAGTCTGTCATCGACTACATCAATCATTGGAGAAACCTAAGCCTCAACTGCAAAGATCAACTGTCAGAAGCGTATGCAATTGAGATATTCATCCAAGGAATGAATTTGGGTCTATGTTACATACTTCAAGGAATCAAACCGAAAAGCTTTGAAGAATTAGCAATTTGTGCATATGTCATCGAGATAAGCATGAACGTCGAGTAGCCAAGAGATATCGATGATGGTGAAGATGAAGAAGCTGAGCACGGTGATAAAGAAAGTTGACTCTTAAAAAAATGCAACAAAGAAAGCTCCTTGACAAGAGCTAAACTGTATATATGGCTCCCAATACGAGCATAAACTATCAATATGGCTCTCGATACGAGCATAAACTATCAATATAGCTAGCTTCTAGATATGAGCATAAACTATCTAAAATTTTCAAATCAAAGTCTTCATAATGCTCCTTGATACGAGCATAAACTATCAATCACACTCCTTGACATGAGTATAAAAGGTCTATATCCCATGTTCAAATGAAAACTCCTTGATACGAGTATAAACTGTCAACAAATCTCAAATTTAAATACCTTGATACGAGTATAAACTATCTACATATATCAAATCCAAATCAAGACTCCTTGATACGAGTTTAAACTATCAGCATGTCTCAAATTCAAATGTAAACTCCTTGATATGAGTATAAACTTTCAGCATGTCTCAAGTTCAAATGCATACTCCTTAATATGAGTATAAACTATCAATGCGCTTCAAATTGATCCAAAGTGAAACGATTTCGCGATTCATTCACTCCATGACATGTTGTCCGTGAACGAATCATGAGGGGACATTTGTAGACATCTAAATTTATTACCAAATATTGTCAAGTATCGAAATTTTCAATCTTGGTCATCAAGGTAAGATCTTGCAAATAAGGAAGTTATTTATTAATATTTTAGTAAATAAATCAAGTCAAATCAAATCATACTATTTTGATTATGGCATGATATGCAAGACAAATCATGATCGGCCAATCAAATCGTCGTGTTTTATCTAGCAATTATGGCAATAATCCTCAACCTACACCTATAAATAGAGGCCCTCTTCATAATTCATGGACACATAAATTCAAAGAGAATAAATCAAAGCAAGAAAAACGGTAGAGAAAAATCTCTCAAGTCAAGAAGTTCAAATTCAAGGAGTCCACGGTGTTGGAGACGTTCATCACGAAGTCTGCTCAAATCATAGCATTGATTCGGGAATAAGCTACCAAGCCCTCGGTCAGCGATATTGAATATCAAATCCATCTTAGCGGAAGATTGAAGGATCGATTCCATCAATAATCTTCCAAGTCAGAAAGTCAAAGTTCTTGAAGATTCAACGCTTAATTCGAGAATAAACTATCTAGCCCTCGAATTAACAATATTGATAATCAAATTCAAAATTGGAGGAGATCAAATAGGCGATTCCACCTCCAAAATATCAAATTCTGAAGTTCTTGATCTGGAAGAGAAGAATCAGAGGATTCATAGATATTGTAACTCACATTTATTCCATTTGATTTAATAAAAATATTATTTGTATTATTTTTTGTGTTTGTAATTTTACAGATTTATAAGAAATTCGTATTACACTCACTTCACTTTCATGGTCTGATCGCGCCATTGTATATAGGTGTAGTGGGCATGGTGGCTGGAAATTATATTATTATTTTTTTAGTAGAGAGAACTAGGTGGGAATCGAACCCAAACACATATATTTGGGCTTTACAAATGCTACCATTAGGCTACCATATAATTCCCTATTGCACTCGTATATCAATATATATATATATATATATATATATATGGAGAGGGTTATATAGGAACCCTCTATTATATAAGTACATAGGACCAAATCCAGACCACATATCTACTTATTTCAATGGCTATTATTAATTCTGATTAATGTTAATAAAATAAATGGTAAAGTCAAAATGGGGGTAAATTAGTCCATATAAAAAATCGGGAGGTTGGCTAAATCTAGTAAATCCCATGAAAATAGGGGAGTTACCCACAATTGGTGGCATCCTTCATTCAACCCACGTCATGTAGTTGATTTCCAAACAAATTTGATGATATGTTTCTTTAACTCCATGTGCCAAATTTAGAAAAATCCCATGAAATTCCGTCATTCCCATTTTTTTAAAAAAATTGCTTGATATGGCCAGAATATTGCTTATATGTGCTTAAATACTTGCTCACACGTATGCAAAATGTTGCTTAGTTTTTACTGTGTTTTAAACTCACATTAATAATAGTTTGTTTGAGAAGAAATATCATGTTATGCAAAAAATTAAAAACTTATACTTATATGGACTCTTATTCATTCAATCGTTGACGATTTTTTCAACCTAGAAATTTGCTTGAGTGATACTAAAATGTTGTTTATGTATGCACGAATACATGCTTGTATTATTCAACTCAGTACTTTGCTTAGTTATGGTTATTCGTTTGCTTACATGTGCATAACTATACGCTTATGTATATTCTAAATGTTGCTTAATTATTTATTTTGTTTGAATCAGTTGGGATTGCACATGTGCCACAACAACGGATTGAAATAACATCGAATTCATCTTTGAACTGGATACCAGAATGTGACGAAAATATGACTCCAGAAGAATGAAAGAATTTTGATAATATCGACAACGGAATACCATTTTAAAAATGATTCTTAATAAATAAAAAAAAGTATGTGTTCGAGAATATGTTGTGACTGCTTATTTATTTATTTAATACTGCTTATTCACATATTATAAATTGCCTATGTGTGGTTATTGGAATGCTTATTGCTACTATGTACTCAACTTATTTGTGATTGTTGTAGTGCTTTTCGAGCAAATAGTTCAACATTCTTGCAAATTTTGGTTACTACAGTCCTATATGTTCATTTGCTTATTTGTGCGTAAAGTATTGCTTGTGAAACGATGTTATAGTGCTTAGAAAACAATTGAATTATGCTTACAATACCATCAAACCATGAAAATAATTGCTTACAAAGCAATTGAATTCTGCTTACAAGGCAATTGAATTAAGCTACAAGGCAATCAATTACGCTTATAAAGCAATTGAATTCTGCTTACAGTATCTAAAAACATGAAAATAAATACGGCACTAACTAGAAAATATTCCTATATCAACTACGCATGTACGTCCAAACCAACCATATTAAAATGGCTATAAAATACTACAATATTCAACATTTTGATCAAAAATATGAAACAACAATGTTTCATTGTGATCCTAACTCGATTTGGCATACTCCTTCGCCCGTCCCAAAACCGACTTTCTGTGCTCGTTCATTACATCTTTTGCCATTTCCAACAGAAAATCTATCAAAAAAAAAACACTAGTCATTTATATAAAACATTTATTAACAAACAAAACATTTATAAGCATAAAAACCAACAAAGCATAAGCATAATATAAGATATGTATAAGCAGAAAACAGACTATAGATAAGCATAATTATCAACAACAATAAGAAGTTGAAAACATCAATAAGCAATCCCCCCAGTCTTAGAAAAAAAAAATATGGCAATACTAATTACCCCCTAATTTGAGAGCATAATATAAACATAGATAAACATAATATAAAACATGCATAAGCATAATTATCAACAACAATAAGCAGTTGAAAGCCTCGTTAATCTCCATGTCTGCTAATTTTGTTTTTTCAACTAGTAAAACCAGTAAATAAAAAATAACAAAAAACCCATAACATACAATATCCTACAAAAAACAATAAAATATAAAAAAAAAAAAAAAACAAACAAAAAGGAGAAAAACATATTGTCCTACCTACAACGAGGGTGAATGCACAGTTGAAATTTTGCTACCTCCTCGAATAATACTCGTCGTTTCGGTTGCCACGTCAAAAACCACAGACGAGTCCGGTGTTTTTCACAGATTTGGGGGTTTTTTCAGCAAAATTGGGGTTTTCCAAAATCGCTTCTTCTGGGGAATAATCACAATGATGGGATGTAATAATGAAAAAGAACTCCTCACGGTAAGGATGAAGTTGGAGACGGTTTGCAGGGACGAACTCTTGAAGAATGAAAAATGGAGGTGGGTTTTTCTGGCGGTATGGATGGTTTTGGGCGATTTACAGAGAGAACGCGAGGGGAAGAAAGACTCTTCTTTGATAATATGATTCTTAGTTTACCAAGGATGAAAAGATATGCAAGATTTTAGATAACACACGTCCCCCAAAATCGTTCCTAATTTTTAGCGCACTACCAAAAATAATTTCCCTCCCAAAATCTGATTTTAATTAAAATTACCAAAAAGTCCTTTTTTTATTAAGTTATATATTAATAAATGGTAAAATCTGTTTAATCTCAACCGTTTAAAAATTAAATCAATGTCTCAGATTTGGTCTCGTGTACTCACATAAGTTATGTGGACTCACTGGATCCAAATCCTATATATATATATATATATATATATAATGCTATGCTGCCTATGCATTTAGCTTTGCAACTGAAGTTAAAAGTCAACTCTTTGAGGCTATTGTTTGGCGAAGTGTTGGTTTAATACTATCCTCACTAATAAATCAAAATTTAATAAATATGGTTATTTATTATGATATAAGTGTTAGAATGAATAGATGATGATTCTAATTTGTTTTTCATTGCGACCATTTATGAAAACTAAAACCTTGCATTTAATAGGATGTGTAGAGACATTAAGTTTGTATTTATTTTTAACAAATTACACTTTTATAGTGCAAGTATATTGTTTGATCATTAGATAAAAGGTCGACCACGGGCTTTGTCCATTGCTGCGATGATTCATGATAACTCGACGAATCGAACGTCCCTCGTACCGGAGAAGCATCATTCAAATTTATGTCCTGTCATCATTCAAATTTATGTCCTGTCGACTTTCGATGGTACGTCAGATAGTGGCCTACTAATATGGTGATGACTTCGACGGATGACTGAGAATTAGGGTTTTGCTCCCTCTTTTTTGGGCCCGAGTCAACTGACTCCTTGGCCTAAAACAAGGAGCGGCCGGCCCTGCTAATAACTAGTGGTCACTACATCTATATATGAACATCCGTTGCGTGATCAGTTATTTTCACTACTTCCTAGGAAGCCAAACTCCAGTTGTTTAGGCATTATTTACCTATGAAAATTGAGTAATGAGTTGACAATCAAATTGTGGACAAAATTGTGTTACGTTGTTGTTGGATTCTTTAGTACGGACGCCACAAGCACCACCATTGATGAAGGAGATAACCATGCTAATCAAGAGGATGATCACACTAATCAGGAGCTGCGGAAAATTGTTTTGTGTGTGTTGAAAATGTTTTTTATTGTTACTTTCGATCTTATGTTAATAAGGGTATTATTATCTTTCTCATATTACTTGTGACCAGAGCTGTGCGGAGAGATTTAGAGGCCTTAGGCAAAATTTTAGGAGAGGCCTAGTTTAATATATTAACAGTCCTAAATTTAATTTTCTAACTTTTTGAGCTGCAAAAATCACTATCAAGTTCTATAATTAAGCAGTTCTGACATTTCACTCTCAATAAATAATATGAAGAATGTAAGCTAATAATGAAATTTTATGTTTTGTCAATATACATGTTTTCTAGTGTTAAGAAAGAATGATTCAATTTCACTAGTCTTCTACTTTGTATGGATTCTTAAATTAAAAAAATGTTCTCCTAGAATGATATATTTGTTAGTTTGGTATAATTATCATCCACCAAAATCGATCTAAATTAATAATTTAGCATGATCTTTCCAAAATTAAGTCAAGTCTGTTGTCATAAGCTTGCTTTTCTTTATTCTTAATAACATGAAATCACTTTTGTTGTGGAAAAAACTTTTCAATTTTGTGTCAAACATTAATTTTATATTTTAAAATTCAATGCTAAATATACACATATACGATATATATAATAAATTAATAATACTATTAAGTTCAATATTCATTTGGGGGGTTAGGCAGTAGCGGGCTCCGAGGTGACCGCCTGAATGGCCTAAACACTTCCACGACTCTGCTTGTAACTCTAGATATTTAATCTCATTTTTGGTAATTGTAAGAGATTCACACTGTTTAACAAATTTGCCTTCTCAATTTCTTATAGATTATGTTTGATATGACACAGAAAAGTGCAAAAGTGGAAACAGTTTGAGGAACTTCTTAAATTAGATAACCTACAAAAAAAATGCCTCATTATTATTTTTTCGGAACTTTTGTTCGAATTGTGCCTTGTAAAACGTAAGTTGTGTATATATATTGACTTAATTGTAAAATGAGGACACTAATTATACGTCATATCCCAGTGGGAAAGAAGGACATTAAGTTTGTGGGTTTTAATTTAGGATAATAACTTTAAAATTTTACAAATTGAGGCCAAATTGACCAATTCGGGCTAATAGCCACCCAACCTCAATTTCGAGCCCGAATAGCCCAAATTTATGCTAATTGCTTATGTGCAAAAATAATTGATTATGTCTCATAAAACAAGTCTAAAATTATTTTAAAAATTTACAAAACAAAAAAAAAGAAAATATTAAAATCACGTTAAAAATTTACAAATTAACAAGTAGAGCCTAAATATATAAAAAAATTAAATGTGACAATATTCTTAAGAATTTACAAATTAACAATTAATATATATATATATAGAAAAATTAAAATGGAAAATACAAATCTAAAATACCGAATAAATCTTGAAATTAGTTGAATACGGTACAAGTTTCGGTTTTGAACCCAATTTCGATTCCATTTGGCCACCCCTAAATGTAGGATATATACATATATATCTAATTATGAAAAAATGTCTCGGATTGACTTTTGCAAAGTTGATATTAATAGCAAATCATTACAACAAGTGACTTATTCTTATTTATCTACCGATCCACAAGGTTTCAATATTTATTGCCGATAGCTCGCTACATTATTTCACTTTCCCTATTCCACTCATTATTTCATATATTGAAAAAATGACACGTATACAATATGACATCATTTTATACACATGTCATTCATTCGATATAATGGAATAGGAGTGGAATAAGGAAAGTGAATAGGAAATATCATAGTCACTATCTTAATAGTTCGTCACATAAAACCACTTAATCAAATTACAACGCACTGGAGCGCCAAAAGAGTCAGCGGAACGAGAAGTTGAAGATATCGCGAGTAAGTCTGTTGGGTATAGTGTATGCCATCCCAGTATATGTATCGGTCTGGGTTAGCGCAAACGGGCACTCCGGGACTACCACAAAACCTCTTGCTGTCGTAGTTATATTTTCCTCCAATTCCACAACAAGCTTGCAGTGTGATGTTCCCAGACCCTATTATTACAATTTATGCAAGCACGTGAATAGATGAAACCAAAAAAAGAATGAATAATTTCGAAAACTACCCCTGAAATTTAGCTTAACTACAAAAAAAAAATCAATTTATCTTTCATAATTACAAATATCCCCTTTAAAGTTAGAGGTAGCAATGTATTAGGCTAGCCCAGCCCGAGCCCATCGGGCTGGTGAAAAAAAATCGGACCGAGAAGGACCGATTTTGCTCATGGCGCGGAAAATACTTGGCTCAATCCAACCCATGTGTGCACAACTGGGCCGGACCAAATAGCTTCGAATTTTCTCGGGCCAAGAAAAGCATATTCCAGCCCATCCTAAACCTTGGGCCGGTCAGGACAGTCCACAAATCGTGCCATTTTGTCAGCTCTATTTAAAGTGTTACAATCATGACATTTTCTTCGGGAGTCACGTGGGGACTCCAAACTTTTCAAAAACTTAATTAATCCATATATATTTTTAGTTTTAAAAAGTAGTTTTTAGCATTTGAGTATTTGTTTTTATATTAATTAGCTATCCCCTCCCCACCCCTCCAAAAAAAAATATTTAGCCCCCCAAATTAAACTATATGTCTAGATCCCCCCTTGCAAATACCCACTTGACGTCTGTAATTACCTAACAAATACACCCCTCTTGAAGGTGCATATTGGTGCAATTTGTAAAATTAATAGAAACAAATGAATAAAGAGTAGTTAATTTATAATTTTGAAAGATAACTGATATTTTTCTTTAAATTAGGCTAAATCTCAAGAATACTTGCCTGGAGTAGATGCTTGTTGGATAATTGTTCGCACACTTCCGTATATGTCAGCATATAATATGTTGATAAAGGGGAATTCAAGTTTGAGTTTTAGAATTGCTGCTTGAAGGGCTGCATTTTTGGACAAGATAAGATTATTCACCCTCTTCAAACACCCTAGATTATCATAGGCTAAGGGATCATTAGTTTGCAACGCTGTAAGAATGTATGGGTAGCATCCAAGGGGAGCACTTCCAGTAAGTGCTATTCGTGTGGCTCCCATTTTGATCAACTCCTGTTTTTTTTTTCAACAGAATTAGTTGTTATTTGATCGATTTAGTGTGTAATAATGTAAACGGAGAAATTGCAATTTTAGTCCTGCGACTATGGGGTTATATAGAGGGTTCGTTATAATAGTCCTTCAAAATTAAGATTTGCTAAAAAGTCAGTTACAGGAAAAAAAAACTCTCGATTTCAGTTTTTTGGTTGCTGGAAGCCGGAAACCTACGGCCCTGTATGGTTATGTTTCCATGGACCATTTCTAGTTTCTAGTGTTGGAAACTGAATTTTGAGAATTTATTGATTTTCGTGTGAAAACTGAAAATATGTTTGGATGAGTGAATGAAAATGGGTTTTATGTAGGTTTGGAAATGAGATTATGTTTGGTTGAGTAGTTTTGAAGTAATATTTTATGTATATAATAATTTGAAAAGTTGATGTGATTGAATATTTTAATTGAATATATAATATTATATTTGTAAGATTGTAGGTTGTTGGGTCCCATTAGATATATATATGTAATATTTTAATTAGATAAAGTTGATAAATAGAGGGTCTCACATATATATTTGGATAAAAAATGAGAATAGTGATTGATGAGTGATATAGGGTAGTATATAGGGTTGAGAATTGAAATTATAGGTTTGAGATGTTTTGTGTGAAAAATGGAAAGTGAAAATCATGATTTCTATTGGAAAATTTATAAACAAACGTGATTTTATTTCTATGAATAGTTGGAAATTAGAAATGAGGTATTGGAAACATAAACAAACAAGGCCTACGTGTCCCGTTGTCGGCCAAGCAGAAACTAATTTTATTTATGTTAACATCCTACAAGTGAGTTGATATGTTGATGACTTGGACAAATCCAAGAAAGAAAGAACTCACTGGAAGGATGTCGACATAAGCAAAATTAGTTTTCATGTCAATGGGTTTGGCCGGAAATGTATGTATTTCTGTGGAACTAAAATCGAGATTTTTTACAAGATTATTATGCAAAACGTATGTATTTTTGTAGAACTCTTACTGCCAACCCCCTATTGTTACAGGACTAAAATTGCAATTTAGTCATAATACATTAATAAAAGATTCATACTCTATCAAGAAATTCAAATAAGTTTAAATAAAAGTTCATATAAGTAAAAAAAAAAAAATTAATTAAGTCATTACTCTTGTAGCATCAACCAAGGCCTGTGTCACTAGCGGCACGTAAGTGCTCACTTCTTCAATGGACTTGCCCTGGGTCAATGCATAACCGATGTCATTGGCTTCATTATCGCCAAGGAAAATTAGAGAGTTTCCAAGCCTATTGGCACAATCTAACATAAAGAAAATTGAATACACTAAGTAGTAGGCCTATAAAGATCATTTATATGAAAAGCCCGAAAATTTTATGCATACAGGGAAAATTGCAATTTTGGTCCCATAACTTTGGGAGGTGTCAAAACTAGTCCCACTCGATTTTATTTTTTCAAAAACACCATGTAATTTACAAATTGTATCAAAACTAGTCCCACTCGATTTTACTTTTCAAAAACACCCTCCAATTTACAAATTGTATCAATTTGAGGACAAATCCCACCGCCGATTGGAATTTTCGCCGGAATTCGTCACGTGACCTAAAATTTTAGGGATTTCTCACCCTCCTTGACACGGTGGAAATAAAATGCCGTGGAAAGAGATTTGAGGGGAAAAACTCGCCACCGAGATTTGGAGGGGAAAAAAACTCGTCAACACCCCTGTAATTGGGCATATTTTTTGGGGGGAAATGGTGGTGACAAGTTTTTTTCCCTCCAAATCTCTTTCCATGTTAGCATTTTATTTCCACCGTGTCAAAGAGGGTGAAAATCCCCAAAATTTCGTGCCACGTGCTTATCACGTGACGAATTCCGCGAAAATTTCAATCGGTGGGGATTTGTCTTCAAATTGATACAATTTGTAAATTACAGGTGTTTTTGAAAAATTAAAATCGAGTGGGACTAGTTTTGATACAATTTGTAAATTACAGGGTGTTTTTGAAAAAGTAAAATCGAGTGGGACTAGTTTTGACACCCCCAAAGTTATGGAACCAAAATTGCAATTTTCCCATATATACACCTAAGAAATTAGAGTGAGTGAGATCCTATGAGACACCCGTTGCACGTCCGACGAAAAAAAAAATACTTTTAAGATAAAAATTAATACATTGTCTGAACAACTAAAAAGGTATGTCCAGACAAGATATTCGTTTTTTACCCTAATAATAAGTATTACGTTTTTTTTCTTGTCGCACAGGACGGCCGTCTCACACAAGTTTTTGTCAATTAGATACCTCTTGGTGTTGAGCAAACGGATTGAAGATACGTCTTAAACCAAGTAAATCGACCGCTAAGAGGAACAACAGAAGGTGGAATTTGAATGCCCCTTGTTTTGAAGAATGAAGAATCTAGTATTGGGCTTCTGGCCACTGCAAAGACGACTCCAGCATTTCCGTTAGAGGCATTCAGTGCCAAATAGGGTACATTATTTGGTAGACCCAAATTAGAAGCTGCAAATCACAGGTACGAATTTCATTAATGATCTGAATAGTGTTAGATACAATTATAATTAGGGTGAACTACAGATTCTTTTGGGAAAAATGCAAAATTGGTCCTGTAACTAATGGAGTGTGTCAAAAGTAATAGTCATGTTCAAATTAAAAAATTCAAATTGTAACTAATAAGAAAGCTCAAATTCTGCTCAAATTAAAATAATAATAATAACAAAGCTCGAATTAAGTCCAAATGTTCGAGAAACTAAGGCCTTGTTTGTTTATGTTTCCAAGCCACCATTTCCAATTTCCAACTATTCATAAAAATGAAATCATGTTTGTTTCTAAACTTTCCAATATAAATCATCATTTTCACTTTTCATTTTTCACATAAAACAACATCTCAAACCTATAATTTCAATTCTCAACCCTATACACTACCCTACATCACTCATCAATCACTATTCTCATTTTTTTATCCAAATATATCTGTGGGGCCCTCTATTATCAACTTTATCTACTTAAAATATTACCATATATATCTAATGGGACCCACTAGCCTACAATCTTACAAATATAATACTATATATTCAATTAAAATATTCAATCACTATCAACTTTTTAAATTATTATATACATAAAATATTACTTCAAAACTACTCAACCAAACATAATCTCATTTTCAAACATACTTAAAACTCATTTTTATTCACTCATCCAAACATAATTCCAGTTTATGAACGAAAACCGATAAATTTTGAAAATTCAATTTCCAACACTAGAAACTAGAAATAATCCATGGAAACATAACCATACAAGGCCTTAATTTTCAAAATATTGTCACATGAAAGGCATTGACTTGAAAATATTAGGGATTTTTTAATTTTTCGGACTTATTTTTCCCTATATGATTTGGTGCCCACGGAGAGATAGAATGCTCATAATTCGATTAAAATGTCATTTAAGTTGCCACTTAGTTAAGGTAAATGACTATTTTTATTCAATTTCATCAACATTCGCTTCATCCATGTGCGCGCTAAATCATATATGAAAATCCAAATTAAATAAGCAATCATTTGGAAAATCAAAAAACTCTAATTATTTCAAGTAATGTGTGTTTCACATGGTAACAGCCAGTTGAAAATTTAGGGTAAATTTGGACTCAAATCGAGCCTTTTAACTAGTTACAGAACTAAATCGATTTTATTTGAATTCAAAAATGACTATTTTTGACACCCCTATTAGTTACAAGACCAAAATTGCATTTTCCCCAAAAACATCTTGAGGTTTAGTCTAATTACGTAAAAAAAAAAAAAATCCAATTATGTTTCAAAATTACAAATACTTATTGATATATGTTTCTATTTCATTAGTGCACACCTAATAATGGCCAATAGGACTTTAGCGACTCTTTATAATTCTAAAGATATTGAGACTTTATTTGTAATCGAGTCAAATATCAAGATATTTTTTGTAATTATACCTTATAATAAAACATTATATTATCATACCTGCATAGTCAAATTCGATCAGACCATCGGACCAACGACCAGTAGGTTGACCAGGATAAGTTCTACCATAAGGTAAACGTGCGGCAGGAAGAAATGGGCCGAAAGGGGAACTCGAATTGAGTTGCCAGTGTCTGAGGTGCCATCTCCCAATTCGTATATATATTGAAATGGGCACTTTACATTTTTGGGTGGTAAAGTCGCATCAGCGCCTATGACGATCAATAGGAAAAAGCATATGACAAATGAGTAGAAACTTGGTTTTATCAGCTCTTGGACCTTCATGCTTATTAATTTCCTTGTTTGCCACTGTGACATTAATAGAGAATCTTAATATGATTAATAAGGTCACACAAAAAGTTGTTAGTGTTATAGAGGAGAAAAATGAAGTCTTTTGCATCAGATCCACTACAAGAAAATAGATAAATTCCAATGGGAAAAATATATTGGAATTTGGCCAATTTCTATTCGGGTTTACGATTCCAACGGAAAAAGTACCGTTGGCAAAGTGGTCATTGGAATGGCAAAATTTCAACAAAAATTTCAACGGGAAAATATTCCACCAGTACTTCCAGCAGTATTTATTCTATAATAATGAAGAAATATTTTTGTTGAAATTGTCCAACGGTGGGACTGTACTAGACTACTAGTATTAGAATTTCTGTTGAAATTTAAAAAATTCCAACGATCTTTTATTCTGTTGGAATTTGATTGTTTTCAGAATTTATTTCAATTATACTAAAAAAATGAATTGCGGCATTTTGAGAGAGAGAGAGAGAGAGAGAGAGAGAGAGAGAGAGAGACCTCGAAAACAATAGTAACAAGAGCGCAATGGTGGATTATGAAGCCTCAAGAGCTACTTATATAAGCATGGCTAGAAAATTACTAATATAATTGTTGAATAGGGCCCTAAACCCGAAACCCTATGTTTTAAATGGTCCGGTGCAAAAAGAAAATAGTAACAAGAGAATAGGGCCCTAAACCCTTTGTTGAATATAATTGTTGAATAGGGCCCTAAACCCTAAACCCGAAACCCTATGTTTTAAATGGTCCGGTGCAAAAAGAAAATAGGGCCCTTTTGACTCATATAAATAAAAAATAAAAATATTTAATTAACCTTTGTTACGAAAAATTTTTATTGATCGAAACATAAAATAATGAAAAAATATATTTCAATTTCAGTGTTTTCAATATCATAAAATTGTGCTACAAAAGAGACAGTTAATGCCACTCTTTGAAACTCAATGAACTCCTACACTTGTCTTCTTTACTTACGATTTTCATGCCCAATGGATATTTTCGAGTAGGAGGTATTTGTAATTTTTTTATTGAAAAAAAACTCAATTTAGTGTAAGTATTAAATGCAAGTCCTTCATTACATATATTCTACTTTACCAATAAAAGAATTTTAAGTAAAATAAAATAGATATTAAGAAAATAATGAAACTCTAAGTAGAATAAAATAGACATTGGAAATATAATGAATCCCTTTATGCAAAATAGAATAGATATTGATAAATGGGAAAACAGGAGAACTAAAAATAAAGAATTCGTACAAAAAAAAATTATTTGCTTTGGGCCACAATTTGGGCAAGCCCTTTTTTTGGCCTGAAATTTGGAAGAGAAAAAAAAATAGAAGAATTGTGGCTACGCAGAGTCGAACCCAGTGTAAGTATTAAATGCAAGTCCTTCATTACGTATGTTCTACTTTACCAATAAAAGAATTTTAAGTAAAATAAAATAGATATTAAGAAAATAATGAAACTCTAAGTAGAATAAAATAGACATTGGAAATATAATGAATCCCTTTATGCAAAATAGAATAGATATTGATAAATGGGAAAACAGGAGAACTAAAAATAAAGAATTCGTACAAAAAAAAAATTATTTGCTTTGGGCAACAATTTGGGCAAGCCCTTTTTTTGGCCTGAAATTTGGAAGAGAAAAAAAAAATAAAAGAATTTGGGCAAGCCCTTTTTTTGGCCTGAAATTTGGAAGAGAAAAAAAAAATAAAAGAATTGTGGCTGCTCAGAGTCGAACCCTTGACTTGAAGGGGTAGGAGGAGAGCGTAGACCACTAGACTATCAAGCTTTTCTTATACTAGGTTTTAGTCTTTAATCTTGATATTCATATTCTAAGGCATTAATTTTTTAAAAAAAAATTCCGGGGGCGGGAGGCCCTCGCCGGAGGGGGGCCCTGTGCGGCGAAGCTAGCTCGACCGCCCCTAGGACGGCTCTGGTAAAGCATCAAAAAATAATGAGACATGTACCGTTAAAGATGATTAACTCTAAGGTTACATTTTAATTGACGTAATATATGGGTTTGAGAGGAGAATTTAGTGGCCGGATTAATCTACGTACAACAATAGCTCGAAAAATAGCTCAAACTAAGAATTTACGGAGTTTGTCAGTGGTGCATTCTTTCAAGTTGCAATACTTTGGATAGTGAAAAATGAAAAACTGCATGTGTAATATTTTTATTTTCTTATCTCTATAAAAATATTTTTTTTGCCATGGGCCCCCGAAAGGTAAGGATCGACCCTCTTCCTAGGAATTAAGTACTGAAAATAACTCATTAAAATGTTGTTCATAAATAGATGTGGTGACCACAAACCAAAATTATAAATGACAATTAAAGTGTAACGTTACACTTTATCATTTAAAATTTTTCACTCGGAATATATAGTTTACTTTAACATCTTATTCAACCCAAAAATCTTTTTGAGTTGTGACTTATGTTTTCCTTTTCCTTATTTTCTTTGTCAATTTAATATTTCCGGTTCCAACTTTTCTTCTCTCATTTCAGCATTCTTCTAATTATTCTCTATTGTTTCAATTATTAATTTTTTGGGTTCGGATTCCATCTCTGTGGATGTTTGATTGCAATATTACCCAGTAACCAATAATAATAATATTAATAATAAAGAAAATAAAATAAACACATAATATCCTAAGTTTTTTCTTTATTCTCATTATAGTACAAATACGGATATAATTAGATAGAGACAGAGTATCTAAAAATATATAGGGTGGGCCACGGTTCAAACCGCCGCGGCTCGGTTCCAAAACAAAACGGTTCCGGTTTCTCATTTTGGAGGAACCATCAAGGTTCGGATTTTGGTTTGGACCCGGTTCCTCCACGGTTCCAGTTCCGGTTTTAACCGAAACCGTTTGTTTATCTTTTGATATTTTTTTATTTATTTAAAATGGTTTATCAACTTCAGTTACAAAAAAAAGGGAAAAAAGAAAAAAGACATGGACTTAATATTCAATTAAGTTTTGTACTTAATATTAATAATAATATTAAACTATTTATACATACTATTAGAGTATAGAAGAATCAAAGTTCACGTAGTTCACTTACAACACTTAGTTTAAAACGTGTCTCATGTCATTACGAGTATAAAACATCATAATAAACATTTAACATTTCTTCTACCATATTTTTACCAAAAAAAAAAATGTTGGTATTTAACCTTGAAACCGGCGGTTCCACCATGGCTTCAACGATGGTTCTAACCGATAGTTAAAACCACCGATTCCATGATTTTTGATACCAAGGAACCGGAACCGAAAATGGCCTACACGGTTGTGGTTTTGGTTTTGGAACCGTTGACCAGAGTTCTGGTTCCGATTTAGAACCCAATTTCGGTTCCATTTGGCCACCCCTACCTAAAAAGCAAAGTTGTTCCTTATATAAGTCGAACGAGTGTGTCTAATCGGACCCAGAAAACTTGCAAAATTTGGGGGCCCAAATTTTTTATATATCTTTTATTTATGTACAAATATAAATAAACAAGTTCTTGAACAAAGAATGTGTTAGTATAGTGGTTAGTGCTTGATATTCTAAATTTTGCAACTTCAAATTCCCATGTTCAAATTCTCTTGATTGTAGTTTTGTTTATTATTTCTTCGTATTTTGTGATTCAGATCAAAATGCTCTCCACCAAGAGTAGAGGATCCATATTTCCTTGAGCCTCATGAATTGCTATTTGCAAACGAATTATCACAAATAACTCTATGTAAGACCATAATTAAAATTTTCAAATTAAAAAGGCAAAAAATTCAAACGATGGAGCCTGACATAGTTAGAAAGGGGGTCATATTATTTTAATCATAATAGATTGTTCTATATAGTATATATTGCATCTTATTCTTTCTTTTATTCTTTTATGTTGTATTTAAATTTGTCAAAAAAAAAAGATAGAGCACATTTTTAAAGTTCGACTTAAGCCAAAAATTTGATAGGATCAGCCCTGCTCAAAAGTGAGAGAGAGAGATAGAATAGACTTAAAAATAATAAACGCTCATTAATCAAACTTAGACCCTAGCAAACAAGTATGGGGAGTTAGGTAATAAAGTTAGGAAATATTTATGTTAACTTTACAAGACGTAATCTCAAGTGTTACCCCTATATATGTTATATGATTGTACACCAATGTCCAAACAATAAATAAATTTCAGCTATAGGACTTTAACAAGACTTATAGCCTTTTATTGTTGGCTTTCAGACATAAATGATCTTTCATTATTAATATCTCGTACAATCTTCGCCAACAAAGCATTGACTTGACTTAAATGAATCAACGAAAAAAAAGTATAATAGGTTTATTCATTATTTTTAGAAATGCTATAAAAATTTAAGAGGATTAACTGAAGTTAATGGACATATAGAATACATATTTCAATTCCTTTGTGCCTAAAAATATAAAATAATATAATTATCAACAGATCAACATGTTGAATAATTGAAATATTTAATACTATATTGCTTTTATGTGTAATTCTTGTTAGCCACGTACTTAGCTATGACTGAAAATGGTGGTAAAAATAAGCATTGGATATATGAAGTATAATTGTTTGATTTGTGTTCGCTGTTATCTGTATAGATCAATGTAGATTTTACGCTTTACATTTAAAGTATATATGAAGAAAAAAGGCAATATTCTAAAAGAACTAAGTTTCGTATTATTGTAAGGCCAAAATATAATAACAATCTTTGATTCCGTGAACTTGGTCTTAGATAGTATTTAGTATTTACCCCTAGACTTGCTAATGTATCATTTACCTTCTTGAACTAAATTTGAGTAGGTTTTAGCATATTTTGAATATTTATACTTCAATTTTGATTTAGATTCTTTATTAATTAGAATAATAGATTAAATTATATTTTTTGAAAAAGTAACTAGTACGTACTTTAATAATTTAGTATAATTGTAAAAAATTATACCAACAATTTAGTTTCAACATGAATTTTTTTTTATATTTAGATGCAGATAAAGTATTAATTATCAAATTTAAATGAATTTTAATATTTTAAATAAATATTCGCAAAAAATATTTTGTAAACTTCATTTAGTATACTTCTTCTAATTTTATTTTCTTTGACACGATTCATAGTCCAAAAATAGTGTTAGTACATGAATCCTTCAAACATTGTAAAGCACAAACCCAGCCCAAAACTCTCTTTAATTTTAAGTGATAAACAAATTGATGTTTGGATTTACCCAGTCTAGTGATGTGGATCTGGGCCGGGTCCAGCAATATCCGTTATGAAAATATAATACCCACATCCACCAAACCCATCTCACCTTAGACTCACACCCACCCCGATGCGTACCCATGTCTAGGGATGGCAGCGGGACAGATAGATGCGGGTACACACCCGCCTAAACCCTAATTAAACGAGTATGTGCAAGTTTATATGGGTATGGAATGCAAATCAATACCCCTAGGGTATCCTCTACCCAAACTTGCTTATATAATCGGGTGTCAGTGGATACCTAACCATATAAGCACCCATTTAAATATTTCACATATACACACATAAATATATATAACAAAATATTTTCAGAATAATTAAGAAAAATATTTTTAACTTAAATAGAGGACTTTATATATATAATAAACATTCTTGTAAACGTATAATTCATATTGATAACTCAGGGTTGTGCGCGGGACTTGGAGATTACTGAAACCGAACCGATATTCGAACCGAAAAATCTCCGAACCGAAAATATCCATTGATTTTTTTACTTTCCCCGAACCGGATCGTTCCGAAAATATTTTTGGTACGATTCTGGAGATGTTTTAAATACACGTACCAAGAATCGTATCGAACCATTCCGAACCGATGACCCGAAGGCCGAAACTAGAACCAATTTTAAAGATTTTATATAAATATATATACATTATTTCTATTTTATTTATATTTTGATATTAAATTAACTACAAATTAAATCATAACAATACAAGTATAATGAATTTAAAAAGCTTTAGTATTAATAATATAGTAAATCATTTGAAATTAAAATTAGTTAAATGGTTAATAAATTACACTTAAAAGAGAAACATACTCTAAACAAGTAATAGTACTATATTATAACAATATAAAAAAATATATTTTTTAATTTTTTTACCACATCATATAAATTATAAATATAATTTTATTAATTATGTTAAGTTGTTAAGTAAGAGATATTGAGATTATAAATTTATACAAATTATTGTTTCATATTAATTTATCAAAATTATTAGTTAATTATAATTGTTCAAAGTCAATAGAAGGACAATTGCCTAAATAATAGAATATTATTGTATTATAGAGGTTATTAAGTTTAGAATTTAGGATTGTGTTATATGGTTTTAGTTTTTATTTTGAGACTACATTAAAAAGATATTGAAAATATATCCGTTTGGTGATTTTTATATTGATTTCTTTTTTTTTTTTTCAAATTTGTATGTTTTATTTATGACTAGTCTCTGAATCCCCGTCCCGAAGCGAACCATACCGTACTGTCCCATTAGAACTGAATCTCCGTCCCGAACTTTCGGCGGTTAGGACGAAGAATTTTTCTATGGTTCGATTCCGAGATTTATTTTTAGAATCTCCTAACTTCTAGGGCGATTCTAGAGTTTTCTAAATCTCCGAACCGTCTTGTCTGTGCACACCTCTAAATTGATATACATATATAGTTGCTCTCTATTAATTAATAAGAATAAAAGCATTCAACCCCCCAAACTATTCGAAATTTTACACTTAACCATACGAACTTTAACTCGTTACACTTAACCCTCCCAACTATGCGGAATTTTACACTTTGCCTTAAATTACGTATTTACCCCTAGTTTCATGAAAGTTGGTTTACAGTTTACCCTCTAAACTTCAAAGTTGTTGCACTTTACCACCTATGCCATAAATTTTATTGTATTATCTACATTTACTCCTCAAACGCCTTATGGAAGATCACATCTCGACCCAATACATCCATACGGGTTGATGCTAAATCTGGATATCCCAGATTTTAAAAATCGAGAAGTTCTCATTGATGAATGGGCATCAGCTATGAGGATTGCGTGAAAACCTTGATCTTACGAAAGATTCCTTCATTTTACTCCTTGAAATGAGTCTTGAGGATCCGTAAGATTGCTTGGGATATGATCAAGCAAGTATGAAAAGCGCGGTCACGACAGAGAATCACTAAAAAGAATTGTCGATGATATGTCAAAATTATTCAAAATCCATTTTATCGGCAGACAAAGTTACTTTGAGGATTAGAAGAAAAAAAAAGAAAAAGATATAAACAAGCCCTCTATATATCCTCGAGTTACATGATATTTGTCTTATTGACGAATATATCAAGTTGTTCACCGAGTACCAAAATGGAAGTCAAAAATTGGAGACAAAGAAGCTTCGCAAAGAAAGATTCCGAGTCCCCTGGAGAGAAATGCTTATCGTGGAATACAAAGATGCAAATCGATTTGGATATTGTGGCTAGAAGAATGTCTTTCCTAAAAGCCAAGCTATCCGAATGGTGCTATCAAAAGATTATACCGTATTACAAAGAGATTACGAGGAATTAACAAATCGGTTCCTCTATGTTGTATCGATGATGATATCCCAACAACATTGGGGAGGTCAACCCAAAGCGATAAGAAAAAGAAGGAGAGAAGCCATCCATACCGGAAGAAGCAATAAAGAAAAGTAGGGTCTTCATGGAGACCTAGAAAGTTCTCGTCAAAACAAAAAGCCCGGTTACAAATCGGGCAAAGACCAAAGACTCAAGCGAGTAGAGCCTCATCATCGGGTTCAACAAGTATTCTCATCCCCAGAGGAGATTACTAATGTAATAAATATTTCTATAAGTTCTTAATAAAAAGAGGCTTTCTCGCTTTCAACATGTGTTCATAATGTACTATTAATTCATCCCGTTTAAGAATTACTTATACGCCGGAGTAGGAAACGAACCAAGGCCGTCTTTGAAACAGCTTCAAGGAGTTGGATAACTTGCGATCATCTTCCCGAGGATTGAAGTTGAACAAACAGTGAGGAGTCATTTGTCAAAAGATCCGGGGCGTGATTTTCCAATCTGGTGGTGTTGCGAACCATCTCACCGGGTCAAGTTTTCACCAAAGAAGGTATGAATTTTAAGGGATTTATTAATTTTACGAAGCATGTTGGGCCTGATATGGTCGTAATGGACTATGTTCATTCTCGCCTATAGCCTAGTTTGTATACGGATTTATTTTGAAATGAGAATTTTGATTGAAGTATGTCATGTTGAGTTTATAGGCGGAACCCCGATACGATCCATTTAAAACCTCTCGAATAGAGACTCGGATCTAAGAGGTGTAACAAAGCCACGAACATAACATGGGACAAGAGAAATAGGGTTTTCATTTCTCGATAAATCCTAAAAACAAAATTGATTATGGAGTAAAACTTTTATGTTTATTGATTAATGCAATAAATTTATTATTATGTAGTAATTTGCTACAAATTGGGGTTTAAAGGGATAACTATAACTATTGTTTTAGAAAGGGTAAAACCTAGGGGCAAAACCTGTCCATATAGGGTGAAGTGTAATGATTTTCATAGTTCAGGGGCAAAGTGTCACTAATTAAAGTTTGGAGGGTAAAGTGTAAAAATCAGTATAGTTTGGATGGGTAAGTGTATTTGTCTCTAATTAATAAGCAATTTTTTCCACTTGATAAGATATATTTCTTCTTGGAAGTCTAACATAGATTTCCATTTTGGGCAAAAATTATATGGAGTTGTTAATGGATTTATTTTGTCAAGCTTGATAGAGCTCGATGTTTGACGGTATAATTATACGGATAAATGATATATTAGTTGATCGATTAAATCTGTGTTTCTTTTAATTTAATTGATGAATAGTCTTATATAATAATTTATTTTTGTTAAAATACCTATTTAAATAGCCATTTAAATAGTTATATATTTATAATATTTTTATAAAATAAACGGATTCTGGGGGGGTGCCTGTAGTATGTGGGTATTAACAAATGAGTTTGGGACAGGTACGGGTAATAGGTGTAATTTTTTAATCGTGTTTGAGATGGGTACGAACATAATATTAGAGGGTTTGAGTATGGGTACTCTTGATGGGTGAGTAATCTACCTGTGTCTAGTGAGTAATAACCCGTTAGACTCATTAGACCGGTCAATTTCATATATTTGGCCAAATTTGTATGATATTTGCTCAGAATAGTGCACTAAGAAATTATGTCAAATGTTGTATTTAATATTTATATAGTTTTATACATTTATATATATTTTGAAACTAATACCAACAACATTTATAAATCAATAACTATTGAACAACAACATACATGCTTTATATATAAACTAACAAAAATATTAACTATATGGATCAGATCGAGTCTTACTATAGCTAGAGGTGTCAATTTCGAACCTGACACACAAACCCAACACGAAATTAATAGGTATGGGTTCCAAGCTTCATGGGTCCGGGTCAAAATCAGATTGAACATGGATAACCCGTCAATTAAACAAGTCGGGCCGGATCAACTCCGCTTATGACATTTAACCCGTCTAACCCGCTTTGTGAATTTTAAAAAATTAAGTAAATAATAAATTATAAGAAAAATAAAAAACAAGACATGTTCTTAAAACTTAAATTCTAAAAGCCTCCTTAATTATATATGAAGTTATTATTTTGTACGCTACCCTCAAAATATGATAAGTATGTTATGTTATTATTATGTTATTTCTTTTTATGTTGTGAAATGTGATATTTTTTATTGATTGAATAGTGTGTTATAGTGATTGATTTAAAAAAATTAAATTCATTTAGTTGAAAACATTAAATGTAAATAAAAATAATTTTATTATATGGATTAAATGGGTCGGAATCCGAGCTACCAAAATAAATAGGTCGATTTGGGTTTAAGATTCTCGATACATGAATATTAAATAGGTCGATCCGGGTGACCGATTCGACCAAATCCGCACTCAATCTAAATCGACACCCCTAATTATATCTCATTACCCGACCCATACCTGCCGCCTAAAAATCAATACTCGTTGTCCACTTCATATCCATTTATTTAGTCTTGTGCCGCCTCCGAAGAGGCGGGTCGGGTTTGAGTTCGGGTCCGACCGGACCCATTGCCATTGCCATTGCCATTGCCGTCCCTCCCAATCTTTGTTCCTCCATCCAAAACCTCAAAAATCAATGCGAATTTCCCTCCTCCCCCGTTACTATTCACCTGCAATTCAAATACTCGCACCTTTTTATCAACGAATACGGTTCAAGAATATGACTACTGAGAAACCCTATGAATCAACATCAAGATCCCCCATCAGTGCTAATCCAAAAGTCAACGAATTCCACCAAGTTTTTTATTCAGACTCCTCCACCAGTAAGTAAAATTTAAGCAGACTTTCAAGAAAATTATACAGATTATTGTTGGGTTCTTTTTCTTGTTTCTTTAGAGAAAAATGGTTTTTTTTTTTGGCTGTTGCATTTTCAGATGGTTGGGACAAGTGCTGGGAAGAAGGTTTAACGCCTTGGGATTTGGGGAGCCCCACCCCTGTTCTTGTGCACCTTCACAACACGGGATCCCTTCCCAAAGGCAGAGCTCTTGTTCCTGGCTGCGGCAGTGTAAGTGTTTTTACATTTCAGTTCTTTCTTTGCCTTGTACTTGTTCAAGAGCCTATGAATAGTTGAATATCAAAGATTTGTATTTTTTTTAATTTTTTATTTTTCTGGTGATTACATGCTATAATGTTTTTCATATGGGCTGTGATTAATTTCTTATAAGAAAGCTTGAGATTGATGGGGAAATGATCAAATCATAGTTTGTTCTGCACTGAGGTGATGAACTTTTGTGCTGTAGCAGTTGTACTTCTTGCTGGCTTACTAGTCTTGGAGTTGAAATACATGGGGTAGAGAAATAAAACAAGGTGAGCAATAGGTATTTTTTTAAATTAATTTAAAAAACAGGTTAGAAATTATACGATTTGTAGCTCTATTGCTAAAAGGGGAAATGTGGGGTAAACAAGACAAAAGTTTGTACCCGGATTTTTTTTGTATGAACGATCTTACTAGAATGATAATTGCAACTGATTGTCGGAACGGTTCAAATAAGATATCTGTAAACAAGATGAAGAACTTAGAAATATTATTTGTGAATAGCAAAGAAGGAATCTATAACCATGGGTGTTATTAGCCAAGCCTAGTATGAACCGCTGTTTAGACTTGTTGGTGTATGATAGTAAGTATGGAATACAGAAAAGCAGAAGTGATCAAAATAAAACAATTTACTTTCGAATCGTTTTGCAGTTTACGATGCATTTATGCCCGTGATTAAGGTAGTTAAGTAAAAGAGAAACCTTCACGTAAACTTATAAAACCAACTTATGACGGAGCCAGGCCACTGTTATTTCTTAAAATATTCAATGAGATTTTCTATCTTGACAAGTTAACTTTTGTTTTCTGTTGTATTGAATTAAAATTGCTTCTATGTTTGGAAGCTATTTCCTCTTTGAATATTTATTCAAATATGGTGGATTTAAGTATGAATGTAATGAATTTGTGTCAGTATAAGGTGTCATATCTATATCTGCATTTATGTTTTAATAATAAGTTAACTTCATCAGAAAAAAGTCGGATAAAAAAAAAAGATTGTGTGTATAATAAGAAATAATGAATATTAATTTATTTTCAATACAATGTCATCCCCTGAATTCCAATTCTAGCTCTATCTGTGATTCCATCTCCATAAATATATTGGTGATTGGGTCAAATGGGAATCTCTCCATGGAGCTTAGTTTTATAAACTACTTCATTAATACTAAAGTTCTCAAATTGCATTTGTATACGATGTATTTTAAAATGCTCTATGAATGATTAGCGTGCATTGATGCCAGTATATTGAAATTTACCTTTTAAGAAGAAAAATATTTTATGTGACTTATCCCTCTACCCTGTTTTGTGATTTGATCTTGATTTTCCTTTCTCTTTTTCAGTTTTTCTGTCTGGTTTTCCTCCGTTACAGAAATCTTGTGTGTGCTGCAGGGTCATGATGTGGTGGCAATTGCGTGTCCGAGCGTCATGTTGTAGGTCTAGACATATCGACAATGCCATCAAGAAAGCAACAGAGGTAAGACTCTAAGAGTTGTTCTTGTCTATTGTCTTCAATAAAGCTAAAGGGATATTTACAAACCTACCCTGAAGTTTGGGTTAATCGTTAATTAAAAAAACAAACCAGAGATGTTTGAAAATTACAAAATAAACTATTGAAGTTTGGTTATGTGTTCAATATAAGGGAATAATTGTATATTTTACAAATATAAGGGGGGTGTTTGAAATATTT
This sequence comes from Rehmannia glutinosa, assembly GCA_016081115.2. NCBI lineage: Eukaryota > Viridiplantae > Streptophyta > Magnoliopsida > Lamiales > Orobanchaceae > Rehmannia > Rehmannia glutinosa. The sequence continues at coordinate 151,752,800 of CM071926.1, forward strand.
TTTCTTATGAAGACGATAAAGTGTAATACACAATCAAACCTCAAAGGGTTTTTGTAATTTCAAAAATCTCCGGGTTAATTGTTCAGGGTAGTTTTTGTAATTAACCCTTAGAATTTTGATGGAAAACCTAAACAAGTACGAAACTGCATGATTTTTCAGATTATTTGATAACAGGGTATGTCACATACGAATATTCATTTGCAAAAACTAATAACCTTTAAGATGTCCTCTTAGAAACTCCACCGTAACCCTATCCAGTCTGTCTGTTGGTCCATAAGTGAATTTCAATTGGAATTGATTATATGACTTGAAAACTAATTAAACATTGTATTCTGTTCTTCTACGCTGAAAAGTTAGTTTCAGAATGTGCTGTTTATGTGATACTTGTTTGGATTCTTGCTTAAGTTATTGCATGACATGGTAGTTGTCTTCTGGGTCACCAAATGCGGAGCATTTTACTTTCTTAAAGACGGACTTCTTCACTTGGTGTCCAGATGAGTTGTTTGATCTCATTGTTGACTATACGTAAGTTTTTGTCGTGGCATTTATATAAGTTAGTTTGCTGAATGTTGCATTAGTGTTCATCAGGGTATAAAATGGTCTTCGCAGGTTTTTCTGTGCCTTCGAACCAGAGTTAAGATCAATGTGGGCCAGGAAAATAAGTGATCTCCTAAAACCCGATGGGGAGCTCATAGCACTAATGTATCCGGTTAGTCAATAATTTTTTGTCGTATTTTGTGTTTCTTCCCCTCTTTCAAGTTCTGTTTATTAAGAGGATATTTGGCTGAGCTTATAAGTTCTTCAAAACATCTTATAAGTTGTTTGAGAACTTATAAGCTCTTAAAATTTGTTTGGTAATTTTTATTTTGTGACAACTTACAAGATCCTAATAAAAGTTGTTTAGGAGCTTATAAATTGTTTTTAAAAAAGTAAGGAGATCCTCCTTTTTTTAAGAAAAGGATCTTATTTTAACTACCTCCGTTAACTTTGACTATATTAAATACAAAACTGCCATTACTAACATCTTTTTTTATCCAAATACTTTAGCAATTATTTGAAATAAGATCTAACATCGTATTAGCTATAAAAACATCTTATCTGATGTCGGAGCTTATAAAATCTTTTAAATAAGTTCCGCCAAACACCCTCTAAAATTTACCAATTAGTGGACCAGAATACCTCAACATGATTTTCTCTCTCCTTGTAAGGAGAACAAAATGAATAGGATTTCTAACATGCTAATGTGAAGACATTTTTGTAAGTTGTCATCCATCATTTTGAGATCAATCATAAAAACACTTGTGAGCAGGTATGTTAGACAATTTAGGGAAAAAAATAGTTTTTATCTCAAGTATTCGACTTTTAACATTTTCCAATAAGCAAAATCAATTTATACTTTAACCATATCTTAGAAAATATTTACCCTCCACACTGGCCGGAATTCACTTATGAATGCCATCATGCAGTTTCCTGAGTTTGGATGGTTCATTATAATTCTTCTATGGGAAAATGTAAAAGTCGAGTAGTTGAAAAATATTTTTCTAACCAACAACTAACGATGATTCATCTTGTCTTTTATATAAAGTATTTATTTTCTTTTGATCGCTTGCATAATCTTGTTGTTGGCAGATAGATAATCACGAGGGTGGGCCTCCGTACAAAGTGTCGATTGCAGAGTAATTTTTCTATGTTTAACGGTTTCAATTGTTATTTGATAAATCATTCAACCACTACTCCCAACTTATTAAAAGAATTGTTATCTGATAAATATTCGTATCTTTTGGCGGACATTTTTAGTTCCCTACTAACAATAAGCTCTCTTTATCTGTAGTTATGAGGAGGTGTTGCATCCTGTTGGTTTTAAAGCAACTTATATTGTGGACAATGAGTTGGCTATTGCTCCTCGAATGGTAAGTGATTTTCGTAAACAACCTGTAATGTGCGCATTGCTCGGTTTTGTGAATTAGACAAAGCAGTGATTTGATTTGTTGAATAATATTCACTCAGCCAAAAATATTTAGGATTTGGTTGTTTTAAGCAGAAGAATGGTCTTGATTAATATAAAAGCATCACTCAGTAATCATTTTCAGAGTATAATTGATATGTTAATTTTGCAAATTCTGAAAAGTTTTTTCTGAATTCATGGCAGGAAGAGAGAAATTAGGAAGATGGAAAAGATCTGTTTGCCAGTCCTCACTATGATACTACTCTGAGGCTGATAATTGTTCCAGTGATGACATTATAACTGGCAATATGCTTCTTTGAATTTTCATTTCTTTGATGACATATATGTTGCAAGAAACTGGTGAATTCTGCCCACGGGCTTGTCATAATTGTAAAAATACTACATTCTCATTTAATGAGATTTCAAATGACAATGCAGATTGTGTATAACTACGATTAAGCTCTTTTCTCACATAATTAATCACGCAAAACTTGGATTAGGGTGGTAATTGACTAATTTCTTGCACAATATGAAAGCACAAACAAAAAATAGACATGTTAGACACAGGGCCGTGCACAACAATTTTTTGGCCCGAGCCAAATTTTGAAATGGCCCCCTTTTCTTTAACAAATTTAAAGACAACATAAAATAATAATAAAAAATAAATTTTCTATATGGTACAATATTAGTTTAAATAATATGTCGATCATGTTCAAAGTAATTATTTCAATACAACTCTGCTCACGGTTTTGGTGATAAAAGTATTAATCAAGTCGAATAATCAAGTTGTTCAATTATTCTTTTCTCAATCGATATAGAGAACTCATTCAAATTTCTTGTGACATGGTTGATCGGGAAAACAATTTAACCTTCCCGGAGGTTTAGGCTAATTACAAAAAAAAATCAGATGTTTTTGAAAATTATAAATGGGATTCTATAGAAAAACGAGCTCCTCGATCGATTATAAAGAGAAGATAGTTAAGTTTAAAAAGATTTCATAATATTTGAGGAAATTACACAAAATACATTGATTTTTTTAAGAAAAGACAAAAATACGCCGGTAGGACAAATATACCCTCCGGTCACACAAACTTCACGTTTTTACCCATCTTGTTCTTGTTTTTACGTTCTAACCTATGGTTACTTTTTTATCACCTTATTTCTCTGAAGCTCGAACCAGGTACGTGTTTATTGCTCTCCCCTGCTTGATCGTGGCCATGTCTTCCCGTTGTTTTGCTCCATTTCAACGTTGTTTTTTCAGTTTCAATCGTTCCGGTCTCCTCACGTTTTCATCACTAACTTCTCGTTTCTGTAACTTCTTGAAACTGCTATTTGGGTTTGTTGTTTTAATGGCTCCTAAAAACTCTCCTTATAAAAGGCTACTGAGAAGCCCTTCGAAGTTAGAAGCACCAGATTTTTCGAAAAAGAGGAAACTTCAAAAGCTTGCTGCTGGTAAAATGACTTCAAACAAGAGGAAAGTAGAAAAGGTCGTTGATGACGAAGTAGTTTTAGATATTAAATCGCCTTCTAAAATTGTAAAATCACAGTTGGTGTCAAAGCTTTCGAAAACAAGAAGGTTTCTTTTGAAGAATCTGATGTTGCTGAGGTATGAGTTTTGTGTATTCTTTTGTTATTTCGTAATTTGAAGTTTTTTGTTTGTTTCGATGTTGTTTCTTAGTTGTTTTTGCTATGTTTAATTTGTTCTTTTATGTATTTTAGTTGAAGTGTTTGTTGATTTTGTGTTTTTTTTTTTTTTTTCTGTTTTGTTTCTTTGTTGTTTCTAGGGTTTCAAGTATGTTCTTGACCCCGAGGATCAAGCTTCGCTAGGGTAAATATTCCGTTCTCATTTGATGTTATTGACAATATAAAGAATTGTTTAACTGACACCCAACTCGAGGCATTCAGGAATACATGTTTTGGATATTTTTTGGACATGAAGTCCATTCGTTATTGAAACGTCAAGTCGTCCACTCGAAGAAGGACGAGATCGTTGTGTCTATGAGTGGAAAGTTATTGAGGTATGGGGTGGGGGAGTTTGCTCTAGTGATCGGTCTTACTTGTGTTGGTGATAGGCCTTCATTGTCGGGGATGTTAGTAATTCTGTTATTTTTCAAAAGTATTTTGCTAACTGAAGCAAGTTCAATAGGCAGTCCATTGAGGAAATTTTTTTAATGCGTGTTTGGGATGATGATGATCTAGATGCTCTGAAATTGTCGTTACTGTATTTTCTCCATTTTTTTCTTTTTACTTCTACTGGGAGTTCGGTTGAGATGTCGTTTTTTGAGATGGTGGATAAGTATATGGATGTGTTTGACACATGTCCATAAGGGAGGGATTTGTTTGATTTGACTATTTGTGAGTTGAAGCAACAAATTTTGTATAGAAACAAAGTTCAAGGTGAGGACAATCTTGGTGAGAAACGTGTCAAATTTTACAGAATTCAAGGGTTTCCATTGGCATTCCAGATTTGGTTCTATGAGTGTTGCCCGGAGGTGAATGGGAAGTTTTGTGCTCGTGTTGATTGTGATATCCCGAGAATTTTGAACTAGACTTATTCAAAATTCGTGAAAGAAAACAAAGTGAGGGCCAAAGACTTGGAGATGAAGATCTTCAATCGATCTCACCGAATGTGCAATATTATTTTACTCTTCTTTTCTTTCTTGTTTTGTTTCATTTATGTTTCATAATTGTTTCTGACTCCATTTTTTATTTTTTCTTATTTTAGTTGAGGTTGAAGAATTTGTGGCCGTGTGAGGATGAGTTTGTGCAGTTGAACATTCAAAACTTTTATGATGAATCAAAGTATACCTTCAGTCTAGTTGATGGTGATTTTGTCGTTGGAAACTCCAAGCGCAAGGAGGCTGATATTGATCTTGGGTTGAAGCATACTATTGATGATATTGCTAGAAACCATCATTTGTTTTCCAAGATTTTGAGGTTTTTAAGAGTTCCACGACAAAATTCTTGAAAGAATAATTTGCAATTGTTTACTCTGAGCTGGCGGATAATAAGAGGAAACTGGAGGTTCTTATACCTTTTTTGTTTTAAGTATAAGTATTTTTTTGTTATCTTTCTAGATTTTTTCTTTTTGTTTCTTTTGTGTTTTAAGATTATTTCTTGATTGTTTCTTTTCATCACATGATTGTTGTTTTTCATATAGGTTGGTACTGGTGTCGACGAAGCCGAGAAGGATGATAAGTCTGAGTCTAAAGTGAAACTGAATCTAATGGAATGTCATTAGGTTCAGATGAAAAAAAAGATGGAGAGGTGGATGTTGATGGTGGGAATGCGGATGTTCCTATTGGCGAAGTTGGGACTGTTTTGCCTTCAGATCTTGGAGACATTGATGACTTGATGTTCCTGCTAAGGATGGTGGTGACGAGAACCAATTCTTAGTTCTCAAGAACTTGACAATCTCACTCCTTCTCAAATTGATAATATTTTGAACAGTGCAAGTCAAGCTGCGTTGGTGAAGGTGTGTTTAATTTATAGTTTCTGTTATTTTGTTGTTTTTAAATTCTTTTTGTTCTTTGTTAATTTATTCCTTGTTGTTGTTGTTTTTTTTTTGTTTTTTTTTGGTCCAGGTTGCTTTGAAAAGTGAACAAAAGGAAGAAGAAGTATTTTGATCTGTCCATGATTAGCGTTAATACTACAGTGGTGGACTATATCATGAGATATGATATAGGGTGTGGACGGCCATGGTATGATCTGGATCATATCTTATTTCTTATCCATTACATTGACATGGAACATTGGGTTCTGGGACGGTAGAGCTTGAATGAGAGAACTCTATATCTCTACAATTCCTTAAAGACTGATGATTCTGTTAGAGTTGCTGTTGAAGCAGTCAAATCTTATGTTAGATAAATGTTTTTATCATGATTTTGATGATTTTGTTTAAATGTGTTTTTACACTAAAGCAATATCCCCAAGTGTTGTCCAAATACCCTAATCGTTTTAAATTATTTTTCGGAGTATTCTCTTGAGGTTTATTTTTTGAATTATTCAATAATTTGTTTCGGGCGATATAAAAAGTGATTTTTATGTTTTAAAGTATTTTTAATAATTACCGAATACCATCAAGGTAAAACGGTGCCCGAAAAATGAAGTCGGAATTTTTTGACTGTCCGAAAACCCCCTGGAACAGGTTGACCGGTCGAGCCATAGGTCGACCGGTGCCTGAACGTTGAAATCAAGTTTTTCTCATGCAAAAGAACCAGGGAAGGGTCGATCCCATGGGTTGACCCAGGTGATGTGCCCTCCCCTGCCTCTCTCAGATTCAATCGCTTCTTTCATAAATCAGCGGGGGACAGGCCGACCTCTTGGTTGACCGGTCGACCTGTGTGGGTTCTAGCTCAACGGACTTATTTTCAAATCTTTTATACTGCTCGACCGGTCGACCAACTCAAAATCAGACGATTTTGAGCCCGTGGGAGACAATTTTTGCTGAAATTGTGAGATTGATTTATAACAACTATATTCTTGATTAAATCTGCATTTTATTTACAGATTTCATTCCCCAAGAGGAGCCTATCAATATTCAAGACCTCTCTTATAAATAGAGAAAGATTTGAAGCAACACAACAAGAGATTACGTAATACAACACAACAAGAAATCTGCAAATTTGTCTAAGTCTTTATTGTCAACATTCTTGTTGTAATAGCCCAAGATTATCACTTTCACATCTTTCTTATTAGGGTTTCATTCTTAATTACACTTGCACTTCAAAGTTGTATACTTCATTATCGAGTTGTAATCTTGAATTTGTTTCTATCATCCAAGACAAGATATCATTGTAAGTGTTCTTGTGGTAAGAGCACACTTGGTTGATTCTAGTTGTTGAAGAGTTTGGTGCTCTTCGAAGTGAAGAAGAGTTTGGTGCTCTTCAAGGTGTTAGAAGAGTTTGGTGCTCTTCAAGGTGTAGAAGAATTTGGTGCTCTTCGAGTTAGAAGATTGTGATAATCTTCATAGGTGCCGTTGTAAGAAGAGTGTGGTACTCTTCAAGGTGAAGTTGTAATAGTTGTGGTAACTATTAATAAAATTCTTTTTCTTTTTCGAAATCCATCACTGGGGTGGTAGAGCACGTAGTCCCTAGGTAGGGTGAAGCTCTATAAATCATCAAGTGTTGTTTATTTTCCCGCACTTACATTATTGCTATCATCTTCACATTCGAAAAAGAGGGCGAAATTCAGAAAATCGGCATAATCTATTCACCCCCCTCTAGATTATCGTAGCCACTTGGACTAACATCTTATACCTCTCTCCTTCCTCGGTTCCTGTCCATGGTAGCCTTTTATGGTATCCATCACAATATTGTTCTTGGCGAGGGTGCTTATTCTGGTGATCCGAATTCTTCTACGAAAGTCATTGTTGTGAAAGACATTCCATTGCAAACCAAAAAGTAAGTTTTTGCTATGTATTTTTCATTTGTTTGTTTTTTTTTTTGTTTTTGATTTATTGTGCTATCTATCTTACTGTCCATTTTTTTATTTCTTTTAGTGACTGTGGGGTTTTTGTTGCTTGTTACGCGGAGTACTTTGTTATTGGGAAGGATATGAACGTTGACGCATTTGATGTAGAGAATGAACGGGAAAGGTTTAGTCATCTGCTTTACAATCATGCTAAGCTGAAGCAGCAAAATGGCGATGAGGACGACAACGACATTGAGATTATGTCTCCACTTACTAAGGATTCTAGGGAATTGTTGTTATGTAAATCTTGATGATTGTGTAATCAGTTGAACAATATGTCAAAGTTTGGTACTTGTAGTATTATGGAACTATTTGGTATTTGAATAGCTTTCCTTGTAGGGTCTGGATTGTTATTAGCTATTTGATTCACTATTAGATTTATGGGTAGAATATTTTGTAACAATTTGGAAATGAGTTATGAGATTTTGTTCAGTTAATGTTTTGTTGTTGCTTGCTTTGGTATTCAAAATATTGTGCGTATTGTTTTACGTTTCTTATTGTTTCTATTGCTAAATGGTTTCTTTGTGTAATAGAAATATATCTAAAACACATTTGAAACAAAGATTTGTTTTGTCATCTTATTGTAAGAAACATATTGGAAACAACATAGAAACAATCTGTTTTTGTTTTTCTATATGTTGAAGTTGTAGCAATTACACGTATATTCGTAATAGTAATATTCTACTATGAATCTTATTTTGTTTTTGGTTGATTCTTGCATGTTTTTCTATTAAGACCAATATTTCCACATCTTCCACATTAGGTTTTGGCCTTTTTCTCCCAAGCTGCCTCGTGTCTTTTTTTTTTTGCCTTCCAGATTTTGCCTTTCCTTCCGGTGGTAGAGTCTTCATTATTTTGATTTCATCCAGCATGATCTAGGTATCTTCATATGGGATTGGATACACTTTGTTTCCAAATAAGTCGCCCATTGTTTCCTTCATGTAGTATGCCGAAAGCGAAGATTGGTACATATCTTCATTCAAATCTTTTAGTACCGCTAAAACATGTGGGCAAGGAATCTCATACATTTGAAACTTGTTGCATGTGAAAGTCCTTTTTTCAAGGCCCACAACAAATATTTTCTCAGCTTTTGTGGCTTTGATGATAAAATTATTTGATCTCTTAACCTGAAACATAAATGAAACATATAAGAAACATTTATGAAACAACGGACCATGTGCTGAAAGTTTGTAGTAAATTACTCCTAAATTTTGGGAAATGGTGTAGTTTTTCCCCATGTACTCTTCAGCTCTTTTTTCATCCTTGTAAATATTGATCTTGCTTCATTCTGATGTATGCACGCCTAATCTTGAAGTAAAGATCTCACGTATTCGAGCAAAGTTGTCACTGATAGGTCTCTCCCCGCTACAGTTGCTGCATGCAGTGATTCTACAATGATTGAAGTCATGACATAGTATCTTTTGGTCTGACAGTGGAGTCTGTCCATTTCTTGTAGCCGACGATGGACAAATAAGGTCTAGTTTTGCTATTTACGTTGTCAAGTGCATATATTTATTTTTCGAATTCTTCATTCGTATATGCTTTTGCTGCTGCTATGAATGGATCTCGTATTTCGTTGTTTTTCTTTTTGAATTTGCCTTCAAATTGTTTAGAAGATGATACATGCACAATTCATGAGATACCTCAGGATATACCTAATCATTAAAATAATATATTTGTGAAAATTTTGTAATGGATAATGTTTTTGAAACTATATGTGAAACATGAATGAAACAAATATGAAACAATAGTGAAACATCATCTAAGGAAATATTTACATTATGTTCCTCATTTATTGTTGTTTCAATACTCACGTGTCTGTCTAAGACTATGTACAACCCTTCCCCGAGACCAAAGGTTTGTCTGATCTTTGTGAAAAAATCATACACAACTTCCATCATTTCCAGAATCCACTATTGCAAAAGCCAACTCTCATTCTCATTCTCGTATGCAAAAAGGCACAACAAAGTCCCGTCATAACTTGCTTTCAGGAATGTACCATCAACTACAATTACAGGCCCACAGTGTCTCTATCATTTTATTGATGCGTTGATAGCCATGAACAAGAAGAATAATGTGTCATCCTCTTTTCTTATTATTTCAGTGGTCGATCCGGGATTTGTTTCCTCCAACATGTACAAGTAAGCTGGTAGTTTCTGACAAGACTCATCCGACCTTCCCCTTATTATTTCTAATGCTTTCTTTTTTGATCTCCACATCTTTTTGTAGTTGAGACTTATTTCATGCTTATCCTTCATGTCTCTAGTTATATCTGTTGGCGTGTAGACCGTTTTGATGTTGTTGAGGTACTTTGATTTGATAAGGTCTCCAATTATTTTTGCAATGGCGTGCCTATTGTCGTTCATTCTTTTATCCAGCGGACAAATGTGGTTTGTGTCGTATTTTCTTACTATAAACTTTGCCGTCCTTGATGTTGATGAGGCTTTCAAATGCCAATTATAATTTTCATCGAAACACACTACGTAGTATTGCTTTTGCACGACTTCTTAACCTTATATTGGAAGTGATTTCAATGCATAACAACTGATATATTTTATCAATTCGTCCTTGGTATTGTAAACATCTCACTTTTGGAATTGTTCTTCACCATATCTAGTTTCTTGAATTTCCGTCGTTTCTCCGACTACATTTTTGCTGATGAGGTTTGCGTAGTCGATATAGTTAATTGCATTTTGGCCCATGTTTTCCATCAGGGAGCTCTCTACTGACATGTTGCTCGTTCCTTCCATTGCATTTTGTTGTGTTGTTACTTGTAGACTTGTCTCTTTTGATTTGGAAAGGTATTGGCCTTCCGAGTTCAAAATTATATCTATGCACAAAGGAAACTTCATCCAATCTATTTCTTTGCTTTCCACTTCCAGGTAGAATTTCAGATTGTAATCATTTTAAATCTTCAATGGTGGCAGAGCCTCTATAAATTTGTATTTAATCTGCATTGTTTCTACATCCTTTATGCATTGAATTTGTTGTTCCAAGATTTCCTTGGGTGCTAAATGTGCAATCCATTGGAATCAATATTCATGTTATCTCAAAGTTGATATACTCTTTATTTTCTTCCCATTGTCCATTGTGGTATACCACGACTGAGATTTTCTCCATGCAACTATGGAATTCAATAAAAATTTGTCTATATGAAACATATAAGAAACATAAATGAAACTATTAGAAAAACTGGATGGTGTATATCGAATGGTTGAAAAATTGAAAGCGGAGTTTCGATCACAAAAACATGTCGAGCGAGTTAGACTCTTTCTCTTTAAGACGAGATTGCCCCACTTGTGATACGAAAATGCATCGTCTCCCAAGATACAACGACAGATACTTGTGATAGTTGCACTACAAATCGCAAGTACAACGAACACTATAATGCTCTTAAACTCTCTTTCACAAAGTTATGCGAGAAAGTTGAAGTGAATCTCGAAATTTGATGTGTTGAAATGAATTAAAGGGGGTCAATTTGGTTTATATAGAACTCCAGGTGCCTTTTCGTGGTGCAACCCTGGTCCGGATCGATCTTGGTTGACCCGGATCGCGCCTATGTTAACAGCTGCGATCTGATGTTCCTGATCGCATCTACCTGAAGGAACACACCCTTTGGCATACACTCTCTGCACACTGGACAGACGTGTCTAGTCACGGTGCCCCGCTAGTAAACAGACGCACCCAATCGATTGCCCGTGTCACCACTCGGACGATTACGCGAAGTCAGCTGCCACCACGAGCGCCGCCACGCGTCACCGAGCCACCGGATCAACCACCTGGTTCGATTTTCCAAAACTTTAAGGCTCCTCAAAGCTCCTCGCGACGATGCATACGTGCGAAGTGCAAAGTGCGCCTCTAAAGCGCCCAATGCGACTATGTGCGACGTGCGCGGGCCCCAGCCCGGCTCCGACTCGGGCTCGGACGGTGCTCCGTATCGTCCTTGGTGCCTTTTGAGCTAGCCAAAGGCTAGTCAAAATTGACTTGGTCCACTGGGGTGTACCATAAGGAGTTCCACTTGATTACTTCTTATTAGTGGTGAAGCTCTTTATTAACTAGTCAAACATTTAATATGTTTCCTATGTAGGATATGGCTTTTCATATTCCCACCCTTTTACATTCCATATATAAAAGCATTTTAAGTGGCCAACTTTATGCATTTATTTCTCATTCACCCGACATTGGTGTTGAGAAATTCAAAATGCTAAACTCATCTACCCATGGCGTAGATGACATTTATCTCATTTATTTCATACTTGAATAAATGAACCCACTTAAATAATTGGTCAAAATCGGGTCAAAACCCAATTTATTAAAACCAATTCCAACATAAACAAATATGAAATAATGTTTCATGTACGGGAAGAAGCAATGTGACGTATTAGGTGAAGCATTGCCAATAGAAATAATTGTGAAACAACAAAGAAACATATGTGAAACAATTACCTAATGTATTGCATACAGATTTTTGAGATTCACACAATTGTTTTGTAGATATTCATGAGAAACAATATTTGTAGAAATTTGGATTATAATTCAAACAAAACAAGCATTTTATAAGCTCAAAACTGTCAGGTTGTTCGAATTCTCATGCAAAATTCCTGGTTGAATGTCAATTTCATCCAATACATATTGAATTCTAATTTTCTATCCGGAAAATTATGAAACAGTCGAAATAAAGTTTTTTCGAATAAAATAAACGGATCGTGTTGTTGTTACCTAGTTTGTTCTCGCTTCTTCCTCTTGATCCGAGTTTGAATTGTTATCTCGAACAAGTCACTTCGCTTTTTGTTTCCTACGTTCGTGCTTTTCTTCCCGGTTTTTTCTATGTGTTGTGATGGAGACTTGGATTTTGATCGGGATCTTTGCGCCGTGATTTTGGAGCAAATGATATGATTGTATACACTTTGCGCACAACGTATATTGGTCCTAATTTTTAGGGAGAGCGTATTTGGTTGAATATGTTCAAGGAAGGAGCGTATTTAGAAGGGATTTGGACTGCGAATGTGGATATTCCTGTCCGTTTCCCTTGTTTTTTTTTACATCTATATCACACGTACACACACATATATACATATAAAAACATCACAAATTGGGCCCCTTTTTATATTTTTTGGGCATGAGTCATTTGGCTCATTGGCCTCAAAAGGCCAACACGGGCCTGGTTAGAACCATGTTAGGGTTGATGTTTGTCGTGTTGATGTTAGACTTGAGTCATACATGAACAACAAGAGTTATAAACATGTCGAATTAGGATTAACATTAAATGACACGTAGACCATTTGACCTATTCATGTTGTTATTACGTTGCCTTGTAAAAGGTATTTGATTAATTGAATAAATTGTCATAATAATAATAATGGAATTTTAGAAAATTGTCAAGTATACTATATAATCTAGATAGCCTATATGAATAGATGTGTTATTTAAGTTTCTAATATATACATATTATTTTGAGTTAGGTTCGGGGTTACCCATGTATAAGTAGATTGGGTTTATGTTCAGAAATCTAACACGAAAAAATTAAACGCATCGAGTTCGGATTGATATTTTTGTTGTGAATTTCGTGTATGAACCCGACCCATGAACGACAATGATTTTAAAATCGGATCGGACCAGTCGGTTTGACCGGTTTAATTGGGAATCAGTCAGATGTCCGGTCCGATTCTGTAAGAAACTCGGATGGCTAAAAAATCATTGCTACTGGTAAAACCCGGTGAAAAACCCAGAAACTGGTGACCCAATTAACCCTGTTTAAAAGGAAAAAACATTTTTTTTTTGTTTTTTTAGTAAATATTTTTTTTGTTTTATTTCAAAAGTTCAAGGAAATATGTTTAGTAAATTTGCATATAATTTCCCGTGTATTCAATTTACATAAATATTTGGATATTTAATTTTTTAATTTAGCTTTTATTTATATTTAATTTATTATATTTTTTAACATTTATAATTGTATTTATCTTGTATATATGTACACATATGTACATATGTACGGGTCAACTAATGTTTTAAGGACGATTAGACTGGTTTAACCTGTGACCCAATAACCTAATTATTAATCCGATTCAATGACCGGTCCAAGTTTAAAAACATTGATGAACGGTGAACCCAAACATTCCTAACTTGGATCAGTGGATGCATTAGTTACAAAAATAAATAAATCAATAAAATAGAATAAAATACTCATCTTCGTCCTAATACTCACACACACTGACACACACTACAACCTTGGAAAATGAGGACACTCCTGGCCGAACATTTCCATCATATTTCGCCTCTTTCTCCGTTGTCTCTCTCATGGAACGCCAACCACCATCCTCCGTTCACCACTCTCACTCTATTCTATTTCTTTCTCTCTCATATTCCCATTCTCACTTTTTCTCTCTCCCCCCCAACATTCACTCTCCCTCTCAGATTTTCATCACCACCCACAATGAACCCTTCTTTCCTCTCTTCCCATCTGTAACTTCAACAAAAAAATCGTCAAAAATCACCCAAAACGGAAAACCCATTATCAGAAAATGGACGAACGTTTGCAAGAAGCAGATAAATCCGTCCTGGAGGATGCCCCACTCGCCGCCGCGTCGGAAAGCCTATTCCTACAGCCAGCAGCTGAGATCAAACACCGGCGGCGGCCACAAGCGCCACCAGAACCACAGCCTCGACGAGATCAAACTTTTGAGCGATCTCTCCAGCAGCAAAACGAGTGGGTATTACGACGGCAACGTCAATTCTTCCGACGAGGAGGAGTTTTATCGTTATTCGACTACGAGTAGCGGCGGAGGCGGCGGCGGTGGTGCGGGAAATCACCACTTGGATTGCCATCATTTGAGCCAGAGGATGGAGGGAATGGGGATGGGAGACGGCGGCGCGTTTGATGAATCTGAGCCGTTGCCGCAGCAGCCGTTGCCGGAATTTATGGGGACCGGCGGAGGAGTTGGGGTGTATAAGGTTCCTACTAGGGCGGCGGTGCACCCCAACCGGCCGCCGTGTCTTGAGCTCAGACCTCACCCTCTCAGAGAAACTCAGGTAGGATTTGTTTTTAATAATTTTAAATTAATTTCACAATCTCACATAGACAAAATGTAATGTGTTTTCTTCGTAGCTGTTGCTATATGCCAACTTAATTGCAAAATTGGTCCCGTGACTATAGAGGGCTAGCAGTTGGGTCATTTAAATATTTTAGGTAACAATTTTTATCCGTGAGATTCGATTCCGTGCAATTTTGGTCTAATAAGTTTTAAATTGTGCAATTTTGGTCCAAGATGTTATAGTTTGTGCAATTTTGGTCTTTTGATTTTGTGTAATTTTGGTCCCAAATCATTGTTTCAATGTCATTTGTTCCGACGGTACCTAAATTACCCAAACTACCTATAACTGTTAAAAGTTTTAGGACTTGAATTGCAATTTTGACTAACGTGTAAAATCGTCAAGGATGGCACATCAAAAAGTTAGATGTCTAAGATTGCAAATCCCTTTGAGATAAAGGACTGAATTGTATTTAAGCCCTTTATGCCTAATTAATTAAAACTTAATGTGTTTGCATGTCATGAAATTGGTGTTTTTTGTGGAAAACTCTGAATGTCAAGGTGAGTACTTTGTGTGTTAGTGTATTTAATCAGCTTTGCGTCATTTTGTGGGAAATGAAATGATATTTGTGGCAAAGGTGGGAAATTGGCAAATTGCTAAACATCTTATACACGTAGAATTCACCTAGTAAATTGAAATACTAGATAAAACAACATACGGAATAGGAATCTCCTATGCAAACTCTGCGCCAGTTGTAGGGTCGAGCACAATCTTGTGCCGTTTACAAGACAAATTTCTAGAACTGACTGCCAGTTTAGGCGCTATTTTAGAGTTTGCTATAATGTTGTGCCATTTTTGATGGAGTGCTGTAGCTGCATAATCTGAACATTTTTAATAGATCTTATATTTCTTTGCTATGTTTAGAATATTTTAAAAATTCATGCTTTATTCTAATTTAAATGGAATAACAAAGAATATTATTTTCAAAAGTAAAATTTGAAGTAGATGGATTGGAGATGAATTTTGAGTGCAGAAACAACATTATATTAGTGCAAAAAGCTGCATTAAAGTAGTTGCGGGTTGGCGATGACAATTTAGCATTGTTTAAAAATTAAAATCTGGAATAGGAAGTATTAAACAGAACAATGTATTTGCTTTTAAACCTAATGTTTTCTTGTGTGTAAATATTATTAAATTATTCATTTCAGTAATATCCAAGAAGTAAATGCAAGAAATTTGCAACTTCGCCCTGTTTTTATCTTCTTTTTTTCCACTAAGGGCTAAGGGGTGTTTAATTGATCTATTTTATGTAGAAAACTATCTCTAGTTTGTATAATGATATTTCTTAATTCAATTTGAAATAATCATGTTTATCCCATAGTGATATATTTTCATGTTATTTTGCGGTCGAAGTTACCAAAGGGACGGTAGGTTATGCCATTATGTACTTTACACTTTGCTTAAGAATGCAATTAGTTTAGTGAGAGAATTCCAAAAAAAAAAAGCTGAGGTTTGGGCTGACTACAAAAAATCCAGAGATGTTTCAAAATTACAAAAAGCCTCCTCAAGTTTGGTTCTTTTATCAATTTAAGGGGGTAACCCTAATATTTCTATAACTACTGGGGGGGGGGGGAGGTTTCGAAATGTTTTTTGCTTATGAAGCGGGAAAATGTAAGACCGAATCAAACCTAATTTTTTTTTGGCAATTTTCAAAAATATCTCAATTTTTTTTTAAATAGCCCGGACCTCAAGTTTTTTTTTTCATAATTATCCTTTAGTATTGTCAATGCATGAGAATTGATAAGTTATGAACTTCTTACAGGCTGGTAGGTTTATAAGGACAATTGCAAGTACAGAAACACAGCTGTGGGCAGGGCAAGAATCGGGTGTAAGAGTATGGAACTATTCCGATGCATATGAGCCGGGGACTGGAACTGGGAGAAAGGTACCTAGAGGGGATGAGGATGCTGCTCCGTTTACGAATCAGCAAACACATCACCGACAATATGTTTGATGATTGACCAAGGGAATAAGTTGGTTTGGAGTGGGCACAAGGATGGTAGAATCAGGTCTTGGAAAATGGACCAGCATTTCCCGGACGGCCCTGCTTTCAAGGAAGGTTTCTCTTGGCAGGCACATCGAGGTCCTGTTCTTTCCATGGTGATTTCGTTTTATGGTAAGTTCTTTTCCCTTTGATCAGAAACTTTCTAATTTCCGTAAAATTGAATGATGTTATGGCAATTCTGCTCTTCTTTGTTGGAGGTTATGTTTCCTTTCTACATGTTATTAACAAGGGTTAATTACAAAACATAACTCGAGGCTCAATCAAATTACAAAAAAAACCAACTATCTTTCAAAAATACAAATACCCCCTCGGCATTTGTTTATGTTTTACAAATTGCACCCTCATGGGGGGCATTTGTTAAGTAAAATATAAACCTCTAAGGGGTGTTTGTTATACCATTAGGGGGTATTTGTAATCTTGAAAGATAAATGGAGTTTTTTGTTGTTAGGCTAAACCTTAGGGGTAATTTTTGTAATTTACCCTATTCATAAATTTGCGTAAAGAAAAGAGTGATTTCCTTATCCAGCTGTGCTATTTGAGTGTTACAATAGAAGTTTTCCATATTCTTTGTGTTGCATCAGTCATAATTGAACTCTTTTTGTTGTTATGTTCGCTTTTTCAACAGAAAATGCTAGCTTATTCAACACTACGCATCTTAAGAATGAGTTTACTCCAAACTATAATCGATTTAAACTTGAAATTGATTGTTAGTGAGCTTTGTTAATGCATCCGATAAATTATTACTGTCTACTTGAGAGGATCTTTTTGATCATGGAGTTTTAACTTTTCTTTTGTTTGTTATAAATTCATTTCTTGGATCCAGGTGATATATGGTCAGGTTCAGAGGGTGGTGTTATAAGGGTCTGGCCATGGGAATCCGTCGAAAAATCTCTCTCGCTATCATCAGAGGAAAGACGTATGGCTGCTGTGCTGGTGGAGAGATCAGTTATTGACCTGAGAACCCAAGTTACAGTAAACGGAGTATGTAATATTTCCTCTTCAGATGTGAAATGTTTGTTATCCGACAATGTCCGAGCAAAAGTCTGGGCCGTTGGGTCTCTATCGTTCTCACTATGGTATATTTTCTTTCATATATTCTTTGTACTTTGATATGCTAGAAAATATTGTACTGTTTGATTCTGAGATAATTTTTTATCACTAGTAAGGGTTAAATACAAAAATTATCCTTGAGGTTATCTTCTAAATTACAAACACCCCCTTGATATTGGTTTCTATTTTACAAATTGCATCTTCAATAGGGGTTATTTGTTAAGTAACTACTTACTTCATTGGGGTGTTTGTAGATCCATAAGGGGGTATTTGTAATTTTGAAAAATACTGGATCATTTTGAAATTAGGCTACATCAGGGGTAGCTTTTGTAATTACCCCACGATTAATGCTAAATTAGGAAGTTATATTCTTTATGATTAATGTTCTAATTATCATAATTTGTTGGTTAATGCAGGAATGCTCGCACAAGAGAACTTCTAAAAGTATTTAACATAGAGGGCCAACTTGAAAATCGTGTTGACATGTCAGCATCCCAAGACCAGGTAGTCGAAGATGAAATGAACGTTAAGTTTGTCTCCAAGTCTAAAAAAGAAAAAAGTCAAGGCTTTTTGCAGAGGTCTCGTAATGCTATAATAGGTGCTGCAGATGCCGTTCGCCGTGTAGCAAAGGGGGCCGGAGCTTTTGTCGAAGATACTAAAAAAACAGAAGCAATAGTTATTGCAGCCGATGGTATTATTTGGACGGGATGTTCAAACGGTTCGTTAGTCAGTGGGACGGAAATGGCAATCGTTTGCAGGATCTCACGTGCCATCCTTGTGCCGTTCAGTGCTTTTGCACTCACGGGTCGAGAATTTGGATCGGGTATGCGGTGGCATGATCCAAATACTGGACCTTGAAGGAAATGTAATCGCGGGCTGGATAGCCCATAACGAGCCCATTATAAAATTAGTCATTGGCAATGGTTATGTTTTTAGCTTAGCGACTCACGGTGGCATACGCGGTGGAACATCTCCTCGCCCGCGCCTATTGATAACATTTTACGGACGGAATTGTCTGATAGGGACCACATGTATACAAGACGAGAGAATGTTAGTATTTTAATCGGCACTTGGAATGTTGGCCAGGGACGAGCGTCTCATAATGCTCTTATGTCATGGTTAGGTTCAGCCGTATCAGATGTTGATATTGTTGTTGTTGGGCTACAAGAAGTAGAAATGGGTGCAGGTTTCCTTGCAATGTCAGCAGCAAAAGAAACTGTAAGCCCATAATAACACTTTTTTTTTCTAGGTAGAAAACAAATATACCCCCAACATTTAGCTTAATTACAAAAAGAAAAGAAATCACAGTTACCATTCAAAATTACAATTATCCCCTTAAAGTATTACAAACACCTCAAGATTTGTATTTGCTTAACAAGTATTCCTTGTTGTGCGTGCAATTTTTAAAATAGAAACAAAAAGGGAGTATTTGTAATTTTGAATGATAGCTGTTTTTTTGGTAATTAGATAGAACCTCAAGGGTATTTTTGGTAATTAACTCATTTTTATTTTCTCAAAACAAATAACACAAGAACACTACATTGGAAATATATTTTCTAATATGAAACAGGACTGTAAATGGAGAAAATACCCTTAGTATCTAACAAAACCTTGATGACCGATACTACTTATAGATCATTGTGCTTCAATATGTATTTCATTTTTCTTAGTGCACTTCTTCAATATTCTTTTTCAATGATTTGGACTAACAACAACTATTTCAAGTTTCTTCTTTCCTACCCTTTGAGTATGCATTTTTGTATTTTTCTAACAGCTACTTTTTATTTTAGGTAGGACTAGAAGGAAGTTCTGTTGGGCAATGGTGGCAGGATCACATTGGCAAGGCATTGGACGAAGGATCTACTTTCGAGCGTGTAGGGTCTAGGCAGCTGGCTGCCTTACTTATAGCCATTTGGTATGCCATCACAATTTTTATCTACTTTTAAGGTCACTAATACACGAGAGCTTTCCAAGCCTCGTTACGAATCTCATTTCGCAACTTTTATTCTGAATATTATTCAAGGCTTCTATCTTGTTATTATGTTTCGTTCTTTTACATGGTTCTCATTCTTACTTTCAGGGTGAGGAAAAATCTTAGGACACATGTTGGAGACTTGGATGTTGCAGCAGTCGCGTGTGGTTTAGGTCGGGCAATTGGTAATAAGGTAACTAGACCAAAGAAGCTAATTCTAGTTTGCTTCTTTAAGTTTTTTTTTTAAGTTTATATATACCAAATTGGCATAATGTATCTGTCTTCGTACTGATTTCTACAGGTAAATAATTTTTAGGGATAATTACAAAAAACTATCCCTGAGGTTTATCCTAATTACAAAATAATCCAGTTGTCTTTTAAAATTACAAATAACCCATTGAGGTAACTGTCTTTATTTGTTTTGAAAAAAAGGCAAAATTTAAGGGTAGTTTGTAATTATCCCTACATTTAGGCTTGATTCCATTAATCTGTTTGTCATCTCTAAAATATGATTTTGATGTGTACTTACTTAATTTCACTTGCAGGGGGGTGTAGGTTTAAGGTTGAGAGTATATGACCGGATAATGTGTTTTGTGAATTGTCATTTCGCTGCCCATTTAGAAGCAGTTAACCGTCGGAATGCTGATTTTGAACATATCTTCAAAACAATGGCTTTCACTCGGTCATCAAGTTTCTTTCACAATGCTGCGGTATGCTCCGACCTATAATTGTCATGCTCTCTTATCTCCTCTGTATGTTATTGGGTTAATTACAAAAACTATTTGTAAGGGTTAATTACAAAAACTACCCTTGAGGTTTAGGCTAATTACAAAAAGACTTTGTTTGTCTTTCAAAATTACAAATATCTCATTGACATTTGCTTTTATTTTACAGATTGCACCTATTAAGGCTGTATTTGTAAACAAAAACAAACTGCAATTTTTTTTTTTGTAACGCTTCAAGTGTGTGTTTTGTAATTTTGAAACATAACTTGAATTTTTCTGTAATTAGATTAAATTTTAGGGTAGTTTTTGTAATTTAATCCTATGTTATTTTGGCTGCTTCACTCTTTGGCCTGCCATTGATCCTCTCTTTTGCAGCTGGTGTTTCATCGGCCAATCAAATGCTTCGCGGCACAAACGTATGAATATCAGGATTCAAGTGATTTATTTTTCTTTTTCATTTTCTCTTTTCCCATTTGATGTCAAAGTAATAGTTTTCATTTGATTATAATAGGCTCCAGCAGGTAATCCTGATGAGGGCAGGCCTGATCTTGCGAAGCGGATATGGTCGTCTTTACCGGTGATTTTAATTATCGTCTATTTGGCATAACTACGATGAATCAAGGGACTTGGTTTCTCAAAGAAGCTTCGATTGGCTTCGAGAGAAAGATCAGCTGAGAGCTGAAATGAAAGCCGGTAAAGTTTTCCAAGGAATGCGGGAGGCGCTCATCCGATTTCCTCCCACTTACAAGTTTGAAAAAGGAAAACCAGGTTTAGGAGGTAAAAACGAATAGAGTTTTCGTACTCTTAATCAAGGACGTGATTTGAATCATCTAGGGATCAATTTCATTTTTTTCTATTTTGTTATAGGTTATGATTCCGGTGAGAAGAAACGAATCCCAGCTTGGTGTGACAGAGTCCTATATCGAGATACTAGGACAGCTCCAACAAAAGAATGCAGTTTGGAATGCCCCGTGATTGCTTCCATATTACAGTAGGCGTTTTCATTTTTCTAATTTTTGGGATAATTACAAATAGTACCCTTCAAGTTTAGCCTAAATACAGAAAAACCCAGTTATCTTTCAAAATTACTAATGCCTCTCGACATATGCTTCTATTTCACAAATTGCACTCAATGAGGAGGTGATTTGTAAAAAGGATAATTACAAAAAAAAAAAAAAAAAACATAGGGTTTGGCTAATTACAAAAAGATCCAGAGATGTTTCAAAAAATTACAAAATATCCCTTCAGGTTTGATTTTGTCTTGAATTTAAGGGCAGCTGTAGTATTTGTATAAATGTCAGGGGATTTTTGAATTATTTTTCTCTTATGAAGTGGATAAGACAGAATAAAACCTCTACGGGATTTTTGCAATTTTCGGAGAACTTCTGGAATTTTTGTAATTAGACAGAACCTCAAGGTTTTTTAATTTTTTTTGTAATTATCCCTTTTGTAAAATAAATGCCAAACCTCAAGGGGTATTTAGTAAATTTAAAAGATAACTGGATTTTTTTGTAATTAAGTTAAACCTCACCAGTGGTTTTTGTAATTATCTCTAAATATTTTCTCAAAACTCGCCCTTTCTCATTACTTATTAGTCGCACTTCCTTTTGTTTATTTCCTCTTTTTATTTATCTGTATTGAAGGTATGAGGCTTGCATGGAGGTGACTGAAAGCGATCATAAACCCGTACGATGCAAGTTGAATGTCGACATTGCTCATGTTGATAAATCAGTTAGGAGACAAGAGTTCGGAAAAATACTCGAGTCCAATGAAACAATCAGATCAAATCTTGAAGCGCTACGCTTTGTGCCCGAAACAAATGTTAGCACAAATAGAATATCACTCCAAAACCAAGATACTTTCAACTTGAAAATCACCAATCGAAGCGGGGAAGAGATGGTCTTTTACCAAATTATATGCGAAGGCCAATCCACCATCAAAGAGGATGAAGCAACACCCGATTACCGCCCAAGAGCTTCGCATGGTTTCCCACGTTGGCTTGAGGTAATATCAATTAAGTTCTTGATCCCAAGGGTTCCAATTTGGATCTTTCATTGCAATTATGTATTATATCTTGTATATCGCATACGACGCATGCATGCCATGTGTATAAAATATTTCTTTAGGGAAAAATACAAAATTGGTCTGGTAAGGTGTCAAAAATAGTCTTTCGTGGATTAAAAAATTCAAATTAGTCTTGTAACTAATAAGAAGGCTCGAAGTGAGTCCAAATTTATGTGAAAATTTAAAATTGACGAGATATTGTCACATGAAATACACATGACTTGAAATATTGGTTATTTCTGGATTTTTCTTGTCAAAATTGCTTATTTTGACATCCCCATATGATTTTGCGCTCTCATGGGGACATAGAATATTGACGAAATTGAATTACAAATGTCATTTAAATTGCCACTCGGATTAGGTAAATGGCATTTTTAATCCAGTCCCATTTTTTCTACCCCCATGGGCGCCATATTATATAGGGAAGTCCAAATAATAATTTGGTCAGAAAATCCAGAAATCCCTAATATTTTCAAGCCATGTGGGTGGTTTTACGTGATAAGATCAGGCCAATTCTCAAATTTCCAATCAAATTTTTAAACTCAATTCGAGTATTGTTACTATTCATAGGACTAAATTGAATTTTCGAATTCAAATAGAACTAATTTTTATACCTCTATTAGTTACTGGACCAATTTTCCATTTTTGCCGTTTTCTTTCACTATACACGTACGGCATACATATCTTGTGCAACACGTAATTGCAATGGAAAAATCCAAATTGGTCTTGCATCGTAGTCGGTTATACACCTTTTTAACACCGAAACATAAAATTCTCGATTCTTGAAACAGGTCACACCCGCAGCTGGCCTGATCAGACCAGATCAAGTTGCAGACATATCGGTACATCATGAAGAGTCCCACAAATTGGAGGAATTCGTCGATGGAATTCCTCAAAGCTGGTGGTCTGAAGACACCAGAGACAAGGAACTCATCTTGTTGGTCATTGTAAGAGGCAGTTGTTCGACGGATTCAAAAACTCATCGGGTGAACGTACGACACTGCTTCTCAGGAAACTCACTTCGCATCGATTCAGGAACTAACGCTTTGAGAAGAAGCGAAGGCAGTTCACATCAAAAGTCGGCACATCTGAGATAGCTTAGCATCACTACACGTGAAACACTCGTGGGACGATCATCTTAATCCGCCTATATGAGCACCCAACGGTTGATATCTACCCGGGCCGGTATCTTAATTCGTTTAGACCAGGTTGTCTCATTTTTCCTTCCCTGATGAAGGGGAAAGTTGATTAATAGGTACATATAATATATAGCTATTGACAGGCAAGTTTTGTGAGTTTGGCAATAGGAAATTCTTTTGTTCAATGTCAAGGACAGAGAATTACATTGTTGTAGATCATTATATATAGTTATACTATACAATCCTCATTGCATAATCTAGGGACAGAGCTAGATGGTTTTTTTTCTTCTTTTTTTTGGAGCTTTGATAGGGAATATTGATAGTTTGGTTCATATAGAAAATGTAATTTCAACATTTGAAGAGGACAAATTCTTGATAATTGCAAAATTTGACATGTTAATAATTAATAAAAAATACCCCTGAGATTCATTCTAATGACAAACGATCCAGTTATTTACAATTACACCTTTGATATTTTGTTTCAATTTCACAAATTGCACCTCTTTGAGGATATCTTTCTAAGCAAATACAAATTTTGGGAGGTGCCCGTAGTACCTCGACAGGTAAATGTAGGTAATTTAGTTAAATCTCAAGGGTAATTTTTACAATTTACCCAATTTGATATTATATGCAGTAATTCGTGTTTAGAGGTCTTTTTTTTTGAAAGATAATGAATTAATGAACTAAATCAAGCATTACAAGGTCCTGCATTCAAAGTGGAAAATTTCCATTCTCCCAAACAAACGAAGAAGGAAATAAAACAGAAATTTGAGCCAAACGATGAGCGACATTATTTGGTGAATCCAGGAAAAAGGCTAATTGCGATTGGATATGGATGATATTCCATTTCCATTCAGCTGGAGAATTTTTTTAGACCAAACATGGGATTGTTTATGAATTTTTTTAGAAAATATACTATTTTCTCACTTTCACTTTTTATCAATTTTCTTTTATCAATGACATCTACACATCTTTTACAAAAAACTAATCATTCTTACACATTCTCCCACAAATTTCACTATCCACTCATTCACACACTTCTAACTACCAATCATATTCAATCATTTTTTTACTATTTTTAAATTAAATCAACTTTCATCATTACTTTTTCATCTCACATCCAATCACACTATCAAAATTTATCTTTTTCTTCCAATTTTTTTACCACTATTCTTAGAAAATGAATTTTTTAAAATGAAAGCATATCCAATCGTCACTGCTAACTAATTCTTTGAAGTCTGTCACTTTATTACCAATGTAACCAATACCTCCTTTTATGTTGGTGATTGTTTGCACTACCAAATATGTAGCAATATATTTGAATCACATAATTCTTTTGTGTATACTTCAATATCATTAACTTTGTCTCTTATACATTTTGATTGATGTTAATTACTGTCTCTACTAATTAAACTTTCAAGTCCCTAATAAAATAAAACTATATATTGATGGATAAATATATCCTCAAATTAAATAAAATAATCTTTAAAGATCTGAATTGTTATTGGTAGAGACTTTATTGTGGTCAACCTGCTATCAAATTGGTGGCCACCCACTAACTGCCAAAGTGCCAATCATGTTACAAGACTAGCTGAAAAAGATTGTTAACTTTTATAAAGTTTTGATTTTTCTAATTGTTTAAAGTAGAAAATGGCCAAAATATAAAAATTGAGTAGTTTATTAAAAAAAGGAAACATTTACAAATGCAAATAACTTGAGAAATGTTGTTTGTTCTGTGTTAATACTTAATAGCAGTAGCTTCAAACTTTTTTTCTTTTAAAAAAGAATCTAAATTCCAGGTGACTCAAACATTGTGTTTTTGATTTATAGAATATACTCATACAGTAAGATGAATAAAAAATATAATAGACTATTCCTTCGACTAGATTTTTCTACCTCTAAACAATAATTATCATAGACATACTGATCTGATTGAGAGATCACCTCTAGTCAATGTTCTGATAAATAATTTAATTTCTTCTCCGAAGTTTGTAGGCTTTTGAGATGGAAATTTGCCTATGAAATTGATAAATGTTCGATGGGTTACTGAGGTACTGTAAGAAGACCCTCCAACGCCTGTCGATCTGCATTGGAGAGAAAATCCAGATAAAGTAAACAACAATTGAGATCAATTAATCTGCGAATACTTTGCGGTAAAGACAAGAGACATTTTTATATCGAATTGATGAGTAGCATGGGTCTTATAGGACAACGTAGGCGTGCAAATCGGATAATTATATTTGCAATCCATAATAATTAATAATATCCCCCCAACCAAAAATTTGTTATCTATGCAAGTAATGATTAATACTTAGCACTTGGCAGGAACATAGTTTGCTGGTAATTACTGTAATCTGAGTATTTGACAGATTAATCCTTAATGCTTGGTAACAATAAAGTATATATAGAAATGTCAAACTTTTCACCATTTCTGAACTTTGCTCAACAAGTCTTCAACCACTGTTACCACTCTCTCTCTCTCTCTCTCTCTCTCTCTCTCTCTCTCTCTCTCTAAATCAGATCACACAAGAATGGCGGAAGCTGCAGTCGGAGCTGTGGTTGGCGCCAGCATTCGAATTCTGCTTCAAAATCTGCTCTCAGTTTCTTCAGAGATCAGCCTCGTCCGAGCTTTCAACAAAGATCTCGAAAACCTAAAAGATTCATTTCTCATGATTCAGGATTTTTGGACGACGCCGAGAAGCAGCAAATCACCAACAGAGCAGTCAATCGATGGCTGAAAAAGCTTGAATCTCTAGCTTTTGAAGCTGATAATGTTTTGGACGAGCTCAACTACCATCTCCTCTCTAAGAAAATAGAGACCCAGAACACAATGAAGAAAAAGGTACAATCCTTCTTCTCTCACTCTAATCCCATAGCCCTCCGTCGAAAAATGGCTCACAAAATTAGGGATATTAATAAGAAATTGGAATTGATTAATCAGGAGGCGAGTAGTTTTGGTCTTCAAATCAGACTTGCGGGTGCACAAGATTCTGGTGTTGGATCAGGTGCACCTGCAAGTCCGGGAACTGATTCGTTTACTGTAGATCCAATTGTTCTCGGAAGAGAATATGATGTTTCGAGAATAGTGGAAATGTTAACGACTAACCCGAATGAACAAGTATTCAAAATCGTTCCGATTTTTGGGATGGGTGGACTTGGTAAGACAACTTTAGCTAGATTAGTGTTTGGTGATGAACAGATAAAGACTCATTTTGAGCATTGTATTTGGGTGCATGTTTCGAGAAATTTTAATGTTTTGATGATTTTCAAGAATATCCTTGCATCATTAACAACAGAAAACGTTGAACTTGGAAATAGAGAAGTTCTTTTGAAAAAAACTTCAGAAGGATTTGGGAGCTAAAAGATATCTGCTTGTCCTTGATGATGTTTGGAATGAGGAGACGGAGAGGTGGGACGATTTTGTGAATTCCTTAGTTGGAATTAGTTCGGTGAGGGGAAACGGCATTATTGTTACTACGAGAAGTGAAAGGGTTGCTTCGATTGTGAAAACACTTCCTATTTATGAATTAAAAAGCTTATCAGAAGATAATTGTTGGTCAATAATTAAAGCAAAGGCGTTTAGGACAGGAGATGTTCCTTTGGAGTTTGAGAAAATGGGGGAAAATATTGCAAAAAGATGTCAAGGTTTGCCGTTGGCGGCCAAAGTAGTAGGAGGCTTGTTGCGCGGTAAATCGAAAGACGAGTGGCACTCAATTGAACAGAGTTGGCTTTCTGATTTTGGAGGAGATGGAAATACTATTTTGAAGATACTAAAATTGAGCTTTGATCATTTGTCTTCACCATCACTTAAGAAGTGTTTTGCATATTGTTCGATTTTCCCCAAAGGTGTTTACATTGAAAGGGAAGAGTTAATTGAGCTTTGGATGGCAGAAGGATTTCTTCTAACGGATCAAAAAATGGACACGGAGACTGTGGGCAATAAGTTTTTGGGCATTCTTTTGGAGAACTCCTTGCTACAAGTTGTGGAAAGAGATCTCTATGGAAATATAACTTATTGTAACATGCACGACCTTGTACATGATCTAGCATGCTCTGTTTTAGATTCCAAGAGCATTTGTCTCAATAATAATATTTTGGATGACATCTATCAAGTTCGGTATATTTGTCGCGAATATATTAGAGATGAATCATATCCTATTCCAAAAGAACAAGCAAGATGTCTACGTACATTATTCTTCGTGGGCAAAGTTTCTGATATCATTTTCTCAGAACTCAAATGCCTGCATGTTTTAATTCTGATGGGTCGAGATGTGAAAGAGTTGCCAAGTATGATCAGGGAGCTAATACATTTGAGATATCTTGATATTTCGTATACAAGAATCGAATGCTTGCCAGACTCGATTGGTGAACTCTATCACTTGCAGACAATAAGAGCAGTTACAGATGATAAATCGGAATATTATTTGAGGCTGCCAATGACATTAAAGTACTTGATTAGCTTAAAGCATCTTCACATTCCTGAAATACAATTTCCTCCTGAGATGGGAAGATTAATTTCTCTTGAGACACTACCATACTTTAAAGTGGGCCACGAGAAGGGCTATGGAATTGTAGAGCTTGGAAGCATGAAGAATCTCAAAGGGAAACTGGAGATTCATGGTCTTGAAAATGCGCATGATAAAGAAGATGCTATGAGTGCTTATTTATTTCAAAAGCGAAACGTATTCAAGTTAAAGTTTGTGTGGGATGAATCAAGAGAAGGTGAAACAAATGATGAGGATGTGTTGGAAGGCCTACAACCTCACCCAAATCTAAAGAGCTTAGAGATTTATGGATTCAAAGGCAAACGTTTCCCATTATGGATTTTGAAGATGGTAGTACGAGATGACCTTGAGGGTCGTTGGTTGGGACTTAATAATTTGATGGAGATAAAACTAACAAGTTGCAAAGAATGTGAAGATATCCCAATGCTAGGGCACTTGCCACTTCTCAAGTATCTTTATTTGTGTCGTTTGACCAACGTGAGATCCATAGGGTCTTCATTCTACGGCATTGAGAGTTGTAGCACACCAAGTAGCTCCAATATTGGAGTTCGCAAAAAAGACACAGTTATTGTTTTTCAGGCACTTGAAAGGCTCGAATTGTCAGACATGCCGAACCTAACACAGTGGGTAGAAGTTGAGTTGCCAATTGCGGCTAAAACTCAAGTATATCAAGTTATGGTATTTCCTTGTCTTGATTATGTGAAGATTGACAATTGCAGGCTATTGACGAGTGCTCCTAGTCATTTCCCATGCCTTAAAGAATTGGAGATTGCTGAGATGGACAGTGGCATACCTTTGGCAAATATATGTGGGATCAAGTTAATCTCACTCGCAAAGCTCAAAATCGACAGATTAGATGGATTGGCATCTCTCCCAGATGGATTATTCAAGAACAATCAAAATCTCTCATACTTGGAGATACGAGATTGTCCAAACTTAACGCGTCTAGTTCCGTGCTTCCGAGGTGCAAAAGCTTCTCTTCAAGAATTGTTGATATCTAATTGTTCGAGTTTGGGAGAATTACCAGACGATCTACACAGCCTCAATTCTCTTAAGAAATTAAGTATATTTCTTTGCCCGAATCTCAAGTCAATACCATATCCGAGTGTCAGACGATCACAAGGCTTCGCTTCACTTCGTCATATCGAAATCGGTGGCTGCGAAGGGCTAACCGATTTACCATGTGAAATGATGGATTCATGTGCGCCGCCTATTGAGCAGCTGTCATTGTTTGGATTAACTAGTTTAACGAATTTGCCTACGGTGATCGGACGTCTGCATAAACTTCCTCACCTCACATCTTTGAGTATTTTTAACGTTCCAAAATGCGCCAATTTCGTTAAGGAAATTGGCTCTCTGAACAACTTGAAGGAATTATGCATCGGCTATTCTTCGGATTTTTGGAAATATGGTTCTTTCAAAGAGACTATTGATGGCATAATCGGAGGATTGCAATCTCTTCGTCGATTATCGTTGTACGGGATAGAGTATTGGGACACTATCCCGGATAAGCTTCAAAATCTCAATTCACTTTTGTTGTTAGCATTATACGGTTTTGGAATAAAAGCATTGCCTGAATGGCTTGGAAATTTGTCATCTCTGGAGGTATTATATTTATATAGCTGCGAAAAGTTAAGACATTTGCCGTCTAAGGAAGCGATGCGACGTCTCACCAAGTTAACTGAACTGCATATGATTGATTGTCCGATGTTAAAGCAGAGATGCATTGGACAAGAAAATGAAGAAGATTCTGAGTGGTCCAAGATTTCTCGTATTCCCCAAGTTTATATGTAAGTATTTGGATACACGTTTGTAGTTGATACTAATATTCCAATTAGCATCTCTCAGATTTGTGTATTTTTTGTTCGTAGTTATGCATGGAACATGATGTTCTTTTTTCTATTTTACTTTATGCTTTCGTCTCGGATTTTGTAAACTCATACAAAATTCAGCAATGCTATGGAACATACTTAATAAAAAAAGGGTTAATTGCAAAATATACACTTGAGTTTTAATCTAATTATAAAAACCCAGCTATTGTTTTCTAATTACAAATATCCATTAAATATTTGTTTCTATTTTAGGAGATATTTGTTAAGAAAATACAAACTTCATGGGAGTGCTTGTAACACCTTAAGAGGAGATTTGTAATTTTGAAAGATGGTAATTTTTGTTACTTTGTAATTGGCCGAACCTCAAGATAGTTTTTTTTTAATTAAATGTTAATGTAGTCATAGTGCAAGTCTTGTAAGGATTGAGATTTTATGTTCCACTCCCTATTCCATGCATCGGACGAACGGTATGTATCATAGTTGTCAAAAGCGCGCCTAGGCGTCGCCTGGCGACGCCTAGGCGGTAGGCGACCCAATACCGCCCCGAGTGACTACGAAGCAAAAAAAGTGAGGAAGCGGTCGCCCGGGCCGCCTAGGCGTCGCTTTTCTTGAGGCGATAGGCGAAAAAGCGACGCCTGGCATGCTGGGCGTTTTTGTGTTTTCCAGTTTTTTTTTTTTTTTTTTTTTAATACAAAGGGCTTTTAAGTAAAGTATGTTTTAAAGTCTTAAACCCTAAACATAACCCACTAGTCCCACTACCCAGTCAAAGATCATTCACTGCTCTCAAAGAAAGAGCATGTAGCGCAGTACGCCGCTACAGTACGCGCTACAGTCGCGCTGCGCTACAGTGCACAACTTAGGTATTTTTCCAAATTTTACTTGTTTTTTAGTGTTTTTTTTAATTTGCAACTACATTTGATATTAGCTCTTTTAAATTTATGGGTAGTTGGTTTTTTTGTGCTTTAAGTTTTAAAATGAATTTGTATTTCTGTTTATGATCTATATTTATTATTTATTTATTTTACCATACCCGTTTGTGGCTATATTTTTTTGTGTTTTAACTCTTTTAAGTCTATGGGTAGTTGTTTTTTTTTGTGTTTTAAGTCTTAAAATGAACTTAGATTTCTGTTTATAATCTATATTTATTATTTAAATACTTAGGATGGGATTGAATTTTGATGTTGTTTTGTTGACATTATATTATTATCACTATGCTTTTGTTGCTTGATGATTTACTTTAGTATGATTTATTATTTTTGTTGTTGATGTTTAGAAGAATATAAATATATAACATGTTTTTCTAGTTGTTGTCGCCTTGCGTGGCAAGGCCATCGCTTTTTGTCGCCTAGGCCATCGGGCGCTAGGCCATGGCTTGTCGCCTTGGCGTCACCTATCGCTTTAACAACTGTGGTATGTATACAAGATGGTGTCACAGTTGTACATGTGTTTATTCATCAAATATAAAGAATAGAGAGTGAAATAGAGAAAGTGGAACAAGAAATCTCAGTCTTGTAACAACAATTTCATGACAACAGCTTTGTGGTATTGGAGAACATTTCATGAATTGTGGACAACATTTAATTTTGTGCGATACTACTTGACTCTGGAACACTCCCTAGTTTCTAAGTTTTGAAAGAACAAGTTAGTGACAAAAAATTACGTAAGACAAGGAAATAGATGGGAACATTGCATTTAATTAGCACATATGATTTCTTATCGATAAAAACTCATATGAGATGGTTGCACATATTTATTTTGTGAGACGGATTCTGTAATGACCTGTATTAGCTAATATATTAGGTGAATGTCATGTGTATAAAATGATATGCAACACAGTTGGAAATAGGAAATCCTAGACTGGTTAAGATAGTGACCAAAAGATACTTACTCCTTCATTGAATGTAATAGAATTACAAGTGTTACATCCAACAATGTGTCTATCCATTTAGGAGTTGATCTTCACTACTAGGAAAACTCTATGAAAAGCCAAAACTATTACTACCTTTTGGTTAAATTACATTTTAACCCCACATATTTTCAAAAAATGACCCATAATCCATTGTCGTCATCTTCTTCTTCTCCATTTTCGATTACAAGCAATTTTCCGGCATGATGACGCCACCGGAAGTTCCACCAATGTTTTTGCAGAAGGATTGTGCCTTTCTTGAGTCCAAATAAGTGAGTTTTATGTCACTCAGTTTAATGCCAGTGCATGGATTGGTAGGGCTACAATCAAAAGCCATGGCAACTTGTGTTGCTGATGTTCCTTGGATATTTTGGTATGTGACTTGACTAATCTTTATTCCAGAAGTCTGCCAAAATTTAAATTAAATAAATATATTGAACTTAATCATTTTTAGCAGTACAAACTAAAGAATTAATGCATTTCTCAAGTGATCTTGAAACAAGATTTTATTTGAATTGAATATTTTTTTTTAATTTCTGAAGTTTTATAATATATTTTTGTGCTTTAAAGAACATCATGGTACATATCAACAAGACAACAACCACCAATCTCTTAATACATAATTCCTTTTAGCTTATGAATTCCGGATAAAATGAGAAAATAAAAGAAAAAGAAATATTATTATTTTCAGTGTTGTGAAAATCGACCTAGACGGCCGCCTAGGTGCTGAGTGCCCTAGACCGAGGCGATTATGTCCAAATTAGTGGAAAATTTTCCATAGCCAAAAGCCGGGTCTAGGTAGCAAAAAATCGGCCAAAATAAGTTAAAATTTTAAATTAAAAAATAGTGTGATCCTAGCCTCATAGGTGTTGGGATGCTGCTCGATTAGCGCCGAATGATTTTTATAACATTGTTATTTTTAATTTTTAATATTTCTTTTTTTTTTGATATTTCTAATTGTTCATATAGAAACAAAATGAGATGCATCATATTACCTGGCGAGGACAACCTTGGTTGTTGGGGCAATAATTTTGGTCTATAATAATTGGGTTCTCAACGTTCTTCATAACAATGTTTCGGTAATTGATATTTCTCACAAACCCTTTGCTGGGCCTGGCCCATGTTTTTATCCGTAGTCCATTATCCGACCCGGTGAAAACCGAATTGATCAATGTCACATTTTCGACACCATCCTCGTTAAAATCTCGACCTAAACTCCCTATGCTGCAAAAGGTAAAGTAAAATGAAAAATTATAGGTTATATACTGCCCAAAATTTTGATTTTATCAACACATTAATCCTTAAGCAAAGAATTACTTAAAAAACTTCATTAACCACTTGTTCGAATTGGGAATTTTTTGCTATCAAAAACTATTTCTTGAAATAAATTTAGACCCCAATTTGCCTACTATAATGGCCAAGTTTTAGTCAGTGGCCCATTAGAAACTTCCCATATTAACTATGCTAGCTTGGGAGGAGAGTGGGAGACGAGTGACTCGAACCCCAAATCTCTGGTTTGGGTTTCAACCGATTCCCAACCACACTACTTTTTAAGGGAATATTATATTATTGTTATTTAACTTATAAAAGTTATTGTAAAAAAAATTATAAAACTTAAAAGCTAAGATTGACCCTAAGTGGGATTTGGGCCCACTCACCCAGTGTTCCCTAATTTAAAAAAGAGATAATTACAAAAAGTATTCCTGAGGTTTGACCTAATTACAAAAAAATCCAACTAACTTTAAAATTTACAAAAAGTACTCATGAAGTCTGATTTAGTGTTAAAATTAAGGGGTAATCTGCAATGATTTTACAAATATGAAGGGGGATTTTGAAATATATTTCAAACCTCAGGGGTACTTTTTCTAAGTTTTTAAATTAGCTGGGTTTTTTTGTGATTAGGTCAAATCTCGGTCTTTTTGTAATTATCCCTTTAAAAATACCTATAGTGTCATTTTTTTAAATACAAATCTTGGAAAGGGACGAAGATAAATGAGAATCTAATCCGGACACATGTTTGAGTTTTACGACCTAACCACTACACGACCAAACAATTCGAACCGAAAGAAAGTAAAGCCTTTCTCCATAAATGGATTAGGATAAGCAAAAAATCGGGCCGAAAAGAATTATTTATATAATACCTGACTCCATGTCCCGGGCCACATTGTATTTTCTCCATCCACAAATTTCTTGTACCGGGCCCAATTGATATACAATCATCTCCTGTTTTGATGATGCTATTTGTGATAGTAATCCCAGTGGAGGACTGGACATGAATCCCATCTGTGTTAGGACTAAGGTCTGGAGCTATGATCTTCACATTACTAACCTTCACATTCTTGCAGCTATTTATCACAAGGTGCATTAGCTGGCTGTTAATCGAGGTTAACCCGCTAATTTTTGCGTCGTTAACCCAATTAAATGTTATAGACTGCAAGTAGCAACATAAGACAAATTTAGTCAAGGTGTAATGTAAGATAGAGAAACTTAAATTAGGAAAAAATTGAAAGAGGAATAATTACAAAAGCCCTTGAGGTTCGGGCTAATTACAAAAAAATCAGAGCTTTAAAAAATTATAAAACTTTCTTGAAGTTTGATTTAAATCTTATATTTTTCTCATTCATAATTAAATGTTTTAAAACTCTCGTACGCTTATAGAAATGTTACAGTTACCTCCTCAAATGTAAGACAATCAAACCATTTTTTTTTTATATTTGTAATTTTCAAAACTTCTGTTTTTTATTTTATAATTAGCCCGCATCTTAAGGTTTTTTCTTGTAATTATCCCATTGAAAGAAATAGACCTCGTTCCAAATTTATTGATCATGTGGAACGGCCATTAGTAGAGCTTCGTGCAAAAGTCAATTAATTTAAATAGCACGTCGTCTTTATATATGTAGAAAGTACTAAAAAAGATTTTCATATCGTCAAATTTGTGCCACACTAATTTGTATGTATATTCACATATGTCTCACTTTAAGTTTTTGATGACTTATACATTTATATATCCAGGGGCCATCCAAGGGGGCTTTTCCGGTGCATCCCAAATATTTTTCGTCCCATTTTTTCTGCGGGAAAAAAATAATATGGGAAAAAAATTATATATTATTTTTAAGGAGGAAAAACAGTTGAGTTAGAGGAAAATTCTTTTGGGCTAGGGGTAACTAAGGTGGCTGGCTACACCATTGTATATACCATTCTTTCGCATAATATAAAATACGGCATATAAATTGTATATTGAGAAATGTGGTTATGGTAATCAACAATTTTATATTAGGGCCCAAAGTAGTATTAAAGCTAATTTATTCGGGACTTGGGAATACATGCTAGTTAAAGAGAAGTACGAGTAATATTCAAAGTTCACAAGTGGTGGAATAATAAGGGCTATATCACAAATTTTTCACCTTAGGGTAGTTCAATTACCAAATTCAAGATTTCCTCAATGCCCTTAATTCTCAACTTGCAAAAGTTGAAACTATAGGATTAATTCAGTTACGACTTCCATAATATTTTGCTTTCTTAAATAATTTATTGATTTCCTACTATTGTCTTAGCCAGACCTATATATATAGTAACCAAAAAAAAATGGTAATAAGCATGTAGGGTAAATAGATGAAATTACCCTTGCTCCGACCGGACAATTCTGGCCGGAAGTCTTGCATGCCCAAAATCCTTCTCCCTTAGCATCAAGAGCTCCTCCAACGACAGTAAGCCGGTCGACCTGAATGAACAATATCCAGTACCCGGGATTTCCAAGGGCACGATAGTCCATTGGAGCGACAAGAGTGCCGTCAATTTGAACTTTGATAGCTTTTTTGCACGGACCCCTAAATTCGGCTGACCTGATGAAGTATCGCCCTTTTGGCACGTAAATTGTAGATGCTACCCTTGATGTACAAGCCGATGACCAAGCTCTAAGGAAAGCCTGAGTTGCATCAGTTTTACCATCTGGTTTTGCACCAAATTTGATCACATTGAATGTTAGTGCACCTTGTGCATTCCCAAACAATGATAAAATGAAATGAAGGAACAAGATTATGGGGACTAAGGAAACCATTTTTCTGTTTTTTCTTTTTTTGGCCAAGTGTTGGAGATTGGAGAAAAAAATGGAAAAGTAGTAGTTATGAATATAATGCCGAAAACAGAGAGAGTCGTGGGTGCTATTTATATGGGGATTTCATCTGATTTTCAACTGTCATTTCAGTTAATTCTTGTCATGTTTAAAGAATCTTCTTGTATTCATTAATGAAATTTATTTATTTTTGAAAAAGTCACGGTCTACTCCAATTCCATGTGATGATATGTACGGCTTCATGTGATAAGCTATTGGAATGGAATTTTTGCTTAATAACATGTGATGTATGAAAGGGTTTTTTCATGATGAGAGAATTAATAATATTTTAATGGTTGAAAATTATGTAAGATGATTAGAAAAATTAATTATCGATATATTTAAAAACTATCAATTTGTTGAAACTTACACATGGAATTATGCGGTGGAGAGAATTTTCAAATCGACTCTAAAGTTTGAGTTCCTACGGATAATCTAACATGAATGATTATTTATTGATGCTAAATTGTACTTACAGACGTAGAGATTAATTATATAAAATACATTTTTAGTGATAATCACAAAGTCAAATTATGTTAACTTTGGAAAGGCTCAAATGCATGCTACGTACATGCACCACAGCAAAATTCAATAAAATTTAATAGGAAGGTATTTCAATAAGCTTATCTAAAACATATTAGAGTCGTTTTTAGATGTTGGATCTCATTTTAAAACAAGTTGCTGAATTAATTATTTGGATAAAATAAGAATATGGTAGAATTTTTAATATGTTAATTAGTAATGACAATTTTGTAATTAAAACAATCAAAATTAATGAATATAGTTAAAATGAGATTTTTTAAATGTTAAATCTCCTTATTTTGTAAAAACAACTAAAAAACTCCTAAATAGTATTTCGGGTATCGTATAAGTTGTTCAGAAAAAAAAGTACCAAACAAATATTAAGAATTTATAAGGTCAGACAACTTATAAGATGTTTTGAAAATCTTATAACTAAACTCAGTCACACACCCTCTAAGTTACACAAATATGAGTTTCTATCAGTAAAAATTTCAAATTTTATCCACATTACGTCTATATAAATGTATAGCATCAAGTTTGTTGTACCAGTCTGTACTAGTTTATTGGGGATTCAGATTTCCTATTACGTTATCTATTCCACAAGGCTGTATGAATGGCACATGTAAAGCTGGTAAAATGCTGGGTTAGGCTACCCCGTCGGGCTTTTGAAAAAAATCGGGTCGGGTCGTGCTGCCTTGATTTTGCCCAGGCCATGAAAATACTTGGCTTGGGCCAACCCATGCATGTGTACGTTTTGCACACAAAAACTATTGGTTCGAGCTAAAAGTCGGGCCAACCAAGACCCATCGAGCTTATCGGGGCTGGGCTAAATAGACCCAACTTTTTTGGGCCTACAAATTATGGTGCAGACCAGTCCAAACCTTGGGCCGATCGGGCCAATCCACGGGCGGAACTATATTTGCTAATTCTAGACACGTGTCATTGAGATAAACATGGATAGTTGATTGTTTGAGCGCATTTACACATATCATTCATTCAACCTATATATGTTAAAACCAAACACCTCTAGGAAGTTATATACGATACATGACGACCTATGCACCATACTAAAAATTTTCAAGTATAAAGAATACAATGTGAAAGCCTGCAGGAATGCATCCAATAAGTCCATGATTACATAATGTATCAATTAATATGTGGGAATGTGCATGAATAGATGGTACAGGCATAGCCGCCAGTTTGTACAATGAGTACGAACATTATAAGGTATTTTTCACTTTTATTTTTATTTATTTAGTTTTATGTGAGAATGAGGCTAATATCAGAAGGTTGAGAAAAGCCATGTGACACGTTGAGTTATCACGGAGGATTATTAGGCGGGATACAAGCCGATTTTTTAGCTGCTTTGGGCAAATTATTCAGGAAAATTGGCTATGCCTAATCATTAGTTCTCAATGGATAAAGTCATAAAGTACAAAGAATATTATTATTGGTTTGTGTAAGATACCTGGTTTATGGTTTGGGATTATGGAATTGACAATGCCCTAAATTCAAATATTAATTTAGCTTAATGGGAATAAACTAATCTATCATAATATTATGTAATTTTTTTAAATCAATCCAACTCGACGAGTATTATTTAAGTTCAAATTTTAATTACCTGACGCTATCAGATTTTTCTTGACATGCATTAAATTAAACAAAAAAGAAAAAGGAAACTACATTATAAAATGTAAATAAAGAAAGGAATGCTGCATAATGAACAAGATAAAAAGTTTACAGTAATAATAAAATTGACATATTATAAGTTTCAAAAATGGAATTCATGATTCCAATAACGTCAATTTAATTCTATAAAATACTGATTTATAATCTCTTGAATCCAAAAGTCTAAGTAGTAAAATTAAACAATAATGCTTAACCTTTGCATGCAATAATCAACATTTTGTCCAAGATAATAAAACAGAGCTTTTTGTCAACCACAAATTTTGTATAATCTATCATTTGAAAATGTCCACCAATTAATATTCCGTATAACCTAATCATTTGGAAATTTTTTGGGTGGAATGTTTTTATGATGCATGTGCCATACTTATTTAACACCTAGCATGTTTCTTCAACAACGCAACACCCTAATGCACCCCTTGGGCCTCTTGAAATCCCATTTATTTAATTTCACCTGGAAAAAAAATTATTTTCGAAGTTAAATTTCGTCAAGTTTGGATTTTCTTTATAGTTATTAGAGAATGACAGTTGTAACAGTTACTTAAGAGTTAGTTAGAATTCTGTTAGTTTGTCACAGTAGTTTGTTACAGTAGTTGGCTTGGACATATTCAACATGCTATATTGTTGTATACAGTGGCGGAGCCACTTGTAAGTTTGGGGTACAACTGTACCCCCAATTTGAAAAAAAAAATAAAAAAATTGGTTTAAAAAATAATATTAATAATATTTTGTACCCCCAATTTTTATATAAAATGGTATTTTTAACAATTAAAATCCAAATAAATCAAAATATCTTACATATTTTTTACACAATTTCCCACATTTTCTTCCCCTACAAACACTTTGTTCCCAAAAAAAAGTTATAGAATCTAACTACGATTAGTCTAAAATTTATCGTACCCCCATTTTCGAATTTCTGGATCCGCCGCTGGTTGTATAAATATAGGCCATAAGGTTAGACATGTTCAACGGTTCGGTTTCAAACCAGGTCAATGGTTTGAAAAACCGTTAGTTGACCACAGTTTCAGTTCGAACCGTAACCAAAAACCAAAATTAGAAGATTAGGTTACAATTTCATGTTTTTCGAATCGCAAACTGCCGGTTAAACTGGTGGTTTACTATATTTTTTTAATTTTATTTTAATAAAATATAAGTTGAATTTTAAATTTCCAACGGTCACATTTGAGATCATAGCGTTTTTTAACCGAACCGGTGGTTTTTGATTTTATTTAATTTTTTTTTTGGGAAATTCAAATTTTGAAAAAAATCAACGGTCAAGATTGCTTGACCGTTGGGCAAAACCGCCGGTTTAACCGAAACCGCCGATTATCGGTTAAACCGGCAGTTTTACATTTTTTCTTTGTTTTTCACAAATTTTTCCTATAAATACCCCATATATTTCACACATTTTCCCTCACACCAACTCTCTAAATTCTAATCTCTCAACTCTCTACATTCTAATCTCTCAATTTCAAGTTTCAAATTAATTTTAGTAGTTTCATATTTTTATTTCATTAGCTATTTTATAAAATGTCGAACCGTGGAGGATCTTCTCGTTAATCCAAAGGGAAAGGTTTGACGCCCGAGCAACGACCACCACCACGGTTTGAAGAAGCTTTCGATTTGGGCGAAGATAAAACGAGAATGTTTTGCTCGTTTTTGTGAAACTCAACAAGAATGTGGAGTTCAACCGGAACCACAAAATTTAACTAAAACTCAAAGTCGTCGAGCTACACCACTTAGATCCGATATTTATTCGGTCCACTTTAAAAAAATTCCGGATCCTACAACCGGAGGTTTCAAAGTTACTTGCAACTATTGCACCAATTCCTACAAGTTTAGAGGAGGGGGCAGTTATGGGACATTCACGAACCACCTAAACAAAAAACATCCGGATAAAGTAAAAATTTGTTAGTGATACAACTACTAGGAAAGAGTTACCTAAATTTGTTAATGGTATGTCACTTCCTTTTAACTTTGCCGATAATAAATTTTGTGAAAATTTTACTAGACATAGTTTAAAACCCGCAAGTAAAAATATTTCACGTTCTACACTTACTCGTGATATTAAAAATACGGTTGGTGAATTTAATTGCTACTTTACAAAACAAAGTTTCAATTTGTTCGGATGTATAGAGTGATAATTGGCAACGAAGTTTTATATGAGAATTACATGTCATTGGGTTGATGATATATTGACTTTGCAAAAATGATTAATTGCATATAGAGAGTTTAATGTTGAACATACCGCTATTATTAATATTTCTCATAAAATTCATACTATTTTACAAGAATATGGTTTAGTTACAAATTTTTTTTCAATTTCATTTGATAATGCTAGTGCTAATACGGCTAGTTTACAATCACTTATTAATATTTGTGAACCTTCTATTGGTGGTAAATTTTTTCATATTCGTTGTATATGTCATATTATAAATTTAAGGGTTTAAAATGGTTTAGCTACTTTAAAAGATGAAATTTCACCTATTAGAAATGTGATTTTATATTTATCAAGATATTCATCTTTATTGAAAAAATAGGCTAGATATTGTAAAAATCTTGGTTTGTTCCCAAACAATTCTCGTCCAATGTGCCAACTCATTGGAATTCTACATATAAAATGATAAATAATAGTTACCAATATAGAGAAATTTTATGTTCATTTTTTGCCGAACAACAATGTGACATAGTTTTATTTTCGAATCAATGGGACGCATGCTCTAATTTATGTCAACTTTTAAAGGTTTATAAAGATGTCACCGAAGAGTTATCCGGTATTTTTTATCCTACATCAATTTTAGTTGTAGATTGTTGTGTTAAAATTGCACTACTTTTTAGATCTCTAATGCCTTGTGAACGTTTAGGATTAACTATTGCTCAAACGGGATTAAAATGGTTAAAATATTTCACTTATATTCTTAATGTATTTTTAGTTGTAAAAACAGTAGATCCTATGGTAAGATTATATGGTTTAGAAGAATTGTTAGGAATTTATTATGATGCTTTGTTTCCTATTAAAGAGCATGACACTCCCATTCCAAGCGTAGCCTTCTACTCCTTCTACTTCATCATTTCTATAGTAACATTAATTGCGAAGGAAATATTAGTTGTTCCTGCCTTAACCGTTTTCGTAGAGCAAGCATTCAGTGAGGGAGGTTATATTCTAGATGCTAGACGATCTGGATTAACAGTAGAAAATCTAAAGGTTCAAACACTACTCAACGATTGGACAAAAGTTGAGGTACGTGATCAATGTACGATTTTTGATGAACCTGAAGAAAGCGACACTATTGATACCGGATCAAGCAATGATTCACAAAATGATTGAAGAATCACGTTGCCACCTTCCCTAAAATAAGTAGAAGGTAAGAGAACTACGCAGGGTTTTGATTCGTCTATGAGGATACGTAGACAATTTTATTTTAATATTCAAAGTAAAATTTAAAATTTATAATTTAGAATATTAAAATAAAACTCAAACAGTCAAACCCATTTTTTTTTCTTTTTTCCTTCTTTGTGGTTTGTACTTTGTAATTTAAATTTTATATGAAATTGTAGTAACTTGTAATTTTATTTTTAAATTGTACTTTGAAATTGTAACATCTTAGAAAATTTTCATTTGGAGCTTGTAACTTAAATTATTTTTAATAAAGTTGTAAATTATAAGTTGTAATTTTACATTTAAAGCAATAAAGTCAATTTTTTCTTACTCAATTCGCTTCCTTCTTCAATTGTGTTAATTCACTCAGTATTAAAAATTCAAAAAATACAAAATAAAAAAACGATAAAAACCAGAACCGCTAGTTCATAAGCCGACAGTTCGAAATCGAAACCGGAACCGAAACCATCTTTAGGTCGGCTAGGTTCCGGTACCACCTTTTGGGATAACCGTAACTGGCAGTTCGGAACCGTTGGACATGTCTACATAGGGTTGGCACTTCATAATTCTCAATATTACAATTCAATGATTTCTCTCATTTCATATAATTTATCATGGTATCCAGAGCCAACTCTCTCTGGCTGAAATTTTTCTCCGGCGACTTCTCCAATCGCTTTCTTTTCTGATTCTATACTGCAGTGAAGCTCTTTCTCTTCATATCCATGGCGAATTTCTCTACATCTGCTTTGATTATTACCTCTCTTCCATATCTTACTCCTCTTACATTACGTTTTGATCGATCTAATTTCTAGTTTTGGAAGGCTCAGGTGATATCAACAGTGCATGCTTATGGTTTGGATGGTTTGCTCTTTGGCACAGAGTTAGGTTCGACTCAGTTTCTAGTTTCTTTTGATGATGTGTTTTCTTCCTCGACACCTGTTCTTAATCCAAATTACACGTTTTGGTTGCGACGTGATCAACTTCTCCTAAGCTGGATGTTAGCCTCAATCAGTGAATCGATGCTTGGCTATCTTACTCAGTGTTCTTCTTCTGCGGAGGTTTGGCAGATTCTCTCTCGGCTTTTTCAAACCCACCTCCGGGGCAAGGGTATTGCAGCTTAAATTTCAACTCTAAACTCAAAAGAAATGTGACTTGTCCATTGTTGATTTCCTTCTAAAAATGCAAACAATAGCTGATGATTTACATTCTGTTGGTCAAGAGATTCCTGATGATGAGTTAGCAACGTATATACTTGGGGGACTTGGTTCAGATCATGAACTTTGTTGTGGTGAATCTAACATCAAGATTGGATTCTATTAATCTTCTTGAAGTTACGGTAATTAATTGCTTTTACGGATATTAATATTTTTTCTTTATTTTCAAAAATTTCAAGTTTAAGTGTTTTGCCTTTTTTGGTTATATCTTGAATTAGGATTTATTAAATAAAGGAAGTTGATTTAGAAAAGGATTGTATTAAAACTGGATTCTTGAGTTTTAGATTGATATGGAAGGATCGATTTTTTAGGGATGTGTTTAAAAGAGTTCTAGTCCTTATATAATTAGGAATCCTATTTCTACTATGTTTCTTTCTTCTTTGTTTTACTCAAACTCTTCAAAGGATTCCTATATAAAGAGGACGATCCCCACATAATTCAGTACGCAGAATTACAATTGAGAGAGCACATATCCGAGAGAGATCAAATTCTACAAGAGAGAAATAAAGTTTGAAAAGCTACACAGTTCAGAGTGTTGAAGGAAGTGCTGCTGAAGTACTAGTTCAACACCTGAAGATCGAGCATCTTTGTTTCTCTGTTTTCGTCCATCTGTTATTTTCATAGAAGTTCAGAATAGTGAATATTCTTTCTTTTTGGACGAGTTGTTTTACAAAGTATAGATCTACTCAAACAAAGGAGTTTTGATAGATTTCGTACTAGTTGAGTCATTCGATTGAGTTCTGTAAACGATACTTCAACTAGTGAATATATTTCGCCCTGCTGGCACGTTTACAAGTATTTTTATACTTGTAGACAAATTTTATCTCTGTGTTTACTTTTATCTGCTGCGAGTTGGTACAAGTGTTACTGGCACTTGTAACAACACTTTATTCTGAGTAAGTTAGGGACCTTAAATTCTATCAAGTTCAATTTGCATTACAAACGTATGAGATGCGAATTCAGAGTCAAGTTCAATAAGCTCTTGTTGCATTAACCTCTGCTGTCTAGAATAATTATTTTATCTCTCAACCTACTGCTCATCTTTCTTATGCAAGAAAACTTTATAATCCGTGTTTTCGTGGAAGAGGTCGGTTTAATCGAGGTAGAGGTGGTGGAAGAAATTATTGAAATAATGATGATTATTTTGCCAATTGTGTGGAAAATCTAATCACAGTGCTTTGAAGTGTTACAAACGGTTCAATATCAGTTTTACTGGTACAGAAACTGAGTTTACATCTTCTTCGCAAGCATTTATGAGTACATCTAATGTTGATCAACCTTCTTCTCCCAATGCAGATTGGTATTTTGACATTGGCGCTACAAATCATATCACTGCAAATTTGGAAAATTTATCTCTTCAAGTTGCTGCTTATAAGGGAAATAATACCCTCAATGTTGGTAATGGCTCCTATCTTCCCAGATCTCATGTTGGATCCTCCCTTATTCCCTCCAAACACTGTTCTCACTACTCTCTTCTTAATAATATTCTATATGTTCCACATATCACCAAAAACCTTTCAAGCATCTCTCAATTTACAAACGACAACAATGTATTCATTGAATTCTATCACGATCATTGTCTTGTTAAGGACAAAACAACATCCAATGTTCTACTTGTGACAGAGTCATTAAAGAAGGGTTGTACCAACTGTATCTTTCTCACCTCAATTGTGCTTCCTCTACATC
Source organism: Rehmannia glutinosa (assembly GCA_016081115.2). Classification (NCBI taxonomy): domain Eukaryota; kingdom Viridiplantae; phylum Streptophyta; class Magnoliopsida; order Lamiales; family Orobanchaceae; genus Rehmannia; species Rehmannia glutinosa. Next base: position 151,797,102 of record CM071926.1, read on the forward strand.
CTCAAAGCCAAAGTCTTGTAACTCTGTTTCTTTTGTTGTTTCTTCAGAGTCTTGTCCTTCAAGTTCTTGTATTTGTTCCGTACCGCTTAACACATGTGTTGTTAGCCATTGTAATACAAATATCGATACGATATCGGCATAGAAAGATGGGACATCCATGCCCTGCAATTTTATCTCATGTACTGAAGCTTGTCAAAGTTCTCTGTTCTAATAAAACTCTTTCTTTATGTGATGCTTGTAAGATTGGTGAACTGCATTAGTCCCATTTTCATTCTCAACCCACCAAAACCACAACACTATTTGAACTTGTTCACTCGGATATTTGGACCTTCAGTAGATGGATACAAATACTACTTACACTTCATTGATAATTTTAGTAGATATACATGGATTTTCCCTTTGAAATCCAAATCTGAGGCTTACAATTTATTTGTTCAGTTCCACAGTCTAGTTGAAAGGTAGTTTCTACATAAAATCCCATGTCTTCAAATTGACTGGGGAGGTGAATTCCGATCTCTTACACCCTTACTTGCTTAGTTAAGAATCTCTTTTCGTCATCCATGTCCTCACACTCACCAACAAAATGGTTGAGCCGAACGCAAACATCTTCACATTGTTGAAATGGGGCTAACTTTTCTGTCCCAAGCTAAAATGCCCCTTAAATATTGGTGGGATGCCTTCACTACTGCTGTCTTTATGATAAATAAACTGCCAACTCCTGTTTCACACAATCAATCTCCCCAACCAAAAGTTATCTTGCGCCATGCTAGGCTATTCTTTTCTCAAAATGTTTGGTTGCTCCTGTTTCCCCTATCTTAGACCATACAACATTCATAAATTTCAATTCCGGTCTTCAAAATATGTGTTTCTAGGCTATAGTTTTGTTCACAAAGGGTATAAATACCTCAGTTCTATGGGTAGAATATACATAGCCAAAACTGTTGAGTTTAACGAACTTGAGTTTCCCTATCAAGAACTCTTTACTCCTTCACTCTGTCCTCCTCAATCTATCTCACCGTCAGTTTCTTGTCTTCTTCGTCTTCCTTCACCTATTTCACCCTCCATTTCTACTTCATCAACTCTGTCTTCTTTCCTTCCTTCTGTCTTTCCAGCCCCTGGTTCATCTCTTTATTCTTCTGTTTCTCTAAATTCTATTGCTCTTATTTCTCCTACAACTGAGTCTCATTCACCTTCTTCCGTCCTTCCTGCTCATGTCTCCAATCATCCCATGACTGCTCGGTCCAAAAATGGGATTTTCAAACCTAAAACTCACTCTGCTCAACTTACTTCCCTACCTATCGGGAAACCACTTACTGTGAGTTAGGCTCTATCTGATCTTAAGCGGTTTGCAGCTATGAAAGATGATTACAATGCTTTAGTGGATAAACAGACTTGGATTTTGGTCCCCCCACTTCTAACATTCATGTTGTAAACAATAAATGGGTTTTTCGAACAAAATACAATCTTGATGGAACCGTTGATAGATTTAAGGCCCGACTTGTTGCCAAAGAGTTTCAACAAACAATAGGGGTTGATTTTTTTGAGACGTTTAGCCCTGTTGTTAAAGCATCTACTATAAGGCTGATCTTTTCTATTGTCGTTACTTGTAGCTGGAGCATTCAACAAATAGATATCAATAATGCCTTCCTCAATGGCGCACTTAATGAAACTGTGTATACGTATCAAACAGAGGGCTTTGTGCATCCAGATTATCCTAATGCTGTTTGCAAGCTTACTAAATCTCTTTATGGGCTCAAACAAGCTCCCAGAGCTTGGTTTATTACTCTCAGGGATTTTCTGCTATCTCTTCAGTTTAAAGAATAAGTGTCAGCCAACACTTGATTTCACTAAGTGTTGACCCTAAGTTCGAGCAAGCAGTGGATAGTCAAGTTTCAGCTATGTTTCGTCCACCTATGTTGGATGGATCTAACTACTCGATTTGGAAGATCAAGATGCGAGCTTTTATAAAATCAATTGATGAGAAAGCCTGGCGCGCTGTTCTAGTTGGATGGACTCCTCCAAAAATCATAGATGTCAATGGCGATTACATAAATCAGGATGAAATAAGCTGGTCCAATGAAGATATTCAACTTGCGAACTACAATTCGAAAGCTCTCAATACAATTTTTGATGCAGTAGATTTCAACATGTTTAAAATAATCTGCAATTATACTGCAGCCAAGGACACATGGGAGGCTCTACAAAAACGTTGTGAAGGTCTGCAGGTGTTCGTCTCTCCAAGTTACGACACCTGACAGTTAGGTTTGAAAATTTGAAGATGGAGGAAGATGAAGATATTACATCTTACCATGGATGACTCTGTGACATCGCCAATGAATCTCAATCTCTGGGTGAGCCGATCTCAAATTCAAGGTTAGTAAGCAAGATGATGTGTTCCCTACCTGAAAGATTTGATATTAAGATTGATGCGGTTGAAGAATTATCAAACATTGCAACACTACGACTTGATGAGTTAGCTGGAATCCTCAAAACTTGGGAACTCAATTTTGTCGACAAAATGAGGTCAAAAGGGAAAAACATTGCTCTACAGGTAATACCCAATGAAACTAGTGAATTAGCTCAATTAACTAAAGAGGTTGAGGAATCTGAATTAGGTGAGGAATCTATGGCTATATTTGCTAAAAAATTCAGTAGGATTATGAAAAACAAAAGCAAAACTCAGTTTCCTTCCAAAATCAACAAACCTTTTAAACTTAATGCTCCTAAATACCCTCAAAGAAATATGCCTGATAGAAACCAAGATAAAACTGGGAATCAATTTGATATTGATAAGGTTAGATGTGGAGCATGCACTGGTTTTGGGCACTATGCCAATGAATGTGCAAATACTTTACGTAAAAAGGGTATGAATTTGAGTGTTACTTTGAGCGATGATGAGTCAAAGGAAGAAGACTCAAGTCAGAATGATGAAAAATTGCTCTCATGACAATCGTCAATGAGAAAAAGGCGCTGCAAATCAATCCATTGGGTGTCTCTCGAGGTGTTGCTCGAGACATTCCAGCACCTAACAGGTATACTTTTTCTAAACCTTCAAATACGTTTTACTTAACATCTGTCTCTCTAGTTGAAATAGATATCCAGGCTGCTGAGGACTCCGATAATGAAGAACAGGACATTATGGATGCTTATCGAGAACTATACCAAGATTGGGAAAAACGTGTTGAAAACATCGGATGTTTGACAAAGGTGAATGAAAAACTTACAAAGGAGAACGAGGAGCAGAAGAACTTTATGGCATCAAAAGTTTGGACATGTGAACTTTAAAATGATTGATAAACTTGTCAGGTATGAAACTGTAAGAGGATTACCAAAACTAAACACTAAAAATACCTCTGTGTGTGGATCTTGTCAAAAAGGTAAACAAACTCGAGTGTCACACCAAGTGTCACAACACTTTCACACTACCCGCTATTTTGAACTTCTTCACATGGATCTTAGGGGTCCTATTGAGGTTGAAAGTGTTGGAGGGAAGAAATATTTTTTTGTGTGTGTTGATGACTTCTCTCGTTTTACTTTGGTTTGTTTCCTACGTGAAAAATCTGATGTTTTTGAGTCTTTCAGAAATTTGCATAAGAAGGTGTGCAACTCGTATAGTGTCACTATTGCTAGAATAAGAACGAATCATGGAAAAGAATTTGAAAATTCATCGTTTTCAACTTTTTGTGATAGGAAAGGTATTTCTCATGAGTTCTCCGCACCCAAAACTCCACAACAAAATGGGGTGGCGGAAAGGAAAAATCGAACATTACAAGAAATGGCGCGAGTAATGTTAAGTTCGAAAAATTTGACCAAACGTTTTTGGGCTGAGGCCTTAAACACTGCATGTCATATTACGAATCGTGTGTATTTAAGGCTAGGAAGTACTATGACTCCGTATGAGATACTCTTGGGTAAGAAACCTAACCTTAAATATTTTTATGTGTTTGGATGTGTGTGTTTTGTGCTAAATGATAGAGATGAACTTGCTAAATTTGATTCTAAAAGTGATAAAAGTCTGTTCCTAGGATATTCCACTAACAGTCATGCTTATAGAATTTTTAACCTTCGAACAAGGACTATTATGGAAACTGTAAATGTTATCTTCGATGATCTAGCTGACCTTGCAGAAAAATCTGAAGAAGATCGTGTGTCTCGATCTAATTGAGACAAATAATACATCTCGAGTCGGTCCTCCTAAATCAAGTTGAACCAAATGTTACAACAGATGTTGTTGCAAGTGTTCCAACAGATGTTGAGACACCGGCAGCAGCACCTGTAAACACACCTGTACAAACAGACTCAGAAACTGAATTTGACCATGAGAATGAACAAAACCAAGTACTTGATGATCATGTGACTGACCGTACCAGAGACATACCAAGCATAATTTAGAAAAATCACCCAACCACTCAAGTGATAGGTGAAGTTACTGAAGGTGTACGAACACAAAGAAAGGAGAAGGTAAACTACCGTGACATGGTAAGAAATGCATACTTGTCTCCAAACTGCACTCTGGTAAGAACTTGCTGTTTCATCTCTAATGTTGAGCCAAAGAATGTTAATGAGGCTTTGAAAGATGAATTTTGGATTAATGCTATGCAAGATGAACTTGATCAATTTGCTAAAAATGATGTATGGTATTTAGTTCCTAGACCTGATAATGTGGATGTGATTGGTACAAAATGGATTTTCAAAAATAAAACTGATGAATCTGGGAACATTGTGCGTAATAAAGCTCGTTTGGTGGCTCAAGGGTATACATAGGTGGAGGGGGTTGACTTTGATGAAACCTTTGCTCCTGTAGACCGGATTGAGTCCATTAGATTTCTTCTTGCTATAGCCTGTCACCTTGGTCTTACACTTCACCAAATGGATGTCAAAAGTGCTTTGTTAAATTGGATTTTAAATGAAGAACCTTATGTTCAACAACCAAAAGGTTTTGAAGATCCCTATAAACCAAACCATGTGTTTAAGCTTAAAAAGGCTCTTTATGGTCTTAAACAAGCCCCTATAGCTTGGTATGGTAGATTAACTGAGCATTTACTTCAAATGGGTTTTAAACGTGGTGAAGTGGACAAGACTCTTTTCATTCAAAGAACTAATCATAGCATTTTAATTGCCCAAATATATGTGGATGATATTGTGTTTGGTGCTTCTAGTAAAAAATTGTTGAATGAATTTGTTGATTGTATGTCATCTACATTTGAAATGAGTATGGTTGGTGAATTGAACTACTTTTTGGACTTACAAATCAAACAATCAAAGGATGGGATTTTTATTTCTCAAAGCAAATATGTACGAAATTTGGTGAAGAAATTCAACTTAGATAGTGCATCCCATATGAAAACTCCTATGGGTTCGAGTCAAAAACTTAGTAGAGAATATGTTGTTGAAAGTGTTGATAACACTTTATATAGAAGCATGATAGGTAGTCTGTTGTACTTAACTGCTAGCCATCCTGATATCATGTATAGTGTGTGTTTGTGTGTTCGTTATCAAGCCAATCCTAAGATCACTCATTTGAAAGCCTTGAAAAGAATTATTCGATATATTGGAGGCACCAGTAATCTAGGAATTTGGTACACTAAAGATACAAACACTAATATAGTTGGTTTTAGTGACTCATCAAATTTGGAGACGTTGATGATAGAAAAAGTACAACAGGTGGTTGTTTCTACCTTGGTAATAATTTGGTGTCTTGGTACAATCATAAACAAAATTGTGTTTCACTTTCGACTGCCGAATCTGAATATGTTGCTGTTGGGAGTTGTTGTTCCCAATTGCTTTGGATGAATCAAATGATTGAGGATTATGGTCTTCATAGTGATATCTTAACCATTTATTGTGATAATTCAAGTGTTATTGATATTTCAAAGATCCGGTACAACACTCTCGCACAAAACACATAGACATAAGACACCACTTTATTCGTGATTTGGTTGAGAAAAACATTATTCGCATAGAATACATTGGTACTGAAAATCAGTTAGCTGATATTTTCACCAAATCTTTAGATTTTGAGAGATTTTCCACTCTAAGGAAGTCTCTTGGTTTGTGTGCGATCTAACACTGTTTGTGTAAGTGTTGCAACCCACTCTATAACTCTTGCTGCAACACCTTTTCCTGTTTGTTTTTTGTTACTATTTATTTTTTTCATTCATGCATTTAGTTAGATCTGCATCTGCACGACAAAATTAGTTTGACAAAGTTCTGGTAATGTACCCAAGAGTGTTCACTTGATAAGCTGATGTGAGTGGATGTTTCCAATCTACAAAATCATTAATTTATTTACCCAGGCGATGAGTTTTAAAAAAATATCAATCATGTTTTGAGGCCTTTGAGGGAAACAACTACCTCCCCACTGAGTGCAGCTAATCCTTTTGATCAATTCTTACCTTATAAAAGTGTTTTAAGCGGCATGATCTTGTGATAAAAAGCTATCTTTGGGTTTTTGTGTGAAAGCTACCCACTGGCTAAATTTGGCATGAATCTTGGAAAAATCAAAAGAAAAACTCGAAAAAACCTATATGCTGGGTATGCGGATCACTATTCATTGAATCGGCGTAAATGTGTCTCTCAAGGTGTTACAACACTCGGTTCAATGTCAGCTAATATTAGTCCCCCACTTGTGTGTCATTTTGTTTTTCTGTTCCATATCTAGACATAATTAGGACATGCATTTTTGGTGAAAATTAATGAATAACAGAATTTTGGAATCCCTTGGATATTATGCAATCTTGATTTTTTATCTTCTTAATCACTGAATCTTGTGGTGATTTAAGTTTTGTTGTGTTATATGGATTGTGATATACATGGATATATTTGAAATTATCTCAGCACTATCTCATCTATATTTGCGGTTAAGTATTTCATATATTTTGGAGACTTATATTGAAATCAAATTTGAAAATCTGGGTGGTTAATTTTTGGTTTGTTTTGGGTAATTGGATTTAATTGGGCTTCTCTCACTCATATCAACTGCCACTTTTGTCTAGAACTATTAAAGAGTGATTGACTTGCTTCTTATCACACTTCACATCACTTTACACCCTCTGTCATTTTCTCTCTCTCACACTTTACGAAAATTCACTGTGCGTCTCCTTCTTCGATTTTTCCTGAGAAATTTTTCCTCCTCTTTGCTTAATTCACTGTCTACTAATCCAAAATGAAGAGAATATTTTCAGGCATTTCAGGGATGTTCAGCCCAACCGCTAGTCCGTCATCATCATCATCATCTCAGCCTGTTGCAGGGACGACTCCGTCAACACCTGCAAAATCCACTGGCGAATCTGCGTCGACCGAACCCCCAGTACAATCTATGCCTCCACCTTCAATTTCAGGAGTTGATGCAGGTGCTGCAACACCTCCTGCAGCACCCTTGGTTCAAAATCTTGAAACTCCTATTGATGTTACGGAACAGAGTACTCCCATCGAAGAGAAAATCTCCAACTCCCTCTGTTCCAGTCGAAGAATCCCAAAATTTGACAGAAAATGATCCCACATCCATAGAAAATCCGCAAGAAACTCCACAAGAAAACCCACTCGAAAATCTAAATGATGTCTTGGATCCAAACACCGCCATGGTTCTGGGTTATGAAACCCCAACTCTGATTGGTGTCTTTCCACCAGATGACACTGAAAATACCATCAATGTTGATGATCTCCCGGATATGGCCACTTACAAAACACCACTAAACCCTCAAAAATTATCCGACTTCGAAAAAGAGGGGTTTTGCCTCGACTGCAGGTATGGGGTCATCATCGCAAGAAAATCCGACAAGAGAAAAGAAGCCTGTTAGACGGTCATCCAAGAAAGGGGGAGAACCGTCAATATTCCCCGATATTCCATTGCAATCCGATTCCGATGAGGATATTTCCAGCTATGTAATGGCCCGACGATCAAAAACTAGGAGCTCAGTCAAGAAACCTGCTGTATCGAAGCCTCCGGTCAAGAAAACAGCTCCAACCACTCCGCGCAAGAAGAAAGGTACATCTGAGTCTGGGTATGGTACGCAAGAATAGGGAAAAGTGTCCGACAAAGGCTCTGTAGATGAAGGGGCTGAAATCTTGGAATCATTAAAGACCGATCTGACAGTCAAGTCAAGACAGAGTTGGTAAAAGTGTTGCTACTCGGTTCAACACCTTCGACTCACGGCGGACCGAGTCAGATAACTCTAATGATGAGGACTTCGATGCCAGGAAGAAGGATGATAAAGATGATGACACCGACCCTGAGTTGGTTCCTGGGACAGAAATTGAAAAAGCTGCATCAAGTGCTCCTCCAACTGTTGCTACTCCTGTTACAACACCTGATTCAGCTGTGCACTCTGAAGCTGCTGCAACTCCTTCATCCGATACATCTGTTGAATCCGCGGCTGCTTTGACTGAGGACTTTGAGATAAGTAAAGCATACTCCTTTTCCTTTTACACTGAAGGTGCTTTCAAACGTTTTAAATCCATGTATGATCGTAAGTTTATCTGTGAAAAGCGGATTGAGCACGATCTTTTTGAGAAAAATAATATTGTTTAGTTGTTTCAAAAGCGCAATTTGTTGAGTATTGTGACCACAACACTACCGTTTTTTAGGAATGTGGTCTTGGAATTTTATGCTAATTTAGAGTCTATAGCTAAGAACCGGAGGTCCGCGAAGTATGGTAAGGTGTTTGTGCGAAACAAAGTTATGACTTTTCTCCCCAAGTCATTAACATTTTTTATGGCACCCCTGAATTTGAAGAAGGTGCCTTAGTGGATGATTACAATGAGGTTGTTCGCACCACAACTGGGAATCGAGTTCAAAATTGGCCAGTTCATCCTTCGAAACTTTCCGCTTCTAGACTCACATCCCTTTACTCTATTTTACACAAAATTTCAGTGCAAAATTGGATCCCGACCTCTCACAGCACGTCGGTTGCAAAAGAATAGGCTGTGGTTCTGTTTAAGATTGGGACAGGGATCCCCTTGAATTTTTGTCAATTGGTGTTTGATATGGTAATGGGGTTTGCTGAATCTTCCGTGTCACATGCTTTACCGTATCCTTCATTGATTTATCTCATGTTGAGTTCTCAAGGTCTGAACTTGATGAGTTGAGACTCCTTCTCACTTGAACCGGAACTGTTTACAATATCTCATAAGTTGTTCAAGGGGGATAGGGTGAATGACCTGCCTCTTCGCTTCCCTGGTGAAGATGAACCTGAACCTATTCCTCCTGTGGCGTCTGAATGTGTTCCACCGAGTGTTCCACCTTTTTCTCCCAACACTTCTAACATTCCTATGCCTGATTTTGACTTTGCATCTACTACTTCTATTGCTGAGACTTTTATGCAGGGACAATTGGCCTTTTTTGATCGAAGAAATCACTCGCCAAACAAGACATTTGATGAATTTGAGGACTTCAAAGCTCATCTACTTGGCTTGATCTCACCTTCTGGACAAAAAGGGGGAGATGGGGCGGTCAATCTTGAATCGAGCTTGATGAGGGAGATGTTTCGCTTGGCGCAAAGGATGGAGCTGACACAGGAACAAATAAAGGAAAGGAAGCAGCTGGGGATGATATGGACTTAAACTTTGATTTTGAAGATGACTTATATAAATTCGATTAAATGCCTGCTGGTGTACTTAAACTTTTTGGCATGTTTTAGCACTTTTGTTACTTAGAACTTATAATGGGATATTCTAATGTCTTTTGATGTGCTAACATTTCATAATGTTTGTTGAACTACCTAATACTAGTTTTCTGCATTTTGAGTCTGTTGACTTTTGCTCTCATTCACTATTATTATGTTTACATACTAACCATTCTATGCAGATTTGAGGTGTGCATGAAAGTGTTCTATCCTTGGTAGGAACACTTTGTGAAACAGGGCGATTTTTGATTAAGGGGGAGAAAAATTTGTTTTCACTGTTTTTCAACTAAGGTGGAGTTACTTATTTTTATAAATTCTTTGCTTGAGTTTGATGTTTTGTCTAGAAAGGCAAAAAGGGGGAGAATGTTAATTCCGTGGATATTAATATTTTTTCTTTATTTTCGAAAATTTAAAGTTTAATTGTTTTGCCTTTCTTGGTTATATCTTGAATTAGGATTTATTAAATAAAGGAAGTTGATTTAGAAAAGGATTGTATTAAAACTGGATTCTTGAGTTTTAGATTGATAAGAAAGGATCAATTTTTTAGGGATGTGTTTAAAAGAGTTCTAATCCTTATATAATTAGGAATCATATTTCTACTATGTTTCTTTCTTCTTTGTTTTATAGGGACTCAAACTCTTCAAATGATTGCCTATATAAAGAGGACGATCCTCACATAATTCAGTACGCAGAACTACAATTGAGAGAGCACATATCCGAGAGAGATCGAATTCTGCAAGAGAGAAATAAAGTCTGAAAAGCTACACAGTTCAGAGTGTTGAAGGAAGTGCTGCTGAAGTACTAGTTCAACACCTGAAGATCGAGCATCATTGTTTCTCTATTTTCGTCCATCTGTTATTTTCATAGAAGTTCAGAATAGTTAATATTCTTTCTTTTTGGATGAGTTGTTTTACAAAATATAGATGTACTCATACAAAGGAGTTTTGATGGATTTCGTACTAGTTGAGTCATTCGATTGAGTTCTGTAAACGATACTTCAACTAGTGAATATATTTCGCCCTGCTGGCACGTTTACAAGTATTTTTATACTTGTAGACAAATTTTATCTCTGTATTTTCTTTTATCCGCTGCGAGTTGGTACAAGTGTTACTGGTACTTGTAACAACACTTTATTCTGAGAAAGTTAGGGACCTTAAATTCTATCAAGTTCAATTTGCATTACAAACATATGAGATGCGAATTCAGAGTCAAGTTCAATAAGCTCTTGTTGCATTAACCTCTGCTGTCTAGAATAATTATTTTATCTCTCAACCTACTGCTCATCTTTCTTATGCAAGAAAACTTTATAATCCGTGTTTTCGTGGAAGAGGTCAGTTCAATCGAGGTAGAGGCCGTGGTGGAAGAAATTATTGAAATAATGACAGATTATTGTGCCAATTGTGTGGAATATCTAATCACAGTGCTTTGAAGTGTTACAAACGGTTCAATATCAGTTTTACTGGTTCAGAAACTGAGTTTACATCTTCTCCTCAAGCCTTTATCAGTACATCTAATGTTGATCAACCTTCTTCTCTTTTATCACGATCATTGTCTTGTTAAGGACAAAGCAACATGCAATGTTCTACTGACAGGAGCTGTTAAAGAAGGGTTGTACCAACTATATCTTTCTCACCTCAATTGTGCTTCCACTATATCCTCAAAGCCAAAGTCTTGTAACTCTGTTTCTTTTGTTGTTTCTTCAGAGTCTTGTCCTCCAAGTTCTTGTATTTCTGTTCATTCCGCTTCAATTAACTCATGTGTTGTTACCCATTGTAATACAAATACTGATACCAATGTCTGGCACAGAAAGATGGGACATCCATGCCCTGCAATTTTATCTCAATTTTATCTCATGTACTGAAGCTTGTCAAAGTTCTCTGTTCTAATAAAACTCTTTCTTTATGTGATGCTTGTAAGATTGGTGAACTGCATTAGAACTTGTTCACTCGGATATTTGGACCTTCAGTAGATGGATACAAATACTACTTACACTTCATTGATAATTTTAGTAGATATACATGGATTTTCCCTTTGAAATCCAAATCTGAGGATTACAATTTATTTGTTCAGTTTCACAGTCTAGTTGAAAGGCAGTTTCAACATAAAATCCCATGTCTTCAAATTGACTGGGGAGGTGAATTCCGATCTCTTACACCCTTACTTGCTTAGTTAAGAATCTCTTTTCGTCATCCATGTCCTCACACTCACCAACAAAATGGTCGAGCCGAACGCAAACATCTTCGCATTGTTGAAATGGGGCTAACTTTTCCGTCCCAAGCTAAAATGCCCCTTAAATATTGGTGGGATGCCTTCACTACTGCTGTCTTTACGATAAATAAACTGCCAACTCATGTTTCACACAATCAATCTCCCCAACCAAAAGTTATCTTGCACCATGCTAGACTATTCTTTTCTCAAAATGTTTGGTTGCTCCTGTTTCCCTATCTTAGACCATACAACATTCATAAATTTCAATTCCGGTCTTCAAAATATGTGTTTCTAGGCTATAGTTTTGTTCACAAAGGGTATAAATACCTCAGTTCTATGGGTAGAATATACATAGCCAAAACTGTTGAGTTTAACGAACTTGAGTTTCCCTATCAAGAACTCTTTACTCCTTCACTCTGTCCTCCTCAATCTATCTCACCGTCGCTTTCTTGTCTTCTTCTGCCTTCCTTCACCTATTTCACCCTCCCTTTCCACTTCCTCAACTCTGTCTTCTTTCCTTCCTTCCTCGTCTTTCCATTACGGTTCATCTCTTTATTCTTCTGTTTCTCTAAATTTTATTGCTCTTATTTCTCCTACAACTGAGTCTCATTCACCTTCTTCCGTCCCTCCTGCTCATGTCTCCAATCATCCCATGACTGCTCGGTCCAAAAATGGGATTTTCAAACCTAAAACTCACTCTGCTCAACTTACTTCCCTACCTATCGGGAAACCACTTACTGTGAGTTAGGCTCTATCTGATCTTAAGCGGTTTGCAGCTATGAAAGATGATTACAATGCTTTAGTGGATAAACAGACTTGGATTTTGGTCCCCCCACTTCTAACATTCATGTTGTAAACAATAAATGGGTTTTTCGAACAAAATACAAGCTTGATGGAACCGTTGATAGATTTAAGGCCCGACTTGTTGCCAAAGAGTTTCAACAAACAACAGGGGTTGATTTTTTTGAGACGTTTAGCCCTGTTGTTAAAGCATCTACTATAAGGCTGATCTTTTCTATTGTCGTTACTTGTAGCTGGAGCATTCAACAAATAGATATCAATAATGCCTTCCTCAATGGCACACTTAATGAAACTGTGTATATGTATCAACCAGAGGGCTTTGTGCATCCAGATTATCCTAATGCTGTTTGCAAGCTTACTAAATCTCTTTATGGGCTCAAACAAGCTCCTAGAGCTTGGTTTATTACTCTCAGGGATTTTCTGCTATCTCTTCAGTTTAAAGAATCAGTGTTAGACTGCTCTTTTTTTTTTAATAGGCATAATGACTCTCTTTTGATTGTGCTTGTATATGTTGACGACATTTTAATTACTGGAGTTGACTCTAATGTTGTCTTGGAGTTAATTCACCATCTTAGACAAAAATTTGCCTTAAAAACTCTTGGAACTGTGCAACATTTTTCTTGGTATGGAGGCAATTAACACTCATCAGGGACTTAACCACTCCCATCTCCACCTCCCATAAGTTACATCTCAATGACAACAAGCCATTTAAAAATTCTTCTCTCTACCACAGTGTTATTTTTGCTCTCCAATACCTGACTGTGACTAGGCCTGATATTGCCTTTGCAGTCAAGAAGTTGAGTCAATTTCTTCATTCACCAACTCATAATCATTGGTCTACCTGCAAGAACTTGCTCAGGTACATTAAGGGTACCTTTTTTTTTTTATTTTTTACTAAACGAAAGTGATTTTATATTCAACCTCATCAAAGGACTATACAACCGTGGCACACTTGTCAAAGACCCAACTCAGAGCACAACTCTTTATAGGGAAATACCTTTTCTGGTATGATTTTCAAACTTGTTCATCGTTTTCTTATGGAAGGTTTCACAGATGCAAACTGGGCCAGCAATTTAGATGATAAAAGGTCCACAAGGGATCACTGTATCTATTTTGGGTCAAATCTTTTGGCTTGGAGTTCTAAGAAACAATCAATTGTCTCCAAAAGTAGTGCTGAGTCTGAATATAAGTCTCTATTCAATGCCTGAACAAACATGGTTTGGCTTCACTCCTTATTTCAAGAACTTGGTCTAAAACTTGAGTCTCTATCTTTGTTGTGGTGTGATAATGAAAGTGCTGCTGCCCTTCTCTCAAATTCGTTGTTTCATGCTCGAACATAAACATATCGAAATTGATGTCCATTATGTCCGTGAAAAAGTTTTGGCTAAAGAGGTTGAAGTGAGATATGTTCCATCTAATACTAAACCTATTTCTGCTTCTCGGTTTCAGTTCTTGTGTTCCAAGCTTCCACTGGCTGCACCTCAGACGAAGGGTCCTTGGTTTGACATGGGAGTATTAGAGAATTACAGTTGTAATAATTAGTTCAGAGTTAGTTATAACTCTGTTAGTTTGTTACAGTAGTTTGTTACAATGGTTGGCTTGGATTCTGCAGGTTCATTGTTGTATTAATATAGGCCATACAGTTGGCACTTCATAATTCTGAATAATACATGCAATTCAGTGATTTTCTCTCATTTCATATCATTCATCAATAGTTTTTCAGGTCTAAGAATACAAGAAAAACAGTTTACCTACATAAAAATCTGTAGGTGGCATTAAGATAATTGCAAAGTGTAGGTAATATCATTGTAGATAATATCGTTATAGATAAAATATTTACCTACAAAATCCAAAACTGTTGGTAAATACCTACATTATTTATGTCGGTAATTTAAAATCTACCGGTAACCCATCGGTATAATTTGGGAAAAAATAATATTTTTTATTCAATAGGTAATTGTAAAATTTAGTGACACAATTATTTCTATCGGTAAATTCTGTCGATTAACTGAAATTTTCTTGTAGTGCTTATCGATAAGAATTTTAGAGTTTGTACCTATCATAACGTAACTATACCTAGCTAGATCATATATACTTAACGAACAAGCTAACCTTAAAAATTAATTGTTATATTTTGTAGTCTCAAAATAGTGCCAAATAACATACAACTACTATTTCATTCTTTAATATGTCAAAATTCTGAATTAGAAATCAATTTGTCAAGCTAGTTTAATTAATATAATTTTGTTCTATAGCTAATGGAGACTTCATTTGTGGATCGTGAGAGGGCAATTGTCATGTCATACATAATGCAAATGCATCACTTCATTGTTAAAAAAAATAAATCAGATAAATTATTTGTTATTACACTCAATGAAATATTTAAGTAGACTACTGACATTTGCTGAAAGACGAAAAATTGTATGATACAGTCTTATGAGAGGACTCCTATATGCAAATGAAATTTCAACTCAAACTCAAACCCATATAGAAAATCCATACTTTTATGTTTTATAAGATTTGTCACATTAACATAAGTCCATGAGACGGTTTCATATAAAATTGCTATTTTTTTAATCACACGTTCGAATTTAAACTAACTACTTCTAGTAGTAGTAATTGGACATCTCATAATTATTTTACCACAAATTCTATTACATCTTCAATTGTATTGCAGCGTTTGCTGACTATAAATAAAAGTCAATCCACAAAGTATACATATGTCTGTATTTGATGATATTAATAGATGATACATAAGATTTACAATTAAAAATTCTATCCGAGGGCATTTTTTTAGGCTTTTGTAGTGTGGGAGTAGGATTTTGTCAGATGCGTTGTGATATGGGAATTACTATATTAGCTTTACCTAGGTCAAAATTAACATATTGATCTCGCCTCACTGGAAATTACCAAGATGCCCCCAGGATCCGTGGATTTTTTATATGGGTCCCGACCCGAAAGCCGGGACCCGACCCGAAAGCACTTGCGAGCTCTGCACCATCGACAGAGTGCCACGTATACGATGATCTGCATTTCATGGTGAACAATGCTATAAATGCGGCACACAAATCAAGGTAAAAAGTACATTGTCATTATTCTAAATTACCTCGCTCTTTAGCTTTCTTAGTACCTCAACTACCTGATTCTGACTTATGCATCGGAGAACCTTAGCTGGGAGCCATCCCGGCTTGCCTAACGCGTGTTCTGTTTCAGGTACCCTCGAACAAAGTACCTCACCTCGCTTTTTGGGGACCCTAGGTCAGGTCACCTCGTGGAAAGTACCTCACCTCACTTTGTGGGTCCCTTGGTCAGGTACAACTAACTTACCTTCCTAAATCAATTGGCACCGTCTGTGGGAAAGAGGTCTAGCTAAAGATGGAGGAAACACCAGGGAAGACATTGGAAACACCTAAACACAAATCAAAGACACCTCAGAGAGCCATGGAGGAACCTCCCCGAGGAGGATCCCCCATTCATTCACTTCACTTCGCGGAACCTTCTTTGGTTCGGGAGGAGGAGTAGATGATTCACATGAAAGCTAGAGATTTTGAGAAAATACTGGAAAAGATGTTGGAGGATAGGGAGAGAAAAGGCAAGAAGGCTATGGAGGCACCTCCTCAAGATTCCCCACTGAAAGGAGGAAATGTGGAGAAGCGAGATGAAGTACCAGATGACTTGGAAGAGGTGGCTAGCCAAGCAACTAGGCCACCAGCGAGGTGACCAGTGGAGGTCGTAGGCGAGCCAGTTAATAAGACAGGGGACATAAATGAACTGAGTGAGCAAATCGAACATGTTACTCGACAACTAGATGATTTGAAGGGGAGGGGAGCTGTAACATCCGCTTTGCAAAAAAGGGGATCTCCATTTTCTCCCGAGATCCTAGCCGAGGTGGTCACGCCGAACTTCAAGCTTCTTGATCTCCCGTAATATGATGGGAATAGGGACCCTCAGGAGCACCTCACTGCTTTCGACCACGTGATACAATTTTATGGGCAATCTGATGCCATGAATGCTAGAATATTCATTACCACACTGACGGGAAAGGCGCAGGAATGGTTCATGGGATTACCTAGGGGAAATGTGATCTCTTATGAGCAGTTGGCTCAAAAGTTCTTGTATAAGTTCGCAAGCCAAAAATGAGCTCGAAGGTCGGCTTCACATTTGTTCACAATAAGGCAAGGTGTGAGAGAATCACTCAGGGAGTTTATAAATCGGTTCAGATGAAGCTTTGGAGGTGCAAGATATGAGAATTGATATGATGACTAATATCCTTATCCTCGGATTGCAAAAAGGACCTTTAGCATCGGCACTTGCTCGCGAACCACCTGTCGATAAGGAACAATTAATGGAGGTGACCCAAAAATACATACGAGAAGAAAAGATGAATGCTCTGAAAGATCAGGAGTGGTCCCAAGTGGCCCAGCACAATAAATGTTAAGGTGGCCAAAAAAGATGAAGACAACCTCGGGCCAAAGAAACATTGACAAATATTGTCGCTTTATCAAAGACCATGGGCACGATACTAAGTACTGTATCAAATTGCGAGACGAGATTGAAAGGCCCATTTAACAAGGTTACTTGCAAAATTTTGTTTTGAAAGAATTACGAGGTGGAGGCAGAGGACCTAACAGGGACCGTAGGCGGAGATCACTGGCTCGCAAGTCGCGAAGCCGGTTGAGAGATTGCCATGAGGCCGGACATAGACAAAAATGCCCAAGGGAACGCTATAGGCCTAGGCAAAATCAAGAGGGAGATAAGTTGCCTCATAGGGGAGTTATACACATGATAGTAGGAGGTCCTAGTGGAGGTGATTCGCAGAGCGCGAGGAGGAAGCATGCGCGTAACCTCACCCATAATTCTAAAAAGAAGCTGAAGGTTATGAGTGTCCAAAACTCTAGCCCTATTACGTTTGATGGTCATGACCTCGCAGGGTCGAGGCAGGTGAGAACGATCCGATGGTGATCACTATGGATATCACCAAATTTGCTGTACTAAAAGTCTTGGTGGACAATGGGAGCTCAACAGGCGTATTATTTATGCATGTGTTGAGGAAGATGGAATTGGATGTAACTACCTTACATCCAGTTGATACTCCGCTGACGGGGTTTGGAGGGAGCGAAGTGGTCCCTCTAGGAACCATTGATCTCCCCACCTCGTTAGGCGAAGCGCCGTGCCGAAAGGCAATCATGATCAAGTACCTGGTGGTAGATACCCCATTTGCTTATAATGTGATCATGGGGCGACCCGGGTTAAATCAGTTCCAAGCTGGTATCCACCTACCACCTGAAGATGAAGTTCCCTACAGCAGGAGGAATAGGCGAAATGCGAGGTGATCAGAAGACAGCTAGAGAATGTTATAATGTCTCCCTAGAAAAGAAAAAGAAGAGGAGATGAGTGAGAACCATAATGCAAATAACATGTGAGAAGAAGTTGGGCTAAGTAAAAAAGAAAAGAAGAAGGTCAAAAAAGCTAGGACAATGGCGGAGTATAGGGTCGAGCCAGCGGAGCAATACAAATTGATTGAGCTCGAGTCAGGTGACCCAGATAAGTTCACTAAAATAGGGTTCCAAATGGACTCAAAGCTAGAAGTAATGATGATTCAATTTCTTAAGGAGAACATGGATATCTTTGCCTGGAAACCTTCTGATTTCCAAGGCATAGACCCCAAAGTGATGGTTCACCGACTGAATGTGGACCCGTTAGCGAGGCCAGGGAAGCAGAAAAGCGAAGCTTCAGAAGTGAAAGGAACAAAATTATAGAAAACAAGGTGAACAAACTATTAGAAGCGGGATATGTTGTGGAGATTCAGTTCACAGAATGGTTGTCAAATGTGGTTGTAGTGCCTAAGGCTAATGATAAATGGATGTGCACAGACTTCACAGACCTGAATAAGGCATGTCCCAAGGATCCTTACCCCCTGCCTCGCATCGACCTTTTTGTAGATTCCACGGCTGGATGTGCCTTACTTAGCATGATGGATGCTTACGAAAGGTACCACCAAATTTTTATGGCGGAGGAAGATAGGGATAAGACCTCGTTTGTGATGGAGGATAGAGTTTATTGTTACATGGTAATGCCTTTTGGGCTAAAAATACGGGAGCTACTCATCAGAGGTTAGTCAACCTCATGTTTAGAGAAAAGAATTGGCAAATCAATAGAGGTGTATGTTCACCAGGGATAGAACGTCCTCGGTAATAAGGTCAAAAGCCTCATACCAATTCTGGGTCAACCTAAACACGAAGTCAGCCGCCCAAGAAATAGGAGGTAGGTTCCGAAGGCGAGGCCGGCTTAACCTCCAATCGCAAGGCATATTCCAGGAATTTTCTATCAGGGCTCGAATGAAGATGAACTACTCTTTCCAAGGCCATATCGAGGAAGGAACCCTATGTAAGAATTTTCTATTAGTCCTAGGAGAGATATAAAAGAACCCGAAGTTAGTGGTGGTAGAAGAAGAGTTGATGGCATAAAGCTCGCAAAAGTTAGAAAGCGAGGAGGCCTCGCCGAAGTGCCTCATTAAAATAATAAATCCTACAATGTGACGATAGAAATTGGGGACGATCTGAGCGGGGCAAACATCAAGCCCCCTTAAAATATCAGCAACGGGACGAGACAAATTGTTAGGAAATTTATTGTTTAGATTTTGATGAATGCCATGTAAAACTTAGAATAGAAAGTTGGCACCCCAATTCTTGTTGTAAAATGCATTGTAATAAATAGAGCTGGCCAAGCCGAGTTAAGTCGCCCACGCCCCAACATGCAAGAAGACAAATCAAGACTAGAAGGAAGACTCATTGCGAGACAAATTTGAGTATGGCAAAGAAGAGTAGGCGGGAACTCTATCAAGAAGCAGTGAGATGCAATGAGTGGAGTATCACAAGTCAACTCAAGAAAAGCCAAGTCTCAAGTTGAAGGAAAGAGTCATCCAATTATTGGAAAGTCGACTCTAAGTCACCCGGGAAAGCAAGGAAATGTAGTCAAGTCGAGATAATCGTAAAAGATCCGTTGCACGAAATCAAGAGATTTACTTAAACAAGTAATATCTCCATAACACCTTTCTGAGTGCTCATCCCAGCGTGCAAAAGGAATGAACCAATGGGAAGCACTACACCGTGTCGAACTCCGAAAAGGTGAAAGAACAATTCATACGAGGAAATGGCAATTCCAAGGATCGCAACAAGACAAGCCAACGATCGCAAGTGACTTTAAAAAATAAGCCAATCTCTTCAACGGGCAAATTTTTGAAAGATCACTATAAAAGGCCGAGGAGTTTTATTTGAGACATATACAAGTGACAAGCAACACAAGTCACGACTGAACTAAAAACGTTCAAGCAATTATTAGAAAATCTCAAACATTCTCAATCCTCAAGCTCTACACTACGAAGAACATCAATCCAACACTCACCTGTGAAGGAAAGATAACTTCAATCGGTTGAAGAGAAAAATACTTTAAAAATCAAGGGGGTCTACATTCCACGAAGGATTGTAGGAAGGTTCAAGGTCGAACCAAGTCTTAAGCTTTTGGAGGGCTTCGTGATCAAATCCAAAGAGCTTGAGCAAGTGAGTCAGTAGTAGCAAGGCAAACGCCTGTGAAGAAGCTGAGTCGTCACGAGAAGCCACCGAGTGATCAAGGCGTCTGCAGACCGAGTCCCAAAGGATCAAGTCACCGGTGGTGATCAAGACTTGTATCCGGATGCTACCACTTTGTATATCGATCATTACCTAGTGGATTCCTCTAGGAGTTGGAGAAGAGAGGAGTAGAAGAATTACCCCATCTTCGAACCTCTATAAAAATTTCATTGTGTCATTTACATTTCAAAGACTTTAATTCCCGCATTTTTAACTCGCTTATATCTGCTAATAAATTTGCTATCCACTTGATAATTTATAAGTACTAAACCAAGCACTAAACTCTTGCTTTATCAAACTTAAGGGTGTTAAGTCTTCCACAAAACAAAACCACAGTTGAGTTAATTTAGAACCAACACTGAGTTATTCCATCAACAAACGATTGAGTCTTGAGAGATTAACTCTTACCGAGTGGCTAAATTGACGTCCATCAAGACACAAAGCTGTGTAGTATCAACTCAGTATATTTAAAAGGACTAAATCGAAAATTTGGTAAGGTTTATTCAACCCCCTTCTAAACCTTACACTTACACCCCTTGGGACCTACGAGTGGTATCGAGCGGTTGGTTCATTGAACCCTCCGCACCGGTTCTTGAACTAGATCTCCAAACTTTTCAAAGTCTCACTTGATGATTGGAAAATCCGTATGCGGCTCATCTATCAAAGATTACATGATGAGATGTGGATAGTAATAGAAGATGGGCCACCGCAAATCTTAAAGGTGAACACAAAGAAAGAAGAGCTGCGGTGAAGGAGAAGAGGATGTTGCTCCTGCACACCATGGTTGAAAAACCAAGAACCGAATGGACAAATGATGATAGAAAAAGATATAACCTGACAATGTAGCCAAGGACATCCTTTACAAAACCTTGACAAAGCCATGTTCAATAAAGTCAAATCATGCAAAACGGCTAAAGAAATCGGGACAAGTTTGACATTAATTTGTGAAGGCTCGAGCAAATCAAAGAAAACAAATTATCGGTGGCGGTGTAAAATTTGAGAACTTCAAAATGATCTCGGGAGAAAACCTGGATCAACTGGATGCTCGGTTCACGAAATCACAAATGAGTATCGCGACTTGGAAAGGAATATACACGAGAAGAAATGTGTATGAAGATCCTAAAAAGTCTTCCAAATGAATGGGAAATGAAGGTCATGGCACTCGAGACATTCCATGGACCTATCAAAGACATCCAACCATGAATTATTCTCGCACCTCAAAGCCTACGAGTTTGAGCCGAGAAGAAAAGACCAGAAGAGACAACAGACTCAAAACAAATTACTCTAATTGTTAAAGATGGGAAGAGAGCCGAGGTCAAAGAAGTCATTGATCCGTAAGAAATAGCCCTGATGGTTAAAAGGTTCAACAAGTTCTTCAATAAGAACTACAAGAGAGGAAAGTGTGAATCTTTCGAGAAGACACTTAGCTCCTCCAAGTCAAAGGAAGATAGGCCAACCAAGAGAACAGATTATCAAAAGGTCAATATCAAAGGACTCGACAAATCCAAGAATGGAAAAAGTCGATCAAAAGGTTGAATATCTATCTTTGAATCTGAGACAACCAGGTCACTATGCCATTGATCGCCCATATCCTCGTAGTCAACAAATACGAAATAAATGAAGAAGAAAGAAAGGTCTTGAGAGAAAGAAGACAAGAAAAGAAAAAGGCAATGATGGCTGCAGAGATGCTGAAACAATAAGTCAAGAGAGACAACTAATTCAGAGAGCAAGAAGCTGACTACTCAAGTGACTCAAGAAGAAGCCCGATCCGCTTGATGGCCAAAGAACAAGATCAACCTGACCAAGAAGATGAGGTACACTCTAACTCATCAAACTCGACTCGAGTGATAGTGACTGTGACACACACACTTCATCACCCACTGATCTTTATGATTCATTAGTGCAAAATGATGAAAGATTTTGAACATATTAAATCCTCACACACAACTATTGAATGAGGAAAACAACCTACTCAAGAGTCAAAACTCAAAGCCGACTAAGGAGCCGAGTACTCTAAGTCAAATAGCCGATGAGAATGAAAGTTTAAAAAGCCGAAAATGCTAAATTAATAGCAGAAATTGCTGCTATAGAGAAGAGGGAGAATGACCTCAAGAATGTTATTGCCTCATTCACTAAGGCATCTAAATCATTGGATGATCTTATTTTGAGTCAAAGAGAATGTGGAGACAAGACATGCCTAGATTTAATTCCTCTGTGCTATGTCAAACCTCAAAAGTAATTTTGGAAAAAGGATCTTCAAGCCATGAAGAGTCTGAAAAATCCAAAACTCTAAATGTTGCACACACATTCACTCCAAAACACAATAACAAGCAAACTGGCCTTGGTTATAAAGGAAAAGGAAAAACAGACCGTTGAGTGCGCTTATTTGAAAGGACAAATGAGAAAGAGATTCAAATGAGTTCCTCAAAGAAACTCCAAACAAAAAATACTCTCAGAAAGAAGAGCTACCAAAACCCCAGAAAATCTATAAGAGAAATACATATGATGGTAATGGTAGAAAATATCCAAGCCAAGTGATTGGAATAACGTGAACTATCAAAGATGACTTATGGAATATAAGCCCAAATGGCAAAGGCCTAGAACTCAAAAAGGCCATTCCAAAAGGATAAGAGCTTTCATCAAAGACACATATGCACCTAGGCACTACACTCAAAGACACCACAATTACCCAAGAAAGGCAATTGCTAAAACACATATGCAGTACATACGACAAAAGAGACAATTTGTATGAACCTAAATCCCCAAGCAATTTGCCAGGATTAATTATGATTATGGCACGATAGATGGCAACCCCTTAGAGTCAAATCATTTGGCTATAAGTTGGTTGGATCATCTTACAATTTAACCCCTCAGGACCCGATAAGTATGGGTACACAAAACTTAATTTCCTTGATTACGAGGTTCAAGGAATAAAGTGCCAAGGAACCTGGTACATGGATAGTGGCTGCTCCGGACATATGACAGAAATAAGAAATATCTGCTAAAATTCAAGGAAGTTAAAGGAGCAAAAGTCATATTTGGAGGAAATGAAGCTCCTGGTGAAATAAGAGGCATTGGATCCATCAAGAGGAATGGATTAGAAATCACAAATGTTGCATATGTTGAAGGACTCAACTTCAACTTATCGAGCATCATCAACTCTGTGACAAGGGTTACAATGTTGGATTCAACATGGGTGTATGCCAAATCAAGGATATTGAATCAAATGAAGTTGTCTTTGCAAGGATGTAGACAAGAATATGTATGTCGTGGATTGGTCAATCGCAACACCCAAGACTGTCTACTTGCAAAGAGCACAAATGAATCAAGTTAGGTTTGTGGGCACAAAAAAGTCGAGTCACCTAAATTTCAAAACGATTAACAAGCTTGCAAGAAGTAATCTTGTGGAAGGACTTCCAGACTTCAACAAGAAGGGAAAACAAATCAAGTCATCATTCAAAGATAAGACATGCCCATCTTCAACAAGAATATTGCATCCGCTTCATATGGATCTATTTGGCCCAGTGGAACCAAACCAGATAAGTGGAAAGAAATACACCTTGGTGGTAGTAAATGACTACTCAAGATATACATGGACAATATTCATGTGTAAGAAGAAAGAAACTCTACAAAAACTACCACAAAATGATGAAGAGGATTCAAAACGAGAAGAGCCAATCCATTATCAAAATAAGATCGGATAGAGAACCGAGTTTGTCAATGGAATAATAACTCAAAAGATTGTATCGAGAATGGTATTGGTCATGAACTATCAAGCAGCAAGGACTCCACAAATGCAAATGGAGTTGCGAAAGAAGAACAGAACCTCAAAGAAGCAGCAAGGACCATGTTAGCTGAATCGGGGTTACCAAAAGATTTTGGGTCAAGCAATCAACACAAATTGCTACACTCAAAACAGATGTATGATAAATGAATAACCGACAAAGACTCCCTATGAGATCCGGAATGGAAGAAAACCAAATGTTGCATATTTCGAATATTTGGATGTAAATGCTTCATCCACAACAATGGCAAAGACAATCTAAAGGCTTTTGATGCTAAAGGCGATGAAGGTATCTTCTTAGGATACTCACCAAAGCAAAGCCTACAGAGTACTCAACAAAAGAACTATGGTTGCGAAGAATCCATTCATGTGGTATTCGATGAGCCAAATGTAAATGGAGAAGACATTGAAGAGTCACCGATAAGTGAATCATCCAACCATAAAGAAGAGTCCCTATCTTTGAAGCTCGGCCGGAATTATCAATTCGAAGAAGATGAGATAGCTGAATCTCAAAAATAGCTGGAAAATTTGTAGCTAAGTGATTACGAGAGAGTCGACCACAAGAACACAACTGCAAGTCGATCAATCCAGCTAACTTACTCCAACCTCGATGTAAGATGGCCGAGAGACCATCCACCGAACTTGTCATTGGAGATATAAGAGAAGGTGTCAAAACAAGATCCGTAACTCAACAAGAAGCCATGTTCACATGCTTCACCGCAAATAGAGCCCAAAGACGTGTCACAAGCATTGACGACACACATTGGATTCAAGCTATGCAAGAAGAGTCAATCGGTTTGAAAGAAATAAAGTATGGGAATTAGTGCAGAGACCCATACATCAAAATGTTATTGGCACCAAATGGGTGTTCGAAATAAGATGAACGAGGAAGGTTCGTGGTAAGAAACAAAAGCAAGACTAGTAGCCAAAGGATATTGCTACGAAGAAGGGATAGATTTTGATGAAACATTTGCCCTCGTAGCAAGATTGGAAGCTATAAGGATGTTTCTTGCCTATGCAGCTCACAAGAATTTCATTGTATATCGGATGGATGTAAAAAGTGCATTCCTAAATGGTTTATTGGAAGAAGAAGTGTATGTTGAACAACCTCCAGGATTTGAGCGAAGACTCTTGGAGATAAGGTATACAAACTCAAGAAAGCTCTATATGGATTGAAACAGCACCCATAGCATGGTATGATACTTTGTCACAATTTCTAACCGAAAATGGATTCACAAAAGGAAAAGTAGATAGAACACTTTTCAGAATTCAAGACAAAAAGAGTATCTTTGCTTGTTCAAATATATGTGGATGACATCATTTTTGGATCCACAAACAAAGAGTCAGTGAAAAGTTTTCAAACCTCATGCAAAGTAAATTTGAAATGAGCATGATGGGAGAGCGACATTCTTCCTCGACTCCAAGTGAAACAAATTGAAGGATGGAACCTTCATAAGTCAAACAAAATACACCAGAGATTTAATGAAGAAGTTTGGTATGGAGGAGAAGTCTTCAGTAAAAATACCAATGAATACATCACCAAAATGGACATGGATGCGGATGGCAAGCCTATAGATCAAACAAGATACATAGCACTTATTGGATCATTGCTCTATCTCACAAAGCAAGCAGCCGACATCACCTTTGGCTTTGTAGGTGTATGTGCAAGATTTCAATCTGCTCAAAAGAGAGCCATATGACAGCAGCTAAGAGAATATTGAGATACTTGAAAGGAAGCCAAGAAGTAGGCCTATGGTATCCAAAGGAAGGTGGATTCAAGCTAATTGGCTATTCGATTCCGACTATCTTCCGGATGCAGAGTAGACAGGAAGAGCACTTCAGCACATGTCAAATGCTAGGAAACAGTGATTTCCTGGTTTAG
Source organism: Rehmannia glutinosa (assembly GCA_016081115.2). Taxonomy (NCBI): domain Eukaryota; kingdom Viridiplantae; phylum Streptophyta; class Magnoliopsida; order Lamiales; family Orobanchaceae; genus Rehmannia; species Rehmannia glutinosa. The sequence continues at coordinate 151,823,028 of CM071926.1, forward strand.
CAAGAAGCAAAACTCAATAGCCACCTCTACAGCCGAAGCAGAATACATAGGCTCATGGGCAAAACACAGCCCAAGTCCTATGGATGAGACAAAGAATGAGAGACTATGAAGTTGAGGAAAAAGAAATTCCAATCATGTGTGATAACACAAGTGCAATTGCCATTACTCAAAATCTCGTGTTGCACTCAAGAACAAAGCATATCGATGTCGATATCACTTCATAAGAGATCACGTTGAAAAGAAGGACATCATCTTGGAATATATCTCAACCGATAAACAATCGGCCGACATCTTCACAAAACCATTATGTGAGTCAAGATTTGAAGAACTCAAACATGAGTTAGGGTTAATTGAGCCGAGCCGACACTCATAAGAATCAAAGAAAAGAAATGAAACACAAAAAGGGTGAAAAAGAGTCGAACACACAAATCACCAAGAAATCACCAGATCGGAAAGACAATTATACCGAGTCACCAGGCAGTAGAGTCACTAAGAGAATCGTGAGAAGTAGAGTTAAATCAAATAAAGGATAAGCTCGATCACTTATGAGCAAAGTGACAAAAACGCAACTGCTTTGACAAAGCGAATGTTTTAAGGAATACGTCAAGATAATAATGATGTCTACGCATAAAGCCGCACACCAAGCTTATGATTGGATATAAATGTTGCCGCATTAAATACGAGACATTAAATGCTAAATAAGCGTGCAAAATCTAAGCCGTTGATTTCGATCACATTTCAAAAACCACCCGCACGCCCTTTCATAAACCATACTTAAACCATTTCCGTCCGTTTCTCTCTCACACTACCAAAACCGGTTCATCTCTTTCTCTCAAAAGCAACGGCAAAAGTTCTCTCGAAACCCTATCTATCTTCAAATTAATCTCTTAGTTTTTCTTTGATAAAATCCTGAAAAATGGCACCAACCTACGACTTTGTCAAATTAGGGAAGCAAATCCACACCGGTCTCTTGTGGATTTCGACGGAATGGTGAAACAGGGTCCGACGACACCCTAGTGAAGAAAATCGCCGAAAAATTGGAAACGCCCGGCCAAAACCGTTTCTCGACGTTAGAATATCCGATGACCTATGTGGAGGAGGTCGCACAATTCTACGTGAATGCCGAGATTCACGATGAATGAATAAAGTCATCTGCTCACGGAAAAGCGGTGACTATCTCTCGCGAGGATTTGGTCAACATTGCTCACTACCGTGAAGGAGCATCGAGATTAACGGTTGATGTAAACCTGGCCGATGCTTGGAAAAAAATAGCCAAGCCCGACTATCTTTGATAAAATAGTATACACAACAAACAAGAGACTCAGCGAAGGAAGATTATCACAAGTCGTTGGACATAGTTGCCAAATGTATTGACATCAAATTTGGCACTTTTTGACCAATCACAAAAGCAAAGCTGATTGTAATGGCCGCAATCATCGCAAAAAGAAGATAAACTCGGGCGAGTTTGTCTGGCCCGCAGACTCTGCCGCTGAACGTAGGAACAAATCCTTCAAGGAAGATGGCACATTTGGAGGATCCCTAGGATATGGCCCAAAGATTGGCCTACCGATGGAGGTGAAAGGAGTCCCTCTTAGACATGGGAAGGCATTCCATGTTAACAAGAGGATGTTCAGAGCAAACCTCTCTGGCGCACGAAGAGAGCCTACGCCATGAGAGCCGACACGAGTGAGGGGGAATCACCACCCCCAAGATACAAATCATTGCTTCTCTCCACCCAAGAAGAAAGCTGCCCCGCAATGCAAGCTAAGATCGATCACGCTTTGCAAAGAAAGAAAGTCAAACATGCTCCCGCCCTTGCATCGAGTCACCGCCCTGCTGCCGTGTCTCCCCCCGCAGCCGTGTCTCCCCGCCGCAGTTGCAGCCGGCGGCGAGAAGGACTCACAAATACATTCTCCGATCATCAAAAAGAGAGAATCGAGAAGCCAAGACGGCCCGCTCCTCGAAAAAAGACACCAAAGACGCCCCCGCCGCCAAGACTTAGAGGAAACCGTCTCGAACCGTAAATCCCTCCGGTACAAACTAGAGACGAAGAAGAATCATCAAGCACTCCGAGCTTGAGAAACCGGGAGTCGACCACTCACCGGGAGCAGACACGGAGATCTAGCAGAAGTAGAGTCTCCGGATGTAGTTGATGAAACAGCCAAGTCTCATGAAGAAGCGATCAAGAGAGGCAACTCAAGACACAAATCGTAGTTCACACAAACAAACACAAAAAGAAGTTGATAGAGCGGATAGTGATGTGATGATCCTATCTCCACCTTACCCGCACGTCCAAAATCGTCATGCGTGAGTGGAGGAAATGGAAGTTGAGTAAATCAAGGAACAGTTCCAACGGCCTGAGTTTATAGAAGAAGAGGAACTGTTAAACTTCCTTGACTAACCATCGTGTCCCAAAGATCGATGAAGACAACTCGCATGACATCCCGCGCAGATCTTCAAGGACAAGGAGAAAGAAAAGCAAGCGTAGAGAAGAGGCACGTGAGAAGGCAAGCATCCATCCTATCTCCTGGCACCACATAACATACACATCCTCTCCTTGGTGTCTTCTCGAAATGATGAGGATCCTGGAGAATGCCGCCATAGAAGAGTTGCAAATGCAGCAAGCATTGCATGAATCGAAATCCTTCACGAGCAAAGACGATGGAGGGACCAGGAGAGTTCTCCGAACACGCACTGAAATTGATCCAATGGGAGTGGTTCAACAAATCGCCACTGTTGTTGCTGCCACCACTTCCCACTCACTCGGAAGAAGGCATAAGGGACTTGGCGATGAAATCGGGATAATGGGACCCCAATCGAGCCAACCCCGTTGAAGGTGTGTTACCACCGCCCCAACGGCCGAACATTCAATCGAAACAGCCGGGAGTTTGGAGACGAGTGACCCCATTCCAAGTCACTCACTCAAATGGTGCGCCCGGGAAACTCCTCCACCGCAAAGAAGGTCGGGTTAACGCTGCACCGACTCCACAACGAATCAAGGAGGCGAAGTAGAGAAAATACAAACACAAGAAGAACATCTAGTTGCCATCAACGGCTCGATACCGAGACTGTCTCACCAGATGCCAACCGCTCCTGAAGGCTAATGACGCTGCGATGCGGTGAGGCACAGGCAGAATGTACCTGGGAGTTAACACTGGGCGATGAAAGTGCAATCCATGGGTTGAGACTCCAATGGATGCCACCATAGAAGACCCTAAGACAGGACACCGTCGAAAAGGGAGGACTAAGGCCTCGCCTGCAGTTGAGACTCAAGGAGGTAATGAAGGCCCACTGGAGGTTGAGACTTCCCTGGGTAAAGAAGTCAAGTAGAGAACATCCCTCCCGCTATCATCGACCCATCTGAAAAAAGGAGATAAACGCGCTTCATGACTCCTGGATAATCCAGATGTAACTTTTCCGGGATCGTAAAAGGCGAAGAAGAAGCTGAGTCATCCCCAGATGCATCCAAAAGACTCAAATACGGATGTTCCAAGCACGAGCAAGTCTGATCCCAAGACTACTCGTCAAACCTTTAATTTTGATGATGAGCCACCAATGGAAATCTCATCATCGTCCGATGACGCTTCTGATAAGGCCGAGGACCAGTCTACTCAATGGAGAAATCACCGAGACTAACGGCTGTTGAGACAAATGAGGCTCAGCAAGCTGGGTCCACTTCACAAAAGACCCCAGCGAGACAGAGTCCACTGCGCAGCTCCCCAAGCTGCAGCAGGTTCGACTCCAAAAGAACCTCACGTGCACCGCTCATCATCGAACAAATCCCATTAGCGGTGATGAATCCTTTATAGAATCTTTTCCTTTTTCCCGGAGGTACCCGACCTCCATGAAGAGTCGAGAACGAACAAGCACGCTACCACGACCAACTCCCTGTTTTCCATCGTGCACCATTGTTCCAATGATTATGATTTTGACGCTGCATGGCCATCACCGCAAACGGAAGAATCACCTGAAGTTCGCGAAGTGTTCAAGGCATTATTCGCGAGATTGAACGGATGGAGAGGCATCGCCTCTATGGACATGCGATCGACAACAGAGATGCCAATCTCACTGCTGATTTAAGAGGCATAACAACCGGATCGGGGAATGGTGGCAACAAAGAAGAAACAATGCGTGTGGAACAAGTTAGATACTTCAGACATTGTTCAACAAGCTGCTGGTATGGAGAGCTGAAAAATGCCGATGCAAAACGGCTTCGAGAGAACATATTGAGCACATGCATGAAGCTCACATTGCCGAGCTTAAGCTGCTGCGTGAGCAAAACAAGAGTGATCTACAGCGTTTGGAAGAGACCATGAATACAAAATTCAGCCTTCTCATGGCTGAGATGAAGCTGATTTCAGCAGAGTCCAACGCTACTCGATCCGAATTTCGTGCTGCATACTCTGCAGCAGACTCAAGACAGAACTCTACCATCAGCAGGCTAGACTTCCTGCTTGCAAGTCTGTTTCCAGGCGTTCCTCTCTCCTTTGATGATGCCAAAAAGGGGGAAGAGGAATACCTAAAGGCGCAGAAGGAGGAAGCAGCTGCGAAGGGAAAGTCAGCTGAGGAAGTGTTGAAACAAAAGAAAGGAAAGCTTGTTGAGGGGGAAGGATCGACAGATGTGACCTTGATGATTGCACAAACCCCCCAACAGGGTCCTGTCACAGCTGACATTATCAGCAAGAAACTCCCCAGTGACTCGCCACTCCAACACTCTGCTATATCTATGGTCGAAAAGAGAAAACAATTGAAGCGGGGATGAAGGAAGTGGAAGGAAGAATGGATGCCCGAGTTATGAACATCTTGAAAGAACATGGAGGCATTCCAAAGAGACAAAGATACTTATGCCATCTCGGATGTCGGACGGAGCCACGATCGCCTGATGAATTTAAAACGCCGAATCAAGGATACTTTGCAAATATGTCTACGGCTCAAGCTTGGGACTTGTCTTGGGAAAAGGGTCTCACGTTATGTGAAGAAGGCCGACAGCACAGACTACCGCGATCCTCTGGCTGGTCACTCCGCCGGTCACTCACCGGAAAAGAAGACCCCAAGATCTGACACGCCTGAGGTAGAGGAAGAAGCGATGGTGGAGGAAGAAGCTTGGACCCAGGCCTCCGCCCAAAAACATTGAATACGTGGATCCAGGAAAGAAAGGAGGGGATCTATCAAATGGTCTTGACCAAGTAGCAAATTTGCAAGTGGCCAAAAGCACGCCGAGTATGCAAAAAGATTAGAAGAAGAAAACAAGAGACAAACTCAATGCATGGGAGGAAAGACAGAAAGATTAAGAAGAGATGAAGTGCCAGGAAGGCATATGAAAAGAAAAAGAAAACTCAAATCGACGAGAAAAAGAGAAGAAGAGAAGAAGAAGATCTTTGAACAAGATGAAAGAAGGAGACAACGAAGGAGATGAAGTGTTTGCTGTCCAACCCTTCGTGTATTTTATTATGTAAATACATACAATGTAAGTCTTCCTCAAATAAAGCTATAAATTCTTTATTTTTCCGTAGACAAATATGTGCTCGATACACCTTGTAAACAATGTGTAAAAGAACAAGAATGTTATGATCAATAAAAGGATTGATTCTCAAGATACATTCTATGTCAATACACTATCTCAGTATGTATCTTTGCTATTTGCATTTTTGAATGGTTTAAGTTTTGGCATCATCAAAAAGGGGGAAATTGTTAGGAAATTTATTGTTTAGATTTTGATGAATGCCATGTAAAACTTAGAATAGAAAGTTGGCACCCCAATTCTTGTTGTAAAATGCATTGTAATAAATAGAGTGGCTGCCGAGTTAAGTCACCACGCCCTAACATGCAAGAAGACAAATCAAGACTAGAAGGAAGACTCACGAGACACCGAGTATGACAAAGAAGAGTAGGCGGGAACTCTATCAAGAAGCAGAGATGATGCAACAGTGGAGATCACAAGTCAACTCAAGAAAAGCCAAGTCTCAAGTTGAAGTGACAAGAGTCATCAAATGATTGGAAGTCGACTCTAAGTCACCTGGGGAAAGCAAGGAAATGCAATCAAGTCGAGATAATCAGAAAAGATCCGTTGCACGTAAATCAAGAGATTTACTTAAACAAGTAATATCTCCATAACACCTTTCTCGGTGCTGCTCACCCTGTGCAAAAGGAATGAACCAATGGGAAGCACTACACCGTGTCGAACTCTGAAAAGGTGAAAGAACAATTCATACGAGGAAATGGCAATTCCAAGGATCGCAACAAGACAAGCCAACGATCGCAAGTGACTTTCAAAAATAAGCTATCTCTTCAACGGCAAATTTTTTGAAAGATCACTATAAAAGGCCGAGAAGTTTTATTTGAGACATATACAAGTGACAAGCAACACAAGTCACAGACCGAACTAAAAACGCTTCAAGCAATTATTAGAAAATCAAACATTCTCAATCCTCAAGCCTACACTACGAAGAACATCAATCCAACACTCACCGTGAAGGAAAGATAACTTCAATCACCAAGAGGAAAATACTGAAAAATCAAGGGGTCTACATTCCACGAAGGATTGTAGGAAGGTTCAAGGTCGAACCAAGTCTTAAGCTTTTGGAGGGTTTCGTGATCAAATCCAAAGAGCTTGAGCAAGTGAGCTGTAGTAGCAAAAGCGCAAACTGTGAAGAAGCCGAGTCGTTTAGAAGCCACCGAGTGATCAAGGCGTCTCAGATCGAGTCCCAAAGGATCAAGTCACCGTGTGATCAAGACTTGTATCCGGACTGTTACCACTTTGTATAATCGATCATTACCTAGTGGATTCCTCCAGAGTTGGAGAAGAGAGGAGTAGAAGAATTACCCCATCTTCGAACCTCTATAAAAATTTCATTGTGTCATTTACATTTCAAAGACTTTAATTCCTCGCATTTTTAACTCGCTTATATCTCACGATAAATTTGCTATCCACTTGATAATTTATAAGTACTAAACCAAGCACTAAACTCTTGCTTTATCAAACTTAAGGGTGTTAAGTCTTCCAATAAAACAAAACCACCACAAGTTAATTTAGAACCAACAAATGAGTTATTCCATCAACAAAATTCGCTTGAGTCTCGTGAGAGATTAACTCTACCGAGTGGCTAAATTGATCATTCATCAAGGACACAAATTGGTAGTATCAACTCAGATATTTAAAAGGACTAAATCGAAAATTTGGTAAGGTTTATTCAACCCCCCTTCTAAACCTTACACTTACACCCCTCGGGACCTACACAAATAGAACCTAAGACCCGCCTCGAGGCTAGCGAGGTGAAAAGCTAAGCAATGAGATGGAGGCCTATCTATCCTATCACTAGTATTAGGGATTATAATCTCATACGGGTTAGGAATGAATTTTTTTTGCCTAATGGTATTTACATCATGAATAGAAACTCGGGATCTAAGCAAAGCCCAAGGGGCGACATGTTCTAGGTCTGGATCGGCAGTGGGGGTAGCCTCGTGGGAAACCCTATTTTGAGAAGGGAGGATATTGGTTGCCCCGCTGGTAGACGAGGTAAAAGAAGAGCTCGAAGTCGAGCTAGAGTCGGACGACCCTGAGTTCGAAGATGAACCGGAGTTCGATCGCGAGCTGGAGGATCGCCTAAGGGGTGGGGGAGTTTGGCATAAAGGATTAGGAAAATTTAAACAAAGAGAGAGAGATGACCTACCTCTAAGTGAAGCGAAGTGGAGGAGACGCGAGGTCAAAAATCCTAGGTCGTGGCGAACTCAGGCAGCGAGATGGTCCAAGGTAAAAAGTGTGAAAAGTGAAACTTTGAAAAATGACATCTTATATATAGAGAGAGAGGCGGGAAAAGGTCTTTTTAAATCAAGGGGCCAGATTCCGCGTCGCTTCGAATTTAAGGACCTAGATCGAGTTACTTTAGCAATAAATTACTAAAGTAACTGGGGGAGTAAATGATATGAAAATTACTATATTAGCCTCGTCTAGGTCAAAATTACCATATTGACCTCGCCTTGCTGGAATTACCAAGATACCCCTAGGATCCGTGGCTTTTTATATGGGTCCCGAACCGGACTTTTGCCCGCGAGCTCTGCACCATCGATAGGGTGCCACGTGTACGATGATCCACATTTTATGGTGAACAGTACTATAAATACGACACGAAAATCAAGGTAAAATGTAACTTTTCATTATTTTAAATTACCTCGCTCTTTAGCTTTTTCTTAGTACCTCAACTACCTGATTCTGACTTAGGCATCGGAGGGCCTCCCTGCTAGCCTAACGTGTGTTCTGTTTTAGGTACCCTCGAACAAAGTACCTCACCTCGCTTTTCGGGGACCCTATGTCAGGTCACCTTGTGGAAAATACCTCACCACGCTTTGTGGGTCCTTAGGTCATGTATATCTGATTTACCTTCCTAAATCAAGTTGATATAAAAATTTATAATTGCCTAATAATAAAAATATTTATGCATATAATAATCAAATTTAATTCTATTGAACTTATATGCAAATATTGAACACTAATGTTTTACAGAGCCGCCAAATTCCATGTTAGAAGCACGTGAAATTATTGATTGTACTATTTCATAACTAGCTTATATGTTGCAAGTCAAATATAGATTCAAGAATACAGGGGAATTTCATGTGAATCACTACTTAATTTAATCATCTTTCTCCATGCAAAACAAGTCAAACTCAGAAGTGATGTTGTCCATAATGCCCTTGAAAATGTATCTTTGATGTTCATGCGTATTTTAACGTTAAAAAGAGGATTTCAATTTTCTATTTTTTTCACACCACAACTTTCTTTTTATTCTTTCAGTTCATCTCACATGTACACAGGGCTGTTCCAATGTTTTAAAGAGTCCGGTGCGAAAACAAAAAGAGAACACTCTTTACTCATATAGAAAAAAAACCTAAAAATAACGAATGAATCAATATAACGAAAAATAATTTCATTGATCAAACCATAAAAATAAATGTAAAATAACAAAACATTATATTTCATTATCAATGTTTCCAATTTTATTAAAATAAAAAAATAATGAAACATCATTTCAATTTTAATGTTTTCATTTTTTATTAAAATAATGCTACAAAAGAGATACTTCAATATAATTAGTTCATAGACTAGAAAAGAATAAAACCTAAAACAAAAAAGATTTGGCAAAAAAATAAAAGGATTTTATTTTAGATGGGAGAGAATGACCATATGGGATAAAAAAATAAATATAGGTGAAATTAAATAACTAAATCTAAATATATATTAAAATTTATAAAGAACTTGCTGAAGAATCTTAAGAAAAATAGAATAGAATCATACTAATGGAAAATAAGACAACTAAAGATAAATAATTCTTTATTGATGTGGTTTCGAGCGAGTGTGTGACACTGTTTATGGTTTTAAGTGTATTTTTTTGAGTTAAAATACTAACAACTTGTAGTGGATTCTTTTTTGAATTAAAATATTGAAAAGTGAAATTTTGGTAAAAGAATTAATAGAAAAAAGAACCAAAGAACCAAACTGTTGAAAGTGTGAAAAATTAAAAATTTGGTAAAATTTAAAAGAAAAAAATAAGAACCCAAAAATTTGCAATAGAAGAAATTCGAACAAATAACCTCGTACAGGGAACGAAGTGCAAGACCAGTTGCACCAACTCCTCAATTGTGAGAAAATACAACCGTTTCTATACATGTAACAATACTTATCTTTTTAAACCATTAAAAATTTTTAAAAAAAAAATTTAGGGCTGGGGCCCTCGCCAGAAGAGGGCCCTGTGCGGCAGCGCCGTCTTGGCCACCCCTAGGACGGCTCTGCATGTACATTTATTATTTTCTGCATATATCGAAAATTGGTATATATAATAGAAAGTAGCTAGAGGTGTCGGGATTGTCCCAGGGAAAAACCTTTGATGCTCAAGTCAAATTTAGAGAGATATATAGAAGTAAGTAGATTAATATAATAAATGTAAGAACCGCATACATTTGTGATATCGTTATCCAGTGTTTTGTGGTGTATGCATCAATTAAGGCTAGGTTCGATAAAAGAGAAATTGACTTGAAGGTTGTTGTTTGGCTGAGCTTAATTATAAGCTCTTTAAAATATCTTTTAAGATATTTGAGAGTTTATAAGCTGCTTAATTTTTTTTTGTAATGTTTTTAGGAAAAGATCTTATATACTCCCAAAATAAGATGTCAGAAGCTTATAAGTTGTATTTAAAAAAAGTATGGGAACCCCAACTTTTTTTCTTTTTCTTTTCAAAATAAGATTTTATTTCAACAATCTCCTGTAATTTAACTATTTTAATTACGAAATTAATGGTGATTACTAACATCTTAAAAGCTACACCACCTTATTTTATCCAAGCACTTCAACAACTTATTCTTAAAAATAAGATTCACTATCTTATAAGTTCTAAAAACAATTTATAAGATGTAGGAGCTTGTAATATCTTTTAAATAAGCTTAGCCAAACACCCTCCCATATCCCAAAGTATTACAATTATTTGGAATTTTATTAATTGGACAGTACCTCATCAATATCATTATAATGCAAAATATTCATGAAACAACCAAAAACCAATTAATATGCCGGGCTTTGGCTACAATTAAGAAGCCAAATACTACACCACATGCATATGACGACATGTTCATCACTATTCAAAACATGTTTCCATATATACTATCCATTTACATTTGTACAATCTGACTTTTACTAATTAGAATCTAAAATAATTTATATCCCTTGCATTTTTTTGTCATCATTTTCGCTAAAAGCAGCTCGTCGGCTGGACGACGCCGGATGCCATTCCGTCAGCGTTAGCACACGACGCTACGGCTGGTTTATTTCTGTAAGTGAGGTTAACTCCATCAAGTCTAATTCCACTGCAAGGTTTTGTTTTGCTGCACACAAATTTCACTGCAACTTGCGACGCAGATGTTCCGTGTACGTCTTGGTACGTTATGTCGCTAATTCTTACACCCGAGCCCTGCAAAAGTAAACCAAACAAGTCTCAATCCTGCGTGTATATATAAGGGGCAGATCCAGAAATTGACGGAATAGTGGGCTAGAAAATGAAAATTGTCAGGATCATAAAATTTGATACTACATTAGTTCTTTTTCCTAATATTTAAAGTTGTGTTCGATGAACTTTCATGATATAAAATTCATCAATAATAAATTTACAAATGGGTTTGGGATGTTAGTATTGAATTATTGTTTGAATGGGCTTACATAAGCTCAAAATTAATTGAACTATAAATGGGTTGGACTGAACGTGGATGAGGAGAAAAGTGATTGTTGGATGGAATTTGTCAAGCGTTCTATTTTATCAATTCACTTTACGTATATATTGATGAAATGTAATAATTAAGAAAAAGAATACCATTTTGTAAGAAAGAATCTACATTGTCATCCAAGTCATGGAAAAGACTTTGTTAAGACAAATTAATTAGTATATATCTAGCTATCTTTTGAGTGTATTATTAACAAATTATTATTTTTTATTTGAAAAGATTAAATAGAAAATTAAAGTGTCATTTATAGTGTGATAATCGTACCTCGGTTGGACAATTTTGGTGGTCGGGGCAGTAATTCTGGTCAATAATAATAGGGTTTTGGGCATTTTGAATGACAACATGCTGGAAAAGAACATCTCTAACAAAAGCATTGCTAGGCCTTGCCCATGTCTTCACCCTCACACCATTCTGAGTTCCGGTAAATGTAGCCGTTTTAACCGTCACATTTTGCACGCCTTCCTCTTGCATATCCCAACCTAGACTCCCTATACTGCCAAAAATAGGAAAAAAAACTTTCAAATCTCGATGAATTAGGTATCTTTTGTATATTGACACTTGAGGTTTGGCTTAACTACTATACAACAACATTAAGAAAAAGAACAGTTATTTTTAAAATTACAAATGTGGACATAGGCCAAATTTTTTACGTTGTTTGAAAGTGAAAACTAGCCCTGTTTCTTAAAAACATGTTTTCTAGCCATTTTGACTAAAATAACAGTCGCATCCTCCTTGAATTATTTGGTGAGTTACTTGATCATTTTTTTTAAAAATCGATGCGGTATATTTTTCGGTACCAAAAAATGAAAAAAATGACAAAATGGACAATTAAATTCAAAAAGGGCAAAAACATAGCTAAAAAATATTTTTGGTATGGACAAACCGCAAAACTCCAGCATACTATTATAAATTCCCTTTGAAGTATCACAAGTATCTCTTTGAGGTTTGTATTTGTATTACATATTACCATCTCAATATAGTGTATGACTTTTTTATATTAAGTTAAGGAATAATTACGAAAATCCCCCCTGGGTAAACCCCATTAGGTTTGGGTACTTAATTACAAAAAAATCCAGAATTTTTTAAAAATTGCAAAAAGGTTTATTAAATTTAAGATATTATCAAACTTTACTTTTTTTTTTGTTAAATTTTAAAACATGTTCGGGTTTTGTTTGTAATCAGCCCAAACCTCAAGGGTGTTTTTGTAATTGTCCCTTAAGTTAAAATCCCCAACAAAAATGAAACCTTATTCATTAGTACCTTATCCCGTGGCCGGGCCCACAAGAGAGGTTTTCGATCCACAAGTTGGAGGTGCCGGGGCCAATAGAGACACAATCGTCCCCTGTGCCAATACGAGAGTTCAAAATAGTGACTGCCGATGATTGTTGGACATGAATTCCATCGGTGTTAGGGCTGTTTCCAGGGGCGCATATTTTGGTATTAATCAGATTGGCATTTTGGCATCCATATATGAGAATGTGAAATATTTGGCTGTTTAAGGAGGACAATGCATTGATGGTTATGTTGTTCGAATTGTAGAACGCTAGTGACTGCAAAAAAAAAAAAAGAAAAGAAAAGGAAGAAATTCCATGATGAGATGAGAAATGTTGTAATTACCTCAAACATCAGGGGTCTTTTTGTAATTATTCCTATATTATATATACTTTAAAGATCAAAACAGAAGATTCAAAGTGGAATATAGCACATTGGACTAAATCAATTTTCCTGTTAATTAAATACTTTCATGCACAAACCAAAATATTTCATGACAAAATCTTTCTTATGGTTAGAAAGTCAACCTCAAATGTTAGTTTTTTATCCTAAAATTGTCATGTCACCCAAGAATAATATGAATAAAAAAATCCCCAATTTTAGAGGATCACATGCGAGTCACGTGTTGATTCCGATAATTTTGCAACATTCCGGAACATTAGAACTCAAATTGAACAAATTTAAAAATTACAGAACCAAATAAAAAAAGGTATAATTACAAAAATACCCCCAAGGTTTGGCCTAGTTACAAAAAAATCGAGAGATGTTTCAAATTACAAAAAAACCCCTCATGTTTGATCTTGTCTTAAATTTAAGGGGTTAATTGTAATATTTCTACAAATATTAAGGTGGTTTTTAAAATATTTTTGATTATGAAGGGGAAAATTTAAGTGGAATCAAACCTTAAGGATTTTTGTATTTTTCAAAAATTTCTGGGTTTTTTTGTAATTAACCCAAACCTCAGGGGTTTTATGCCATTATCCCATAAAAATTAAAAACGAATAGGACAATTTTGACACACCCCTTAATTTACGGAACCAATTTTACAATTTTGCCGTTTTTATTTGTATTGCCAACTTACCGTGGCTCCTTTGGGGCAACTCTTGCCGGAGCTCTTGCAAGCCCACAATTTGACCCCTCCGCCGTCTAGGGTTCCGCCATAAATAGAAACTCCGGTGACCCTGTAAAACTTCAACCAGTTACCAGCATTCCCAATAACTTTGTAATCAGTGGGGGCCACCAGAGTGCCATCAATGCGGATAGTAATCGCTTTATTCTTGCACGAGTTTCCAGAAAAAATCGCATTTCTCAGCAAATATCGGCCCGCCGGCACGTAAATCGTGGCCGGCTGCGTGGTGGCGCAGGCGGCGGCCCATGCGCTGAGAAACGCTTTCGTGCAGTCGGATTTTCCGTTGGGTTTTGCTCCGAAATTCTGAACATTAATGTAGCTGGGATTGGCTGCAGATGAGTAGTAGAAGAAGATGGTGGAAAGAAGAACTTGTATCATTTTGCAGGGAATCATTTTCAGTTACTGTGTGTGTTTTGTGTGTGTGTTTGGTGTGTGTGTTTGGCGTGAGTATTTATAGCCTTAATCTTTGCTGACAAATCAGAAGTGTGGCTGGTCATGCATATTATTAATGATTGGTTAGTCGTTCTTTGTTGCATGCTATTATTAACAAAAAGTACTGTTTAATTAATTTCATGGATGGCAAGAAGATCATTGATTATTTGAAATTATTTATTAGGGGTTTTTAGTATTATTTGTTTCAAATGGCAAACTTGATGTACCAAAACTATGATATATAATATAGGGATGATTACTGTTAGGGCGTATTTATTTGTACACAAGCTTTCCAAATAAAAAGATTGTGTTTTGATTAATTTGTTTTGTCTTTCTAGACTTATGGTATGATTAGGATATTTTTACATTAGGAAAATTTTTATATTGATATGGTATAGATATATTAGGACTCTTTGATATTTATCTTGTTTACTAACATAAGTGATATACTTGTCATATATTTGATACTTTTGTGAATATTTACTGTTTAACCAAAGACTTAGTGAAGATTCAATGAACCAAGTAAATCAAAAAAACAGAAAAAAAAAAAAAAGGATTGACCGTAATTTCCCAAAAAACAAAAGAAAAAAAAGATTGATTATGATGAGGAGTTGACCAATATAATATTTAATTAAAAAGACAAAAAAAGAAAAATATTGACCTTGTACATGATAAGGAATGACGCCCACAGTCAAAAATAGATGGCTTTAAAGAATATTCGAATTGTGCCTACATAACATGTTTGTACATCACATGGAATTATAAGACACTGTGGAGAATGTTTATATTTAGAAAAGTATTTAATTTTTCTCTCTTTTTTATTATATATGAAAGTAAATGTAAGTGAATTAATAAGTCAGAATGATTACTAGAACATGGGCTGCCAGTGAGGATACGAAGCTAGTAATGAATAAATTCTTGAAATGTAAGAGTCAGATTTGTTCTTAGTTTTAAATGCAGACATCCCAAAAATGGAACATGTCTTGTGCAACTTCTGAAACTAATCATACAATGTGGGTCCAGGTTGGGCCGGTCGACCCAATCTTGCTCGGACAGTGAAAATACTTGGTCCAGCACATCCTATGTATATGCTTTGTACGCAAAAACTGTTAAGTTGGGTTAAAATCTGGTCAATTCTTAAATGGTGGCGGATGCAGAATTCCAATTTTTGGAGGGCGAAATAATGACCGAGTTTATAAAATTAAACAATGAGAGAAAATGCTCGTATACGATATAACTAATGCCTTCTTATATTGTAAAAGACAAATGCTTCAAGTTTTGTCAAAATTTGGGGGGCCGGGGGTGGGGGATGTTATAAATTAATTCACTTATCTTAACTAAAAAAAACTTTAGGAAAACTTTTGGTAGAAAAAAACTTTCTGGAATATCTTTTTTGGGTGGGTTAGAGCCAAACAAAACCAATGTTTTTGGACCTATAAAATTATGACTTAGCCCAACTCAAACCTCATATTAATTGGGCCAATCCACACAAATAAACTTTGGAAAATAGATAAATCTCAAAATTAATAACATTTAACCACCCTAAAAAGTTATAAAATAACAAGTATTTATAGCATTAAAATCCTAGCTACCACAATAAAACTCCTAACTTGACTAGAAAACTTAAAAGATAAACTAAATAAAATTCTAAATACACAATATATTCTAAATCCTAAAAGATAATAAATTAGATATTATCTCCACAACTAGGGGTGTCAATTTCAGACCCGACACCGAACCTAACACGAAATTAATGGGTATGGGTCCAGGCTTCGTGGGTCCGGGTCGAAAATGGGTCGAACCCGAATAACCTGCCAATTAAATAGGTCGGGTTCGGGTCAACCTACTACGACCCATTTAACCCGTTTGTGAATTTAAAAGAAAAATAAGTAAATAATTAATTGTAAGAAAAAACAACAAACAAGACATATCCTTAAAACTTAAATGATAAAACCTCCTTAATTATGTATTTGTTATTATTATGCATGTTTTTTTAATATTATCTCTAAAATATGATCAGTGTTATGTTATTTATGCAATTATGTTATTTTTTTTTGTATGTTGTGAATTGTGATATTTTTTTAGTGATTGAATTGTGTATGATAGTTATTAATTTTAAAAAAAATAAATTTATTCAGTTAAAACTTTTAAATATATATGAAAATAATTTTATTAGACGGGTTACGCGGGTCGGGTCCGAGTTACCTGTGAAATAAGTAGGTCGGGTCCGGGTTCAAGATTTTGACACGAATAGTTAAACAGGTCGGGTCCGGGTCGACTATTTCTGACACACGAACCTGCGAACCCGAACCCACGAACTCGGACCCAACCCAAATTGACACCCCTATCCACAACACTTCTAGTCATATGGGCAATGATGCTATACGTAATTCCATTTACCGAAAAAAAAAATGATGCTATACCTACACGTACCCATTCTTGCATTGCCAGGTCACAGGTCAAAAGAGGTATAAAAAAACTATTTTAATATCAAACGACGTAAGAAAATACTATGATTGGAAGTCTTTTGATATCAGAATCGTAACTAAAAATAACAAAATCATATACTAAATTGCAAAATAATTTGACTTTCTTATTGTTGTAGATGAAATTCTGAAAAAAATAATTAACTTAAATCATGTTCTTGAATATAATGGCAATCATTTAAATTACAAAAGCAATTATTGGGATAAAAAAAAATTTAAAAACTGACTTGTATTATAAATTATTGTTCTTAATTTTATAATCTTAATTAAACGAAATTAAATAAATTAACAAATAAACTAATATGAATGGAAAAACATTACTTTTTGACCTAACAAACATCATGGTCATTAGTCCGTTTCAATTAGTGAGTGCTCACATGGAAATAGTTAAGACGAATTATGACCAATAATTGTAATCTTCAAATTAAATGCATGCAGCGTTTCACATGGATGAAATAAATAAATAAATTCAACCACGATCTTCCAACTTTCACCTTTTCAGTTGGATCAAAAGCCTCAAGGCAAATGTATTAATGTACTCAAAAAAAAAAAATTAACCTTAAGGCAAGATTATAAAAGTTAAACCCACTAAATATTTATTAAGGGTGGAGAAATAATATCCAAAAGTTAATTAACAATATTCACTACAAGAAAACAATCAAATTCCAACGAAATAATTCCAACGGAATAAAAAATTGTTAGAATTTTCAAAATTCTAATGGAAATTCCAATGTTACAGCATACTGTTGGAAAATCCAACAGGAAGTCCAACGATAAGCAAAAACATTTGGTACTGTTGGAATTTTTTTTCCATAGGAATTTTCGTTGGAATTTTGTCATTTCAACGGCCATTATACCAATGGTGCTTTTCCATTGGAATTTCTGTTGGAATCGATAATTCCAATAGAAATTGGCCAAATACCAACATATTTTTTTCGTTGGAATTCCCTTGTTTTTTTGTAGTGATTCAGGTCGAGAACGAAAAGTTAATTAACAATATTTATTAGTGTTTATATATTAAGGGTGAAGAAATAATATCCAAAAGACATGCTAGTTTTCATTTTTAAAGAGCATAATTTCGATATTCCAAAATTTAAGCAAAAAAAATTATTTTACTCATTTTTTTAAACTATACTATATTTCCCCCCTCAAAGTTAGTGTTAATAAATATGGACCAAAATATAGATCACATATTTGCACATATAAAGTGGATCAAGTATATCTATTTGTAGCGGAACTATCGATCCACATAGCCAGAATTAAGCCCATCTACAACCCTTCTTTTGATACAACACATACAACGAACAAATCCCGTAGATTGGTTGAACCACGAGCAAACCACGAACAAGATCACGAATCGTCTTTTTCGTTAGTGTAAACAACTACTAGAGTTATTTATTTTGATGTGCACACCTTTAACCCTTTGAGAACTTTGTTGATACTTTAAGAAGAAAACTGTAGAGAGAAATTTTAGGTGATATTATTTTCTTGTTGTGTAGAAGACGTATATTAATTTTTCTCGGTATATAAATTTTTCTCGTAGACTGATATATATTATAGGGAGAGATATCAATGTAAGTCTCAATCTCATATCTCAGTTAGAGTCATGATATGAGAGGTATATGAGATGTTTGGGAAAAATACAAAATTAATCCCGTATCTATAGGGGTATTACAATATTAGTTCTGTAACTTTTGAAGTTGCGATTTTAGTCCTGTATATTTTGTCTTTTTTGCAATTTTGGTCCCGTAATTTTAGATTTGTGCAATTCTGGTCATATAAGTTTTAAGTTGATGCAAATTTGGTTCTAAGGGCTATTTAATTCAATATTTTAATTATTCCCAAAATGCCCTTGACAACCAAAATCAATATACCTAAGATCAAGTTTAAAATAGTATCAGAACCTGTATTTTATTTACATGAGTAGAATTTATTTATCATCGCTAATGATGGAAGAATTTTAGATTTATGAAAAACATCCATATCAAAATCCGAGATACGAGTTGTACATGTATTATTTCCTAATTATGAAAATACAAAAACACGTAAAAATATGCCAAAATTGGTCATTTTAATAATACGATCGAAATTACCACAACTAAAAAATAAAAAGACTAAAATTGCCAAATTTTATAAATTACATAATGAAAATTATTATTTTTGCTAAGGGGCAAAATTGTCATAGTATTAAAATTGCAATTTTAAAAGTTACAGGACTAATTTTGCAATATCCCTATAGATACATGACCAATTTTGTAATTTTCCCGGAGACGTTTCGTATAGGAGAGGTTTCTAAATAAACCTAATCTAAATAAGACTTCATATTATCTCAAATATGGATGCAACGTAATTACTCAAATGAAGATATCCAAATTTTTGAAAGATGTTGGACTAAATTTAAAAATGACTTATACTTAGAAGACTAAATTTCAAGTAGTCCAAATTACATGACCAGAAAAATTATTTTCTCATCAAAACTCAAAAGTATAATTAAATAGATAATGTTAGAAACTAGTCACCTACATAATTCTATTGCAACAATAAGACACAGTAATAATATAATTTGGGCCTTTCGATACAATCAAATAGAAAGCCCTCTTCAACCATATATTAAAGTCGTGGAATCAATCAGACTATTTTCTTATATTGGGTGTGCTTTGGAACCAGATGCTTGGTTGAATGGTTCATGATGAACACCCTAGGCTTTGTGTCATGATAATTATACAATGTAATTCTTATAAAAAAAAACATAATAATTATACCATGTATTAGATTTGTATCATGATAATTATACCAAGTAATAGCTCTCGGCATAGCTTAGTGATGTAGAGGCCAGTGTGATATGGTATCTGTCTTGCTGCACCCATATGGTGAGGGTTCGATTCCTCCTGTAGGCAGGGGTAGAACCAGGATTCAGTACTTGGGGGAGGCCGGGCCAAAAGTTAATATATATTTTATATAATAATAAAATTATAAATATATATTTTATATTCAAATACAATGTTAATAGTACTCATCATTAAACATCAGAAATAAATTATTACAATCCTAGTATATTAAAGTTTAGAACATCTCCCTTACATATATATAACGGAAATCATCCACAAGTGAATTTATACTAAATTGTTGGGAAATTTGCTTTTTAATATGTACAAGTAAATAATCTATTTTAAATGTTATGATATATATATATCAAGACTCACACTATAGTTTATTCAAACTTTAAAATATTAGTCATAGGCTCATGATAATCCCTAAATAAATCATGCTAAAATATTTATCGCATAAATTTAAACAATTAATTTTACCAATTTTATGTGTCGATTTAATTTTGGGATAAATCTTATTTTGATTATTCATAAAAATAATTTTTATTAATTTTAAGATTAACCATTTAATTTCAAAAACTAAATATCAAAACTATAAAATTTTGTCGGAATTATCGTCGAATCACGACATATAAAATCATTGGAGATTAAAAACCATTATAACGGAATCTTCTCCAGAAACATAAAACATTGTGTGAACATTTGCAAACTTTGTCAGATGGGTCATTAACCAAAAGGTCCAAAATTTGAAACCCATCAAACTAATCCAAAAAAACTTAGAAATTATAGATTTAATATCAAATATTAATATATAGGCTAAAAAAAAAAGTTTTGGGGGGGCCAAGGCCCCCCTGACAATTAACGTGGCTCCGCCACTGCCTGTAGGTAACATGTTGAAGTTAGATTAGGGATAGCAATGGGGCAGGCCAGGGTGGATATCTCAATACCCAGACCCGCCCCGTCCCCTCCACAGGGCGGGGCGGGTCGCCCCATGTTGATTTTTTTTATTTTATATTTTTATCTTATATTTTATATTATAAATACATATTGTTTATAAAATTTGTCATTATATATGTTAAATATAATATTAAATACATAAAATTATATTATTTTATATAATATACATATAAAATATACATTAAATATATTAAAAAATAAAAAAAAGCATGGGTGTGGGGCGGGGCGGGTACCCACGGGGCAGAGGTGATATCCAGACTGGCCCCGCCCCGCCAGGGGTCAGGGGTAGGGCGGCCCAAACAGGGCGGGGCGGGTACCCATCGAGGCGGGTCATTTTGCCATCCCTAAGTTAGATCCTTTATGTGGCGACTCATTATACAAGCAGTTCTGGACCCTTGCTTGCTAAGACACTTCCTGCGCTTTACTTCCTCCAAAAAGCTCTAGGGGTTGGTCAATGGCATGGGGCACTCGATGATGAAGTTCATTTTTTTTATACCATCTAATAGGTGAATAAAACTATTATTGTTTGATTATTTATTAATTTGCTAGGAGTAGGAGTTATCCTTGTCAAGAGTTGGAATCTCTCTCTCTCTCTCTCTCTATATATATATATAATAACAGTCGTTTCTGGAAATAGTATGAAAACATTTTCCCGCCCTTTTGTAGTTACTATAAAAAGTAAAAAAGATGTGTAAAAATAAAAAAAAAGTGATAAATATTTGGTATTTCATTATTTTTGGTCGTCAACTTTCTTTAAATAATTACTTTTTAAAATAATATAAAAAATTAAATTGTTTAAAATTAGCTTTCTAAATTTGTGTGTGTACTTCATTAATTATTATATTTTTATTTTTCTTTTTTAAAAAAATTAATAATTTTTTAATTTTTGATCTGTTTTTTGCGTATAATATATCAAATTAATTAATTTTTTATGATCTTCAGTTTGACATCCATATTACATATATAAAATATAAATAACAAAAATATAATAAAGAAAAATATATAGAAAATGTCTACTCATCATTTTGTAATTTATATTGGGTTTTAAAAGTTATGCATTTGAGCTATTGGACATGAATTTGTATATTCATATATTTTGTCGCTATTTATGATCTCTATATATAGTTGTTATTTGGGTTTAGCCCATTTCTTAATAATTATTTTGAATTATATTTAAACTGATTAAATTCAATTAAAAAATTTAACTTAAGAAAATATATCAAAATATGTATCCAAATTTTATATATCACATGTATCTATGCATAACATTATATATGTATATATTTATGTAAGAAGAAAATTAAGATTTATTTAAAATGAAATTATACTCATTATGGTATTTTATATATAAAAAATACTTTTTATATAATAACATACTTTTCATGTTGATTGAAATTATATTTTATATTTATCAATGTATTTTGATACTCAAGTTTTAAAGTTGTACATTTGGAATTAGATATGAGTTTGTATGTTATGATTACTTTTTGATCTATGTGTATATATAAAAATAATTTTTTTTTTGAAATATTTCGGTATCCCTTACAATTGTGTTGCTAAATATAAATCATGGTTTTTGTTTAATTCCTTTAACAATTTTGATAATTGATCAGCTTTCTAAATCCCAAAAAATATTACAATTTGAAATGATTTTATTATTAATTTTATTAAAAATATAATTTATTAAATATTCACGGTTAGAGTAGTAAAAAAGATTCCACATATTGACAGTTAAAACATTTTTCAAATTTTTACTTTCTCATAGATAAGCATGTTCCATAAATAGATACAATTCATATTTACACAACAAAATATTTCGTATTAAAGAGATTTTCTTATAGTCTGTAAAAATTCATTATTATTGTTTAATCGATGATTTATAATAAAATTAATTATCTTTATATTTTAATTATTTTTAAAATTTTAAACTTTTTACAATCACTATTCTTTTAAAACATAAATAACATAAATCCATAATTTGTAAAATAAAGAATAAGAACAAGTAAAAATAAAAATATTCTTGGGTTTAATATTTATAATTAATAAAATATTAAATTATAAATATATTTATTATTATTAATATATATATATATATTACACATATTCGGGAAATAGGGATGAGAACAGAGAATTCACGTTTTATCTAATCGAAATAGGAAGGGGAACGGGCATATAAATAATGTCCCTGTTCCATTCCCAATTCTAAAGAAGTAGAGATTCCTCATCCCCGAATAAACCAGGGATTGCCCAACCCATTCTATTCGGTTACCAACGGGGATGATGCAAGAAATAGAATTCATTGAACTATTAGAAAAATGTGCGGATAATAATACAAAATAGAGGCCTAAAAGACATATACATGTGCATCGCACAGGCAAAAGACTAGTATATATAAAATAGCAGAAGTCCGAAACTTTTATTTTCCCGCGCTTTTTGCTTATTATAGTAGGAAACAATTGTAAATATAATAAATGGTAATTATTATAAAGTCTTATATTAGAAAAATATTCTAAGAAAATCGTTGTAATTATATAGATTTGAAAAATATTATAAGAAAAGATTGTAAATGGTATTCCTACTTTATATGTGTATAAATTAGGAAAATATCATAAATGGTATTCCTATTAGAAATAAATTTATTTACTGATATTCCTATTTTATACCAAAAGTGATTATATAGTGTACATCAATTCTATCTATATATAATATATATATATATTTTAAAAATTATAAATAATATTTTACTATAATTGATATTAATATACGTCAGTTCTTCTTAAATATATATTACAATTTATTTGTTTCAATGATGTCGATGCAATTTTGTATAATATAGCTACTCTTTTCTTACAGAGATTATGCCCTAATAAGCCAGGTGCATTGCTTTACTAAAAGCCTGTGATATTGACCTTCCTTGTAAGGGCGCCATATTATAGGAGCCCAAACTATGTGGTTGAATAAATTCTTCTCTATCTGTTGCGGGCCAAGGGCTTCTCCCCCTCCCCTTCTTCAAACTCTCTTTCGGATAGGCCCTGAAAGGAGAAGGAAGGGTGGGTCGTCAAAGCAAAAAATCTGATGAGGAAAGGAGATTTCGATTTACAGAGACAAGCTATAAAAAGAGACCCTATAGTTGGATCAAGAGCTTACTTCTTTATCTAATCCCTCGTCTTATTGTTAGTATGAATTAATCAAGTTTTAAATACTAATGACTATTCAAACTTTTCTAAATTGTTTAATAATAGTTAAAATAGACGAATTATTATTTTATATATATTTTATCTTTGAATTAACAATTGATTTTGTGTTCAAAGGTTTTTTGGCAGCTTATTAATTGTGCTAAATTCTCTTATATTTATACTACTTAAATATCTATATATATAATAGCAAATGTGCGAAATAAAAAATTTTCCGCTCTTTTTACTTCTTATATTAGGAAAATATTGTAATCGAATATTTATTTATATTTTAATCGAATATACAATATTTAATTATATTTTTAATTGAATTTGCCAATGTTGTGCGATCAAATAATTAAAAGTATGTTTAGGGAAAAATTGACAAAATCTTACCTTAAAATAAAATATTCATCAATCTAGACCTTACAATAAAAGGACAACAATTTGTTCAACGCGATAACTTTTTCAAATTGTACAACACTCAAAATGGATATCTATGTATTACCTTTTTAAAAAAATCTTATTCAAATATCTACAAAATAAAATTCGTCCGTGCATTGCATTTTTAAATAAACTTCCTAGATAATTTTTTTCAGGTTGTGAAAATTTTCATCGTATTCTATAATTTCTTTTGATTGATGAGTGATTACAACAATTTATTGTTGATCAAAATGAGAAAACTCAAGGGATCTACAACTACTGGGAATAAATGATAGAGAATAGACATAGATGTCAATGGTACCATTTCTATTCTCCATTTCATTTATATTATGTTTATATTCATAATTTGTTAGTGTATTATTATGATATTTCTGTAAAATTTGCGATAATACAACTACAATTTATATCTAATAAAAAATAGTTTGCTATTTTTTACTCATGATTTTTCTGCCATATTATCTTGAATAATATCTCAATTTAAATCTTATCAATTTATAGAAATCGTTATTCATTCTTCTTTAAAAACATATAGTCAATAACATAAAAAAAAACATCTATTATATAGACAACATATTCACAATGCATTCGAGCCTTTTCTCTTTCTCATTAGTCACTACAAGAAAAAAAATACAATTGCACCATTAACACCTTATTATCTTGAATTATCTACATGTTAATTCTATGGTATGAAACTGGTCTATTTTTTTTCTTACTAAGTTATACCATAGAATAAAAATATCTTTATGTATTTTTATATTGTATGTATGAATAAATTTATGAATTGATTATCGATTCTTGAAATTTTGATTTAATTTAGAATTAAAACGCTTGAATGATTAGTTTTCACATAATTAACTAAAGTATTGAAATCACAATAAGAAATAACAACAACAACAACAACAACAACAATAATAATAGCATGAAAAAGTTTGAATTATTAGGATCCATATCTACAGATAATCTCTCAGAAAAGTGTGAAAAACCTATAAATAGTGAAAATTTTGAATTGAGCATTGAAACATATCCATTTCAAGAACCCATTTAGTGATAAATAGTATTTATTAACTATATTAATTGGCTTTTACACTCTTTAAGCCGTCCATAATATGCTTGAGAAAAATATTGGAAATATTTGTTAGATAATATTTTCTACAAAGAACGCCAATTGGGAAAATATCAAGGTATCAAGTATAGACAAACTGTTTTGACTAATGTTATTATATTGAATTATTAATATTTACTATATTTAATTGTCCATTTTAATGGATTCATTTAATATTTTCGAGAATTGAATTTGGAAGTTAATTCTATAATTGAAAATGTAAATTTTATAAACATATTTTATTTTTATTTACTTTATATGAATATTTTATTATTAAAACAAAGTAATAAATAATAATAGATAGATTCATTATAAACCAATAAAATAAAATAATATTACAAGTAAATAATAATAAAATAATAATACATGTTAATAGTAATAAAATAATAGTAAGGATTACTAGTATATATATATATATATATATATGTTGGTGGGGACTGGGAGTACTTTGAAATCCACTGATCCATAATTTAATGTCATTCATCTTTTAGCTATATGGCACTTTTTTTTTTCTTCAAAAAAAAAAAAAAAGTATGGCACTTTTACATCCACTGATCCATAATTTATAATATCATTCCTCTTTTAGTATAACCACAATCCTATCTATTGAATTTGTACATAAAGTGGGCATAAGATGATTAAGATCGCAAAGAAGAAACTTGGCAAATGACGATCCATATTGTTTTCCGCATGGTCCATATATGGGCGGCCATATATTTTTCTCATGGTCTAGTTAATTATTTTTTTAAGATTGGAGGTTCATAAATTTTGGAGTAAATTACAAAAGTTGCTCTTAATATATAACTTAATAATTTTAAAAAATGTTTTTTTATCTTTTAAAATTACGTACAAATAACTCATTGACGTATTGCAAATATTGTTGGAAAAATAGGTTTGTGTATATCGAATGGCTGAAAACAAATCAAGCAGAATAACAGGATTGAAGTTGAGGCAAGAGTTGGACTCTTTGTTTTTAAGAAGAAATTGCTCCGTTCACAGTGTTAAAGGAAAATGGCCATCGCCTCCCAAGATACAACGACTTACGTCTTGTGATAGCAACACTACAAATCACAAGACACTTCGAACTTTATAGTGTTTTGAACTCTCAGAACTTATGCAAAATGCTTAGAGAATTTCAAAATTTGCAAGTAATGAAATGACTTCTGGGGACTGCCTTTTATAGAGCCTCATATGTCTTTTCAGACTGGGTGCGACCCCTGGTTCGGATCAACCAAGACTGTCAGATTGTACCCTATGATCAACAGTTGCGATCTGATAGTCCAGATCGCATCTAGCTGAAGGTACACACCCCTTAGTATGTACCTCTGCACACTGGACAATCATGTCCAGTCACGGTGCCCCGTCAGCGAACATACGCATCCAATCGGTGCCACGTGTCGCCACTCCGACGACTCCACCAAATATCTGCCACCTGACCTACCCTACCACGTCAACAAGCCACTATACTGAATCCTGGTTCGATTTTCCAAAAATTTAAAGGCTCCTTAAAGCTCTTCGCTATGGTGTGAAGTGCAAAGTGCGCCTCTAAAGCATCCAATGCGACTATGTGCGACGTGTGTGGGCCCATGCCCGGCTCCAGCTCCAGCTCCGGCTCGGATGGTGCTCCGCACCGTTCTTGGTGCTTTTTGAGCTAGCCAAAGGCTAGTCAAAATTGACCTAGTCAACTAGGGTGTACCATAAGGAGCTCCACATGATTACTCCTTATTAGTGGTGAAGCTCTTTATAAATTAGTCAAACATTTAATATGTTTCCTATGTGGGATATGGCTTTTCATATTCCCACCCTTTTATATTCCATATATAAAAGACATTTTAAGTGGCCAACTTCATGCATTTATTTCTCATTCACCCAACATTGGTTTTCAGAAATTCAAAATGCTAAACTCATCTACCCAAGTAGATTACATTTGTCTCATTTATTTCAAAAATTGAATAAATGAACCCACTTAAATAATTTGTCAAAATCGGGTTAAAATCCAATTTCTTTAAACCAATTTCAATAATCCCCCACATAAATGTAATAGATGCATATAAGTATGCAGACACTAAAGAGAGTTTAAATGGAAACCTATTGCATCGGGAGAGGTAGCTTGTGGCTTTGAACCTTTCTTAATGGAATACTATCAGATTTAATAGGATGCACAATGACTCGATGTCAGGAACTATTCAGTTGCTGATGTAAACCAAAATAACAACATCCACACATTATCTTTCCTAACACCATTTGGTTCTCACGGTTGTGTCCATTTTGGCCCTGGACAACATCTTGGATTCATAAGTGTTTCGTTGAAGCGACCCCTCTTCACACTTATATAGGTGATCTCCTATTAAGAGTATCCTGTCATACTCCACTTCTTTAAAGTATAAGAATCATTAAAAGTTTATAACTTAACCTCACCACATTTAATAGGTTTCTCCACTTGGATAAGAATAAGCTGTAACGTGTTCCAAGTGTTTATCAGAATATTCATAACTTAGTTGTCCCATTGAACCAAGGTCTTGGGATCTCCAATTCACAAGGTTGGATTTCCGCTATGAACACTCTTATTTTGTGGATTTTAAGCCCATTCCTTTCGATAAGCGGTATACTTGATCTCTATTCAAACCTTTAGTCAACGAATCCGCTAGATTTTCTTTCGATTTCACGTAATCGATTGTAATAACCCTTTTTCAAATGCCAAATGGTGTTATGTCTTCGACGTATATATCGAGACTTACCATTGTACATACTATTTTGAGCCCTTCCTATAGCCGACTAACTATCACAATGTATTATGATTGCAGCCACCGGCTTAGGCCATCAAGGAATATCCTCTAAAAAGTTGCGAAACCATTCTACTTCTTCATCAGCTTTATCTAGAGCTATAAACTCTAATTCCATCGCGGATCGAGCTATACACGTTTGTTTAGAGGATTTCCATGACACTGCTCCATCACTAATGGTAAAAACATAACCACTAGTGGACTTGGAATCTCTTGTGTCAGATATCAAATTAGCATCACTGTATCCTTCTAATACAACTGGATATCTTGAGTAATGTAATCAATAATTTAAGGTGAGTCTTAGATATCTAAGAACCCTTATCAATGCCTTCAATTGGTCATTGCCAGGATTACTCGTAAATCCACTCGCTTTATTAATCTGCGTGGCGCTTTGTTACATACATTAGATCGCCAATAATGCTGAGAATATTCTAGTTGAGATACAGCCTCACGCTAATTTTTAGCTAAGTATAAACTTAAATCAACAGGTGTTTTAGCTGGAGGACTTTCATAATTATTGAACTTTCGAAGTACTATCTCAATAAAATGAGACATTGACAAAAAAAGTCCATAAGATGTTTTAGAGATCTTAATTCCCAAAATAACATCTGCTACACCCATATCTTTCATATCAAAATATTTAGTCAATATTTTCTTAGTATTCATGATTATATCATGATTACTACCCATAATAAACATGTCGTCAACATAAAGACAGACAATCACATAAGCATTAGGTGTGTCTTTAATGTAAACGCATTTATCACACTCGTTAATTCAAACCATCGTGACAAAGATAGTCACAAATTTCTTGTGCCATTATTTTGGAGCTTGCTTAAGGAAATACAATGACTTAACGAGTTTGCACACCTTCTTCTCCTACCCAGGAGCAACAAACTCTTCGGGTTGTTCCATGTAGATTTCTTCTTCTAATTCACCATTTAGAAAAGCTGTTTTCACATCCATTTGGTGTATCTCAAGGTTATGCAATACTATAATAGCAATGAGAACTCTAATAGACGCGATTCTTGTCACATGTGAATATGTATCAAAGAAATCAAGGATTTCTCTTTGTTTAAATCCTTTAGCTACTAATTGGCCTTGTATTTATTAATAGTTCAATCACTTTTGTATTTTCTTTTAAGGATCCACTTGCATCCTAAAGGCTAATTTCCCGATGGGAGATCTACCAACTCCCAGATATGATTTTGCATAATGGAATCTATTAGCTTCTTTCCAGAATGGAGCTTCTGGACTGGACAATGATTCACCAATTGTCCTTGGTTCATTTTCTAACACATAAGTTAGAAAATCTGGACCAAAAGACTTAGTTATTTTGGCCCCTTTACTGCATCTCTGTTCTTCATCACTTTGATGATCACCATCAGCATTATCACGTGTTCTTTTGCCAGAAATAGCTTCTTTTCTTTTTTGACAAGGAAACACGTCTTCGAAAAATACAACATTCCTTGACTCAATAATTGTACCTTCTTGTACATCTGGAATTGCTGATTTGTGCACTAAAAATTGATATGCAATACTGTTATTAGCATACCCAATGAAAATGCAATCGATTAATTTAGGCCCTATCTTCACTTGTTTTGGATTAGGTATTTCTACTTTAGCCAAACACCCCCACACTTCATGGTATTTGTAGGAATGTTTGCGACCTTTCCATATCTCATACAGAGTTTTATCCTTATTTTTTGTGTGGTATTTTATTAAGAATATGGTTAGTCGAGAGAATTGCTTCCTCCCCACAAATTCTGAGGTAAACCTAAATTTATCAACAAAGCATTCATCATCTCTTTCACAGTTCGGTTTTTGGGTTCAACAATACCGTTTGATTATGGTGAATAAGGAGCTGTCTATTGATGAATAATGCCCGAATCTGAGCAAAATTCATCAAAAGGAGCTCAATATCCTCCACTTCTATCGCTTCGAATTATCTTAATTTGGTTGCTAAGTTGATTTTCAACCTCATTCTTATAGTTTCTAAAAGCTTCTAAGGCCTCATCTTTACTTCTCAAAATATATACATAACAGTATCTTGTGCATTCATCGATAACAGTGACAAAATACTTTTTCCCACCTTTAGTTTGCACAAACTTTAAATCACATATATCACTGTGAATTAACTCTAGAGGTTATGTATTTCTTTCCACCGAGTGGAATGGTGTTTTGGCCATTTTTGCCTCACCACAGATTTCACACTTGTGATGTGAATCTATTTTAAACTTAGGTAGGAATTCCAAGTTTACTAACCTTTTGAAAGTGTTAAAATTTACATGTCCTAATCTAAATGCCATAAATTTGAACACTCAAGCAAATAAGAAGAAGCATTAATTTTATTGCTTTCAAAGTTTCGGAGTACATTCATTACATTCATCTTGAACAATCCATTTTCTAAGTACCCCTTCCCTATGAATTGTCCATTTTTCATAAGTACAAACTTTCGAGCCTCAAATACTAGTCTAAACCCTGCCTTGACCAACAATGATCCTGACACTAAGTTCTTCCGAATGTCTGGAATATGAAGGACGTCAACGAGGGTCAGCTCCTTGCCCGAGGTCATCTTTAGCACCACCTTGCCAAGACAGACAATTTCAGAAGTTGCATGATTCCCCACGTATAACTTCCTTTTGTTGATAGAAGTATACATTGAGAACATGTTTTTGTCGGAGCATATGTGGCGTGTAGCACCTGTGTCCACATACCATTCTCTTGGGTTATCCACCAAGTAGCGCATGTTGGCTTCAAACACAACAACCGAGAGATTAAGCTCGGACATATCAATTGGCACTAATTTGTCCTCGGTCACATATACCTGGTTCTGATTGGCTTTCCTCAAAAGACGACAATCTTTAGCCTTGTGTTTCCACAATTGAAGCAATTCTCTTTGAACTTTTTAGCCTTCCCCTGTTTCTGACCATTCCCTGGGTGCTTTCTATTTTTGCTAGTATTGGCCTCCACCAAGTTTGCCTTTGCCTCCATTGGAAGCTTGTCAGACTTAATTTCAGGCTTGCGATTGTGTTTTTGAATTCGCAATCTAACAATTAAGTCTTCAAGCCCTATTTCCTTTCCTTTATGCTTAAGGTAGTTTTTATAATCTTTCCACAGAGGCGGTAGCTTCTCTATAATAGCAGCTACTTGAAAGGATTCATTCAACACCATTACTTCTGCAACTATATCGTACAGAATGAACTGAATCTCTTGAACCTGGCTGATCACCGTCTTGGTGTCAACCATCTTAAACTCAAGGAATTTGCATACAAAATTTCTTTGTGCCAACATCTTCCGTTTAATACTTTTTCTCTCAAGAGCTCCACAACTCTTTAGCAGTCTTACCAAATAAAACACATTATACAATGTGTTGTCAAGTCCATTCAGATTATAGTTCCCGCATAGGAAGTCGCTTTGACTCCAAGCATCAAACGCCATTCTCTTCTCTTTTTACCGACCCACTCTTCCCGCACAGTTAGAGCATCCTCCGTTAGGAAACGAGCAAGGGTCAGAGTAGTAAGACAGAACAACATTTTCTATTGCCATCTTTAGAAATATGAACCACCGAACTTCTCTGGTTTCTCTCCTGGTGCTGGTATTGGAACGAATGGAGCTAGAACTGTTGATGTTGAAGCCATTTGATACACACGAGAATTTCATCTTAAACTGTTAGAAAAATAGGTTGGTGTATATCAAATGGCTGAAAACAAATCGAGCAGAGTAACAAAATTAAAGTCGAGGCAAGATTTGGACTCTTTGTCTTTAAGACAAAATTGCCCCGCTCACGGTGTTAACAGAAAATGGCAATCACCTCCCAAGATACAATGACTTACGTCTTGTGATAATAACACTACAAATCACAAGACACTTCGAACTTTATAGTGTTTTGAACTCTCAGAACTTATGCATAATGCTTAGAGAATTTCAAAAGTTGCAAGTAATGAAATGAGTTCTGGGGATTGCCTTTTATAGAGCCTCATATGCATTTTCAGACTGGGTGCGACCCTTGGTTCGGATGAACCAGGACTCGTCGATCGCACCACTGTGATCGCGATTCGCGATCGATAGTCGGATCACATCCACGGTGAAGGTACACGCCCTTGGTACGCACCTCGCACACCGGGATGGGCCGATGGTGTCAATCCTTGCTCCGTCGTGAAACAACGCGCATCCAATCGCGCACATGTTGCTATTCGGATGACTCTGCCAAGTAACTTCCACCTGAGTTGCCATGCCACGTCACCGTGCCACTGGACTAAATCCTGGTTTGATTTCCCAAAACTTTAAGGCTCCTCGCGACGGTGCGAAGTGTAAACTGTGCCTCTAAAGTGCCCAATGCGATTATGTGCCACGTGCGCAGGCCCGACTCGGGATCTGGCTTGGACGGTGCTCTGCACTATCCTTGGTGCTTTTTGAGCTAGCCAAAGGCTAGTCAAAATTAACTTGGGGATGTACCATAAGGAGCTCCACATGATTACTCCTTATTAGTGAGGAAGCTCTTTATAAACTAGTCAAACATTTAATATATTTCCTATGTGGAATATGGTTTTCCATATTCCCACCTATTAGAGATTTTTCTAACCGCAAGTCTACGGTGTCAAGTTTTAATATAGTGATATGAGTAGGGTTGTCGTATCCACAGGGAATGCGTGTATAAGTACCAAGTATAAATTACCTATGCTATATTTGACAGATCAATAATAGGTGATATCTCAATTAATAATAAAAACAACTAGATGTAACTAATCAAAATATAAACATCTAAATCTATGGGATAATGAATTCTAGAGGTGTGATGAATCTAGTTTTCCCTTATGTTATCAATATGGTTTATCAATCACAGATTACCAATTTATAAGTCAAGATTTCTACAATAATCATTTCCTCTCTCGAGTGCCAAATGATTATAGATCACAATTGGGAATCAATATCTCTAGAAAAATCACCAAATGCAATCTCAATAAAAACTATGAATCTTAATAAATGACTTTAAAGGATTCACAAATCTCTCAATTTTATGAAATCCTAGGTTATGCTATTTCAAGGTCATGTATTCAATTACCTCTCTCAAGTGTCAAATCAAATACACCAAACACTCTAAATTATTGATCAAGTAATTTAGAAGCAATAGATCCAAATAGCACAAATAAATTGAGAAATCTAGATTGACAAACCATAATCCCAAAACATAAGTTCAAACATAGATTACATCAACCCTCTATAATTATAGAGTTTAGCTCATGATGAAAATACAAATATCCATAATCAAATGAGAATGCATCTCAAATGATATACAAGAAACAACAAAGAAAGAATTAAAGAGATTAAAGAAGAATCTTGTCTATTTCTAGATGTAAATGTCTTCAATCTTCTTCCCCAACTCTTTCCGTGTGTCTTGGTGGTGTTGGTTTTCATCCCCAAGTGTCCTCCATGCCCTAGATCAAGCCTCCCATGTATCTATTTATAGTACCCTCCTTTTAGATCCAAAAATCGGAGATTTCTTGTTTTGTCCGCCCATGGGCGCTGCAGCGCTCGAAAATGGGCGCTGCAGCACCAAAACACAAAACGCCACTGTCTTATTTCTGTACCGGGCGCTGCAGCGCCAAATCTTGGCGCTGCAACACCCGTAGAACACTCCGGGGCGCTGTTGTTGCGCTGCAGCGCCTCTTTTTCTCGCTGTAGCGCTATCCAAACGTCCGAATTTGCTTTGGGTGTATTCATAAGAGTTGTAGCTCTCTCTCTCTTAGCTTTCCATATCCACTTGAATCAGCTCAATATCAATTTTTTAGAGAGAGTTATGACCAAAATACTAAACTCACAAGATTAGAAATTCCGGACGCTGCGTCGGGCGTTTCTTCAAATCAATCTTAAGTTGTTTGATCATCCTTGCTTCTTTTGATACATGACTCATTAAAATGACTCTAGACTCAATATAATTGGCCCTCAACATGGCTTGGGCACTCAAATGACTCGAAATAATGGAAATCAATGCCTAACCTATGAGATAAAATAAAAATGACTCAAAATACTCAAAAACAATACAAAACTCTAGTCTCGGAAGCCCAAATCAATGGTATAAAGCCAAGTGAACAAATACCCCTAAACTTAGAATATTGCTTGTCCTCAAGCAATTACAAACTTTTGAAGAATACGAAGTATCCAAGACACAAAAATATAGATAACTTATTCGACCCGACTAACTGCAAAACTTCACGACTAAAATAATTTGTCTCAATACTCGTATCATTACCAATCAAACATGCGTTTTAACATTGTGATCAAAAGTGTGGAATGTACATGCCAACTCCATTTACCTTATTCAAATAGATTCACGAAATCAAGTGTTATCAAAATGATCCACTTTCTGAATATCCAGATGAAATGCTTACCGGATTCCATAAGCTTGTCATTCACACTAATCTCCACTAATGTAGGCTAATGTAACACAAGGATCAATAGGACTTTCAAGGCTTGTAATGTCGGCTTAGGGTAAGGTAGGAAAATATAGGATTAAGTGGCTCAACTCACCCAAACACACAATTATCACTTCAAATCACCAATTGCCAAACAAAATAGCTACCTTCACTTTTGTTGAATTCTCCACTGTTCTCCTTTTATGAGCCTAAATTCACTGATTTTTTTTTTCGAAACCCCCAAACTTATTATTTTTTTTTACACATGAGGGTTAATATTTTCTTTTTTTTTCCTCGGCAACTTCATGCAAGTGAACATATACCCTATTTATCATACCCTTCTCAACCTTCAACATTTTGTGTGTATGAGTGATGGGTCATTAGGATTTTCACATGTAGGCTCAAGGTATAAGATTTGTCGCCAAAGAACGGGTTTAACAGGCTCAAAGGGGACACTAGTGAAAATATATAATATAAAGGTAGGCATTTTTGGCTCTAGCTTGTTCAAAGATGGCCTAAATCATTTCCTTAATGTTACTTCACCTAGGATTTCGCCTCGACTAGTGATCAAACAAGTTCTAGAATCCGGTGGGATCATATAAGAAACACTCAACTTCATAAATCATTTTCAAATAAATCAACTGAATTATGCATGTAGATGGAATTAATGGAACGAAACATAGATCACCGCTCAAACACATGCTCTTTTGACCGTTTAACTCATATTCGACAAATTCACTTAGTCATGCGCATTCTACCAACAACAAATGATTCGACTCGACTCAACTCAAAGCAAATATACAAGACACAAAAAACACGAAGAAAGTAGG
Source organism: Rehmannia glutinosa (assembly GCA_016081115.2). NCBI lineage: Eukaryota > Viridiplantae > Streptophyta > Magnoliopsida > Lamiales > Orobanchaceae > Rehmannia > Rehmannia glutinosa. The sequence continues at coordinate 151,858,142 of CM071926.1, forward strand.
ATCACAAATTGAAAAAGGTATTACCACTCCCTCAAACTTAATATAACCATTGTCCTCAATGGAAGAGGTGCAACTCCTCGTCGGAATCATGGGGTGAAAGAGAAGCAACAGGGCCAATTGGTAGCACTCCATAGGGTCGATGGTTTTTTCCTTGCCTTTCTATGATTTAGGAGGCACAATACCAACCTCACAAACAAAACCAAACGTGGAAACGAGCAATGGGGTAAAGTACCACAATATCATGTGAAGACCATGGGAGCTACATCAATGTTATATAATTGTGATCGACATGTGAACTCCTCCAAGCAATCAACCAAGAAGGGTATGCAAAAGTGTTAAATTTCTCATTGAGGCATTTTATCAAACACATGGTGGGCATAAATCAAGGTAAATGATGTATATGCAATTATATATCAAATTATTCCAAAATTTCAATGCATCCAAATACTATCACAATAAGCACCTTTTGCACATAATTTCACAAGAATCGCGTAATGAGCATGCAAGAGGGATAGGGGTGAGATGCAACATGACTACTTCTAATAAAACACAAACATTCTAACTAATCAAACTATGAAAGCAAGTAAAATGAGCTTGGGTTGCCTCCCAAGAAGCGCTAAATTTAAAGTCTTTAGCCAGACTTTTGTTTTACTCAACCGGATCCAAAACAAGTGTCGATCATGCCACGTCTTTGTATTTTCCAACAGTATAAACGATCCTTTAGTGTATATAAGACGTGGATGATTAAGGATCCGAATGTTGATGGTCTTTTGGAAATCAAAAAATGTGTTCCTAATGATGAAAAATGGTTTATCAATCATAGTAAAGATATTTCTATCTTTACTCACATTAAATATCATGAAATCTGTAGAACATGTTAATTGATCACCATTTTCAAACATTGTTCCTTCAAGTGTATGCTTCTTAAAATTTGATACATTTGTATTGAAGCTTACATCCAGAGTTCACATATTTTTGTCAATATGAGGATTTTCAATTGAGTGAGAGATAGAGATACTCACTGAGTTAATTTGATGTGGCTTCTCCTCTTGTAAGATCGGATTGCACTCTTCAAAAGTCTCCTCCAAATTTTGAAGGACGTCAAACTTTTTCATAATGGGCAATTCATGTTCATGATTTTCTATTTCACCAGGTCCCAAGAATGATGACGACTCTTCATTATTAAGTTGGTCAATCATTTGTTGGAGTAACTTTGACATAGTTTGACATGTAATCTAAATTTGTTGAATGCTTGCCTCGGTTTTTAGTAATCTATCATCAATTTCTCGATTTCTTATCTTACACTCTTCGATAAACTCAGCAAGATTTTTTTCCAACTCAGACCGACGTTTTATCTCATCTTGTCGTCTTCTTGTCTCACAATCGTCTAGAAATTGATAAAGTGTTTTTTCCAAGCTAGACAATTATTCTTGTAGCTGATGAAAGGTTTCATGATTTGCCATATTTTGGGCCCATACATTTTCTTGAAGTAGATAATAAGGATCAAAATTGTTCACACTTTGACTTCCAAAAATCCCAGAAGCATCATCGATTGGCCACGTATGCGCATACATTATAATTCCATCCAACGATGTGCCTAAAACAATTACACAAAATTAAAACAAATAAAAGAAAGAAACAAAAAAAATAGTCAAATTACAACTAGGCAATCAACCTTGATATCACACAAAACACATTCCCCAAAGAACGGCGCCAAAACTTGTTAGAGATTTTTCTAATGTTAAGTCTACGGTGTCAAATTTTAATATAGTGATATGAGTAGGGTTGTCGTATCCACAGGGAATGCGTGTATAAGTACCAAGTATAAATTACCTATGCTATATTTGACAGATCAATAATAGGTGATATCTCAATTTATAAATAAAAACAACTAGTCAGAACTAATCAAAATATAAACATCTAAATCTATGGGAGAATGAATTCTAGAGGTGTGATGAATCTAGTTTTCCCTTATGTTATCAATATGGTTTATCAATCACAAATTACCAATTTATAAGTCAAGATTTCTACAATAATCATTTCCTCTCTCGAGTGCCAAATGATTATAGATCACAATTGGGAATCAATATCTCTAGAAAAATCACCAAATGCAATATCAATAAAAACTATGAATCTTAATAAATGACTTTAAAAGATTCACAAATCTCTCGAATTCTATGAAATCCTAGGTTATGCTATTTCAAGGTCATGTATTCAATTACCTCTCTCAAGTGTCAAATCAAATACACCAAACACTCTAAATTATTGATCAAGTAATTTAGAAGCAAAAGATCCAAATAGCACAAATAAATTGAGAAATCTAGATTGACAAACCATAATCCCAAAACATAAGTTCAAACATAGATTGCATCAACCCTCTAGAATTATAGAGTTTAGCTCATGATGAAAATACAAATATCCATAATCAAATGAGAATGCATCTCAAATGATATACAAGAAACAACAAAGAAAGAATTAAAGAGATTAAAGAAGAATCTTATCTATTTTTAGATGTAAATGTCTTCAATCTTCTTCCCCAACTCTTTCCTTGTGTCTTGGTGGTGTTGATTTTCATCCCCAAGTGTCCTCCATGCCCTAGATCAAGCCTCCCATGTATCTATTTATAGTACCCTCCTTTTAGATCCAAAAATCGGAGTTTTCTTGTTTGCAGCGCTCGAAAATAGGCGCTGCAGCGCCAAAACACAAAACGCCACTGCGCTTTTTGTCTGCGGGCGCTGTCAGGAAGGATGGAAGTGACTACTCTGTAGCTCGTAGAACACTCTGGCGCTTTGTTGCAGCATCGCAGCGCTCTTTTTCGCGCTGTAGAGCTATCCAAACGTCCGAATTTGCTTTGGGTGTATTCATAAGAGTTGTAGATCTCTCTCGTAGCTTTCCATAGCCACTTGAATCAGCTTAATATCAATTTTATAGAGAGAGTTATGTCCAAAATACTAAACTCTGCCAGTACTAGAAATTCCAGACGCGTTTGGACGTTTCTTCAAATCAATCTTAAGTTGTTTGATCATCCTTGCTTCTTGTGATATATGACTCATTAAAATGACTCTAGACTCAATATAATTGGCCCTCAACATGGCTTGGGCACTCAAATGACTCGAAATAATGGAAATTAATGCCTAACCTATGAGAAAATAGAAACGACTCAAAATACTCAAAAACAATACAAAACTCTAGTCTCGGAAGCCCAAATTAATGGTATAAAGCCAAGTGAACACCACCCTTTTATATTCCATATATAGAAGGCATTTTAAGTGGCTAACTTCATGTATTTATTTTTCATTCACCCGGCATTGGCGTTGAAAAATTCAACATGCTAAACTCATCTACCCGCGGCGTAGATTATGTCTATCTCATTTATTTCATATATCAAATAAATGAACCCACTTAAATAATTGGTCAAAATCGGATCAAAACTCAATTTCTTTAAACCAATTTCTACAAATATCTCCTTTGAGTTAGTATTTATTTGACAAAACTCTCATTCAATAAGTGTTCTATTTTGTGAGTAGAAATAAATATATCAAGGACATGTTTATATATTTTAAAAGACAACAATTTTTCTTTTTTCAAATTACACCAGCCCTAGTTTGTGTAATTTACCTAAATTATTTAACCGTCTTAGAGTTGGTATATGTAAATCCATAAATGAAATGTACTTTTTTTAATGAGTTGGGTTGAATAGCAAATGTCTCCCAAGATACAATTAATGGTCTCCTCTTGCTGTAGTAGTACTCCAAACAACAAGAGACGGCGAACTTCAAATGTTTTGTACTCTCTCTTTTACGGGAAAATTTTGATAGAATGTATGCTTGTGTTTGAATGCAAATATTAATGATTCAATCTGCATATCTTAGGGATATTTATAGATTGCCAAAGGTTTCAAGTGAAACAACACAATAAAGATGTTAAACGGGCTGGTCCCAGCTCTATAGGGCCAGCCCTAGAGGGCTTCGGGCTAAATGGGCATGTTTTAAACGGGCTAGCAATATTGGAATCTAGCCCTAACCCTAGCGGGCTTCGGGCTAAATGGGCCACTATCGGGCTATAATTCAAAATATTAAAATTATATATTTAAATCTAAAATTTTAAACTTGAATATATATAACATTTAAGTTTAACATGTTAAGTTAAACTATTCATCATAAATAAAATTCATGCAAAGTTTCTAATTACATTGCATTAACAAACTTATAAAATTAAATGTTTTATGATCTAAATTTTTGAAAACAAAATAATAATAATTAAAGCTACGCAGAATTAACACTATTTTCTGTAATTACTCATATGACTATAAGTTAAAATTTAAAAATTACATATCTAAATCTAAAATTTTATTTAATGCTAATCTATTCATTACGAAAAAAAAGTCATGCATAGTTATAATTACATTGCATTAACAAAATTATAAAATTGGATTTAGCACCATTTAGAAATATAATTTATATCCTAAATAATCTACTAAAATTACGTGATATTTTCTATTCGAAATAAATATCGAAAAACTAAATTAAGTAATAAATAAAATAAATAAATAAAAATTTGTCAAGAAATATAGCTTGTTTAATAAAGTTAAACTTAAAGATGAGAAGATGTGAATTTGGAAATAAATTTACTAGTAATAGGTAATAAAGTAGATATAAGATATTAAATTTATATTTATTTTTTAAAATAAAAAAAGAGCGGACTAGCCCGGTTAACATTCGGGCAAGCCCTAGCCGGCTTCGGTTTAAACGGTCCGGGCCTAAAAGGTCCGGTGATTTAAATGAGCCAATAACCCTCTTTTTTCCTGTAAACGGTTTGTCTAGGCCAACGGCCGCGCCCTTTAACATCTCTACAACACAACTCTTGACACACCTTTTCATTCCAAGAGTTATTATGAAAAGTTGCACCCTTTGGTTTGCAACTATTAAAAGTTTCCATGAAGAGTTGCATCCTTTGGTGAGTTTCCATGAATAGTTGCACCTTTTGGTTTGCAACTACATTTGTATTAATTACAAATAATACTCTAAATGCATTCTGAATACAAAATTAATCCACAAATTTCATCTAGATTCATTGTCCAACATGGAATACTAAAGTTCCACTTGTACCTCAACTTATCACCTTTAGGCAATAATTTTTCATTAACCCGGAAATATTCTTGTGAGCTCAAACATATTTCCAACAATCCCCACATGAATGAGAAATTATATGAATCAATGCAATACACATATGAATGCAGACACTAAAGAGAGTACAAACGGAAAGTTATTGCATCAGGAGAGGTAGCTTCTGGCTTTGAACCTTCCCTAGTGGAGTACTATCGGATTTACTTGGCTAATCAGTACATGGTCTCTTAAACTGTTCAGTCGTTGGTATAAACCAAGACAACAACACCCACACAATAACCTCCCTAACATTTTCCAGTTCCCATGGTTGTGTTCATTTTGGCCTTGAACAACATTGGGTTTCATAAGTGTTTTAGAGAATTCAAGCCTCAAAATCCTCATAGAAACGGCCCCACTTCACACTTACATAGGTGACATCCTATTAAGTGTATTATTCCATACACCACTTGGCTTAACCAAGCTATAGGTATCATTAAAAGTTGAACTTAACCATATATACTTCTGCAGAAAGTACTTTTGAACATAGGAATGGGTAGGAATTTATCCGAAGTGCTTAACTGAATCTTTATAACTTAGTTGTCCCATTGAACCAAGTTCTTGGGATCTCCATTCATCATGGTTGTACCATTACAAAGATTCATGCATAATAGGCTTTAATCCCATTCCCTTTGATAATCTATATACCTGATCTCTTGGTAAACCTTTGGTAAGCGGATCCGCGAGATTCTCCTTAGATTTTACATAATCAATGGAGACAACACCACTTGAGATCAACTGTTTAATGGTATTGTGTCTACGACGTATATGTCTAGACTTACCATTATACATGTTATTATGTGCCCTTCCTATGGTCAACTGACTATCACAATGTATATTGATAGCAGTGACTCGCTTTGGCCAACACAGAATATCCTCTAAAAAATTCTGAAGCCATTCTGCTTCTTCTCCAGCTTTATCCAAAGCTATAAACTCATATTCCATCGTTGATCGAGCTATACAAGTTTGTTTTCAGGACTTCCAAGACACAACTGCACCACCAATGGTAAAAACATAACCACTAGTGGATTTTGAATCCTTTGAATCTGATATCCAGTTGGCATCACAGTATCCTTCCAAAACTACTGGATATCTTGTATAATGTAATTCAAAGTTCAAAGTATATTTTAAATATCTCAAAACTCTATTCAGAGCCTTCCAATGATCATCACTTGGATTACTAGTAAACCTACTCAGTTTATTCACAGCACACGCTATGTCAGGACGGGTGCAGTTTGTTATGTACATTAAACTGCATATGACATGTGAATATCTCAATTGAGATACTGGTCCATCTTTATTCTTGACTAAGTGTAAACTTGTGTCAATTGGAGTTTTTACCTGATTTTCATCATAAACGTTGAATTTCCTGAGAATAGACTCAACATAATGAGACTGAGATAAAATAAGTCCACCAGATGTCTTAGAGATTTTAATCCCTAGTATAACATCTGCCATTCCCATGTTTTTCATATCAAGGTTTTGTGTCAACATTCTCTTTGTATTCATGATAATATCATGATTATTACCTATTATCAACATGTCATCAATATAAAAACATACAATTACATAGGCGTTCGGTGTATTTTTAATGTAGACACATTTATCACACTCGTTAATTCTAAATCTATTTGACAACATAGCTTTATCAAATTTCTGGTGCCACTGTTTTGGCGCCTGCTTCAATCCATATAAGGACTTAACAAGGTTACACACCTTTTTCTCTTGTCTCAAGCAACAAACCCTTCAGTTGTTCCATGTATATTTCTTCTTCTAACTCGCCATTTAGGAATGTTGTTTTATCATCCATCTGATGAATCTCGAGATCATATAGTGCAACAATTGCAACAAGAACTCTAATAGAAGTAATTCTTGTAACCGGTGAGTATGTGTCGAAGAAATCAAGGCCTTCCTTTTGCTTATAGACCTTAGCTACCAACCTAGCCTTATATTTATCAATAGATCCATCCGGTTTAAACTTCCTTTTGAAAATCCACTTACAACCTAGAGGTTTATTTCCAGGTGGGAGGTCAACCAACTCCCAAGTGTGATTTTGCATAATGAATTCTATCTCACTGGTGATAGCTTCTTTCCAGAATGGTGCTTCTGGAGTTGACATTGCTTTTGCAAATGTCTTAGGTTCATTTTCTACCATGTAGGTTAGAAAATCAGGACCAAATAATGTAGACTTTTTGGCCCTCTTACTGCTCCTTGGTTTTTCATCATTTTCATGATCAAGATTTGCAGTATCATAAGTCCTCTTATGTGAACTTGTTTCACCTTTATCCCTTTCTTTACACGGAAAGACATTCTCAAAAAACACAACATTCCTTGATTCAATAATTACATTTTCATGAATATCAGGAATATCTGACTTGTGCACATGGAATCGATATGCACTACTGTTATGTGCATATCCAACAAATATGCAATCAACTATTTTAGGCCCAATGTTTTTACTTGTTTAGGCTTTGGAACTTCTACCTTCGCCAAACAACCTCACACTTTCAAGTGTTTATAGCTAGGATTGTGTCCTTTCCACAATTCATATGGAGTTTCATCCATTTTCTTTAGTGGAATTTTATTAAGAATGACATTAGCTGAGAGAATTGCTTCTCCTCACAAGTTCTGGGGTGGTCCCGAACTTATCAACATAGCATTCATCGTACTTTAATAGTTCGATTCTTGCATTCAAGAATTCCATTTGATTGAGGTGAATATGGTGCGAGTTTAATGAATAATGTCGGATTCTCGAACAAAATTCATCAAATGGAGCATCATATTCTCCACATCTATCACTTCGAATAATTTTTATTCGTTTTCTAAGTTGATTTTCCACATCATTCTTATAATGCTTAAAAGCATCTAAAGCCTCGTCTTTGCTTCTCAGCAAATATACATAATAGTATCTTATGCAATCATCTATAAAAGTAATAAAATACTTTTTACCACCTCCCGTTTGCACAACCTTCAAATCACAGATATCACTGTGAATTAATTCTAAAGGAGTGGTAGTCCTTTCAACAGAGTTATATGGTGTTTTAGCTAATTTAGCTTCAACACATCTTTGACATTTATGATTAGGATCAAATTGCAAATTAGAAAATAAATTCAGATTCATCATTCTACGAACAGATTTAAAATTTGCATGCCCTAATCTGTTATGCCATAAACAAGAAGACTCAAGCATATAAGCAGAACTACAAGTAGTATTATTAATACATGCTTTTGGTACAATAGTAAGAACGTTCATCTTGAACATTCCATCAGAAAGATAACCTTTCCCCACATAAACTTAATTCTTGGTGAGTACAAATTTATCAGCTACAAACACAAGCTTAAAGCCATTCTTGCTAAGCAAAAAACCCGATACAAGATTTTTGTGAATGTGAGGCACATGTAGCACATTGTTGAGGACGAGCCCCTTACCCAGAAGTCATTTTCAAGGTTATTTTTCCTTATCCTTCAACTTTTAAGCTTGCAGAATTTCCCATGGACAGTTGTTCTCCACTAACTGGTTTGTAGTTTGAGAACATTGTCTTATCAGCACAAATATAGCGGGTAGCCCCAGTATCTACCCACCAGTCCCTGTGATTTCCAACATTGTTGCATTTAGAGACAACAACAGCCAAACTCATTTCCTGTACCCCATCCGAAAGTTCATCAACTTCAGTCACATTAGCTTGTGCTTTAAGTTTCTTCGGATTACGACATTCACTCTTGCGATGTCCAGGTTTACCGCAATTGTAGCAATTGCCTTTAAACCGCTTAGCATTCTTCTTGTTTTCCTTTGGACCCTCACCAAAAAATTTTATTTTCTTGTTATTTCTCTTTGAAATGGACTCAACCACGTTGGTGTTTGCTTGCCCAAATAGTTCTCCATTTTTCTTATCCGATTTTCTGTTATCTTTCTCAATTCTCAATCGGACAATCAGTTTCTCCAACTTCATTTCCTTCTGTTTATGCTTGAGATAATTCTTAAAATCTCTCCACAATGGCGGAAGCTTTTCAATGATGGCAGCAACTTGGAATGACTCGCTAAGAGTCATGTTTTCAGCATGAATGTCATGGAGAAGAACTTGCAATTCCTGAACTTGACTGATAACGGTTCTGGAATCCACGATCTTGTAATTAAGGATCTTTCCGACAATGAATTCCTTCGTGCCGGCATCCTTCATTTTGTATTTCTTCTCCAATGACTCCCATAACTCTTTAGCAGTTTTCATGGCACTATACACACCGTATAACGTATTATCCAATCCATTGAGGATGTAATTTTTGCACATAAAATCCAAATGCTTCCAGGCATCCAAAGCAATGAGAGATTCTTGGTTGTTCACTCCTTCTTGCACAACCAGAGGATTCTCCTTAAGAAACGTTTCAAAACTCAGTGTAGTGAGATAAAACAACATTTTCTGTTGCCATCTCTTAAAGTCAACACTACTGAATTTTTCGGCTTCTCACCGTGAGGAACATGAGTCGGTTGAATGGGAACAACCAGTGGTGGAACCACAGTAGGAGTCTCACTTATAGGGGAATCAATAGTTCCCTCCATTTTGAATTCCAAAAATACGGAATTACCGAAAATGCAAAAATTTAGACCGAGGCTAGAATTCAACTCTATGTCTTTAAGACGAATTGCCAGCTACGGTGCCCACGGTTGAATAACAAATGTCTCCCGAGATACAACGGTCTCCTCTTGTTGTAGTAGCACTCCAAACAACAAGAGACGGTGAACTTCAATGTTTTATACTCTCTCTTTTACGGGAAAATTTTGACGTAATGTATGCTTGTGTTTGTATGCAAATATTAATGATTAAATTTGCAGATCTTAGGGATATTTATAAATTTCCAAAGATTTTAAGTGAAATAACACAACTCTTGGACACACCTTTGCATTCTAAGAGTTATTATGAAAAGTTGCACCCTTTGGTTTGCAACTATTAAGAGTTTCCATGAAGAGTTGCACCCTTTGGTGAGTTTCCATGAAGAGTTTCACTCAGGGCCGTTCCAATGTTTTAAAGGTTCCGGTGCGAAAACAAAAAGAGAGCACTCTTTACTCATATAGAAAAAAAAACTAAAAATAACGAATGTATCAATATGACGAAAAATAGTTTCATTGATCAAAACATAAAAATAAATGTAAAATAACAAAACATTATATTTCATTATCAATGTTTCTAATTTTATTAAAATAAAAAAATAATGAAACATCATTTCAATTTTAATGTTTTCATTTTTTATTAAAATAATGCTTCAAAAGAGATACTTCAATATAATTAGTTCATAGACTAGAAAAGAATAAAAACTAAAACAAAAAGGATTTGGCAAAAAAATAAAAGGATTTTATTTTAGATGGGAGAGAATGACTATATGGAATAAAAAAATAAATATAGGTGAAATTAAATAACTAAATCTAAATATATATTAAAATTTATAAAGAACTTGCGGAAGAATCTTAAGAAATACTAACAACTTGTAGTGGTTTCGAGCGAGTGTGTGACACTGTTTATGGTTTTGAGTGTATTTTTTTGAGTTAAAATACTAACAACTTGTAGTGGATTCTTTATTGAATTAAAATATTGAAAAGTGAAGTTTTGGTAAAAGAATTAATAGAAAAAAGGACCAAAATGTTGAAAGTGCGAAAAAATGAAAATTTGGTAAAATTTAAAAGAAAAAAATAAGAACCTACAAATTTGCAATAAAAGAAATTCGAACCCATAACCTCATACAGGGAACGAAGTGCAAGACCAGTTGTACCAACTCCTCAATTGTGAGAAAATAAAACTGTTTCTATACACATAACAATACTTATCTTTTTAAACCATTAAAAATTAAAAAAAAAATTGGGGTTGGGGCCCTCGCCAGAGGGGGGCCCTGTGCGGCAGCGCCGTCTTGGCCACCCCTAGGACGGCTCTGGTTGTACCATTTGGTTTGCAACTACATTTGTAGTAATTACAAATAATAGTCTAGATGCATTTTGATTTTTGAATATAAAATTCATCCACAAATTTCATCTAGATTCATTGTCCAACATGGAATACTAAAGTTCCACTTGTACCTCAACTTGTCACCTTTAGGCAATAATTTTTCATTGACCCGAAATATTCTTGTGAGCTCAAACATATTTCCAACAAAAAATAACAATGGGTGATAAATTTTTGGAAATTTTGAATTTCTTTAATAACAAAGATATAGATAAAGCGAAATTTTCAAAATGAAATAATTGATCACATAAAATAATTTGTAATAATATTGCAAGAGAAGTCTAATATTCAAACTTACAAATGTCAAGAGACGTAAATAACAAAACTCATCCAAATCATTTAAATCAACTCACTGGTATGACAAATCATAAAGTTTTAACAAATAAATATAGATATATATTAAGAAGAAAACCATCATCGATTTTAATTACAACATTGATCATATAAATAAAAATAATTTTACTATATGGGTTAAATAAGTCGGATCCAGGATACCTGTAAAATAAACAGGTCGGGTCTGAGTTCAAGATTATGACACGAATAATTAAATGGGTCAGATCTGGGTTGACTATTATGACAGGCCAACCCACGAACCCGGACCTAACCCAAATTGACACCCCTATTTTTTCCAACCTCTCACATATTGGCGCCACCCTAATTTTTTTGCCCTACTTTTTTCCCACTTCTTCCATTACTCTCACGTTTTAAGTTGGAATAGAGTATCCCATTTTTTTCCCCACGTTTTTCCATCCTCCTCTTCTCCCAACTATCCTGCACCACCGCACAATCTCTCTCTATTTGCCGACTTTACATTCAATTTGGTTAGTATATTTCTTGCTTTAAACTTGTTAGAGATACTTGTTTTTAGTTTAATTGTATATGATATTTGAATTGGTTTGACTCAAGGGTTAGATCGAAGGGTTTGATTTAAATTGGCTAGGGATTTGGCTTAAGGATTTTTTAATTTTTGTTCATCAGCAACTTTGTTTGAAGGAGTTGATAATGAGAATTTTTATTGCTTTATATTTCAAATGTGTCGATAGACTTGTACATATGGGTGTGATGGTGTATGATATAGAATTGATGGTGTACAATGGCATAGCTAAGGGGTCAATCTGGGCCCCAACCCCCCGATCCCTTAAAATAATAAAAATTTCTAGCTAAATGTTTTTTAGGAAAAAAAATATTTAATTTTTATATGGTTTTTCTTTTAAATTTTTATCGGGCCCAATCCAATTTCATTTATCGATCCACCCCTGTTTTATTCTTGGCTACACCATTGATGGTGTATGGTACAGAAAAAATATTTTGTAGGATTATACTAGGTGATTATTGTTAGAAAAGACCCTGAGATTTGGGCAAAATACAGAAATTGTCTTATGGCGAAATTAATTTTGAAGCAGGGGTGAAATTTTGGTTGAAGGGGTTGTATAAAAGACTCAGAACAACATCTCAATTTGGTGTTGATTTATCTTTTTTTTAGAGGAGATAATTATGCAAAAATTAATCAAACTTTCGTCTTAGTGCAGGTATACAAGTTTTAATTTTGTTACGAGGATCTAGTGATACCATTTGTCCATGAAAAATGATCTAGTGATAGAATTAAGTTACAAATCATTTTGTATTTTTATTTTTAATTTTTCCTGGAAGATATAAAAGTATATATGCTCATGAGTTGAACTTAACAGGTAGTTCGGATGTCTTGCTCTCTTTGATTCCATAAAGTTCCATAAAGTCTGTTAACAATGGGCAAGCTCTATATGACAGACTCGATCAAGCGGTGCAGATGCGAGGATTTTAAATTGAGATATTTGGCATCAAGAATCCATCCTGCTCCATTGGGCCACAACCAGAAAGGGCCATCCGCCATTGTCAACTATTGATCATTAAATGATAAATAACTTAGTGATTGACACACATAAATCATAATATAAATAATGGGAAAGTTGGTATTAAAACTTTTATTGACCATGAAAAAGATTCGTTTATATTATTTTATTTCAAAATGGAGTGTTCTTGTTCTAGACAAAGGAATTAAAAATTTAGAATCCAAAAGGTCTTTCATTCCAGTGGTACGTTTTTCACTTTTTTAACTAATATATGAAAATGTTCTATTTTTTTTGTTAGCATTTCTCGCTTAAATATTGGAAGAGTTTCATGGCGGATGGGATTTGCTATTGCAAAAGAGTGTTTCTTTTTCTATGATAACTTATAGATACATGTAATTATTTATATGATGACATACATAGGAGATAAAACACTCTTGCAAATTAATCCCATCCGTTTTCATCTCCACGACACAATGTCAGTATGTAACGTAATCATTTTTTGGATGCATGAATTTTCATGTGTAGACAAGGATTTTTTGGTGTGGAAAGTTGCATGCATCATTAAAATATAAAATTATTTTGATATTTTTACTTACATATGTCTTCCTTTCTACAAATAAAAATAAGTTTTCTCTCAACTCTCTCTTTTTACTTTTATTTGAATAAATTGAAATATATAAAAAGAAAGGAAAATGTCCTGATCACAAGCCGATCATGTAGCAAAAAAATAATGTTAAACTTCAGAAAAATAACAACAAAAAGAAACTTAGTGATGTAATTTAAATGAAGGGTGTCTTTTTTTAGACAATTTTTGAATGGCATTGCCAATCATTTTTTAGCACGTGCTCGAGTATTGTCTTGATCTTCTGATGTCGCATGTTGAATTTCAGCCCAAGATCCTAGAGCCACAATTTTCATAGACTTCATAGCTTCTGAGGAATCACATGAGTGAAAGATAAGCGTAATAGTTGATGAGTCACTTAACTTGGTCTTTAAAACTTCTAATTTGTCCGCATCAACTTGAAAATCAAAGTTAAGAGAAAAACTTGATGCTAAAGATGTTGAATCATGAGCTGAAGTCAGAGCCGTTTCATAACGCCCTTTTAGGTTCAACTTAATTCAACAACATTAGAATAAACCACAATAGCTAGCAGATTACCTTGCGTCTCTTATACGGTGTGATCATTTATAATCTTTTCAGCATACTTTTTGGAAATGAGATCCGGACTGCAATCTTTTTCCTGCAGAGCATCAAACAGATTGCGAGTAGAGATATTTTGTTGAGGGTGTGAAGGAGTGAAATTTTTACCATTACTAACTAATTTTTTATTGACGGCCACAAATTTGTCAATATCCATCTGAACGACTAGCTTTTGGACCAGGTCAAAAGGTTTCGCAGAATGAGGTTGGTCTTCAGCACTAGGGTGATCTTCCTCGGCATAGTCCACCCACCGTTTACTAGCAGTAACCCGAGTGGGTGAACCAACATGCAATCCAGAGACAATTTCTTCCATCGAATTATCGACAGCCTTACCCTTATCATTAGATGAATGAACATGTCTATAAACCTTACGATCACATGATCTACCCCTCTTGGTTGGAAGGTCACAATCATGAGACTCCTTAGGAACTGAAGGCAAAATACGACGACATGTGGCAGTAGAATTACCCGTGATACCACAATTAGAGCAAAAATAAGGTAATTTCTCATAACTCAAAGAAACAAAAGAACAATGCCCAATCATTCCACCATAACATATTCCCCGGAGAGGCTTAGCAAACTCAATATCAACTAAAACCCTCGCAAAATGCCCAAGAGAACCATTCAATGATTTCTCATCAATCAGATTGTGTACCAATAGCCTTGGCAATACCTATAATAAAGTTAGGATGCTAATACTCAATACTAAGTTCAAAAATACAAACCTAAACACTAGCAAATGGAGGTGTTAACCTTATAAAGATTAAAATCGGGGACCCAAGGCGAGAGACGGATTGAACCAGAATTAATGTGCCAAGTGGACTCTAGACCGCCCGATTTTGATCCACATCATTCCGTAGTTTAAGAAAAAAATACCCCTTTCCCAAAGGAATTAGCTTCCAAGCATGTTTAATGCCCCAAAAGTCGCTTAAACGGTTTTCCAATGGGATTAAAGGATAAGGTTTGATCCTTTACTAGAAGAACACGACCAATTAAGGAAAACATTCTTGAAGTCGTTGTTGGTATAGATTTTCATCGATAGAAACTGAAAAAATTCTTCTTTTTTAACCGGTTCGTGAAAGTCGGGGGGCATCACCATGCACGATGCTAGCAAAAGACGATTTAACAATCGGTGAAGCATACCGTGTCGAGAACTTACCGAAAGTCGATTAACAAAGGGACGGTTTCCCATGCATGAAGGAAAAGATAAATGACCTTAGAAGAATCTCCTTACACAAATTTTGCGATGAGGACAATGGAATGGCGTAGGAAATTGGGACAAATTGCGTGGAGGCGCCCAAAATACCGTGAGATTCGAGCATCTCTTGCAAAGTGAAAACAATTGGATGGCCTGTTGGAAAGTGATTCAAAACCCTAGAAGAAGAATCTGGGAAAGGAATCCTGGAATTCAAAACCATAGGACAAGAATCTTGGGAAGGGATCTTGGAATCATGAACCAAATCGTGCAGCACCATGATCGGGGGAATGGATTGTGCCGAAGTAGATGAAACTCCATGGCCATAGCAAGAATGATGATTTTCGTGAGGAGGAGAATCAAATTCAGGAAAAAGAGCAGTGTCCAAAGCATCGATCGGATGTCGGGGATTGATCCTCCTTCCAAGCCTTCGAAGCTCTTGTGCTTCCGTAGATGTGAAAGACTTTGTGGTGTTCTTCGTAACATAGCCCTCCTCTTTCAGAAGACCTTTGATCTTGTATTCCTGTGTATTTTGGTGTGTTGTATGTTGTATGAATGATTCATTTTTTGTGCAAGCCTTGGTCTCTTTGTATAGGTATTTAGAGAGATCACTTGTAGAGTTGTGGTAGGAAAAAAGGAGACCAATTCAGCTGTAGACACGTCGCACGACCGTGTCAACCCACACGGTCAGGTCATGCAATCGGATTTTGCTCATGGGGTCTTCATGAAAGTTGTATCCCTTTCCCCTAGATTTCCATAGCCACTTGAATCACCTCAATATCAATTTTGTAGAAAATGTTATGGTCAAAATACTAAACCCTGCCAGTGCTGGAAACTATTAACGTGTTTGGACGTTTTTGAAGGAAATTCCCTTTTGTTCGACCGTGCATGCTTCTTTCCTTCACATTTTTGTTCGTACCTTGTCTTTTGACATATCCTTTGAGACATGCTATCATCTTTTATCCAATTTAGCTCCATTTTCTGCAAAATTCACAAGAGTATGCAGTATCACGCCCAACTAAGGAAATCAAGTAAAACACACTAAATATACATCCAAATGTATCAAATATATCAAAATAAGCTCTTAAATGCATGTATATTTTACACATATCAAAATCCCCCAAACTTAAACCATTTCTTGTCCTCGAGCAAATTAAGAAGAAAAAACATCAAGGGGTACAAAGAACACACAAGAACACTATAAATATTCAATCTCATTTGACTTCATATCTGAGTAAACCATGAAATTCATTATCAAGAAGTCATCAATCACAAGTTTGGCATAATCAATACTCTTTCGGGTACTTGACATCGCGACTCACAAGTAAGTAGTGTATCACTCAACTTTCAAAGTATATGGTAAGTGTTTGCGCTCAAAATTAATTAAGTGAATGTACAACTACCATAGACTTACAAATCGTCTAACATCTCTACCACTTTTGTGTGCACAATTTAAGAATAAAAAAGGACTTTAATTTGGTTGTAATGTAGGTTCTTGTTAAGGGTAGGGAAAATTTGGATTAAGTGACTTGGCTTGAGCGAATAGAATTTAAAGTACACAGACTTGCAACTCACCAATCCAATTTTATCTAAAAAATCATTTTTCAAGATATATTCTTATTTAACTCAATTCCATCATTTTTCTCCCTTAATTCTTAGGCATTTTGCCTTTTTTTTTTCTTCTTTAACCTCAAGCTTTCAATTTCTCACAATTTTCAGAATTTTTCTTTCTTTTCTTTTTTTGTCTCGATTTTTCTCTATTTCTTTTTCAAAGATTTTCTTTCTTTTTCGAGCATCATAATTCTTTTCTTTACCTATTCACTGCTCATATATCCCTCATTCTTTTGCCAACTTTCTCTGTTTTTTCACAATTTTCACCACATATTCCCCAAACTATTCATCTTATATAAGCTCAAGTAATCGTAGAGATAAAATATATTTTTCAATTTTAAATATCAAAATGTGGCTAACAATAAAAAGTTAAGGCTCAAAGTGGCTAACTAGGGAATCATGAATTCATAGGTAGGCTTTTTAGGCTAAGTAGGCTAAACAAAGATTGCCTCAAATCATTTTCAAAAATTGCACACACACATGGCTTCAATGAAGATACGAGAGCAAGTTCTAGAGTTCTACCAATCATGAATGACACACTCAAGAAAAAATAGGACTGTATAATATAAAAGTAGTAATCGGCACAAAAGCTCACAGACTTATTTTTCACATCATGCTCAAATACCCAATTTTCTCAATCAATGTCAAACAAGAAAAAATCATCTCCTCAACCATTCATCGCATTATTCACAAAAATATGTTATCTCATAAAATTAAATGCTTATAGTAAAATCATAAGGAAATCTTGTACGCTTTTAAAATCTTGATCACACATCACACAAAAATAATTAAACGTGCTAAAATAAAAACACAAAAAAATCGAAAATATTTTTTTTCTAAATTTTTTTATGCAAATTTTATGCTCTACATGCAATGCTAAATGCAATAGTACTAGTTTACGCATTCTTGACAAACCCCCCAAACTTAAAATATGCTTCGTCCCGAACATATGAGGAAATTATTAAAATAAAGAGGAATACGTAAAAAGTACTTACTGAATCATTCCGGTGAAACCAGGAACTCGTCCGTCAAATTTGAAACTTGGAGGAGCAGATTGCATGGTCGGGTTGTGTGCGTCCACACGCCCGTGTGTGCCTGCCAGGCCCTTTTTTTTTAATCGGAGTTTGTCGCGACGCCTTTTGGGTTGCCTCCCACAAAACGCTAAGTTTTACGTCTTCAGCCAGACTTCAGATTTCTAACATCAGTGTCGTTGAACCGTGTCGGTTGAAATCCTTGAGCTCTCATCTTATGTACCTCCATCAGACGAATGGTGTTACACTGTTTTCTTGGATTAAGATCAGTATCGCTTGAGAATTTGCCCTTTTGATTTTGGCTTCCCACTGCAGTAGCGATTTGGGCTATTTGTGTCTCCAAAACTTTTAGTCTCGCATTCAATAAAAATAATGTTAGAAACAAAGCAATAAAAATAAATATTTACAAAAGAAGGAAAAATTAAAAAAAAACTTATTTACAAAAAACAAAAATACATTTACAATTCACAAAACGAAAAAAATCGAAAATAATTTTTTTTTACAAAAATCGATTAAAATAGAAAAAATTAAAATATTTACAAAAAAATCGGCAACAAATATATACAAAAATTTTGCTTCAGTTAAGATTGAACTACTTATTACTATATATAATTGGAATCTTTCAATCCCAGGCAAGGGCGCCAAAAACCTGTTCGCCAAATATTTGTTTGGATCTCAATACTGCAAGTTCAATATAGTTTATAGAATAATGTCAAGCAAGGTCGTATTCCTTAGGGATTGACTAGGAAACACTTAGGCTATAATAACATCATATTCCAATTTTATTGAAGCGACCGAAAATCAAGAGTTTTTATAATATTGAAAACTAAAAATAAAAAGAAATAAATTTCGAACCCCACAAATATTTTCAACAATCACAGAAGCAACCGTAGGCACATAATCTCAACATGCTTCTTCAATATTAAATCTAATTAATGTTTCAAAATCAATTCATGCATTTCTTTGGGTTCAATTCCTAAACTAGTTTATTCCCCCTCCAGGGTGGCGCATAACTAATAAATTAATAATAATTAAAGTCTTCCGATTTATCACAACTATTATTAACTCCCAACAAATCTTTGAATTGAAATACTCCTCACAAACAGAAGTAGTCTCCCGATACAATACCCTGTTTATGACTGAAATCGATTTTCGTCTTGTTAGAACTCACCTCTCGGATTATGGATTAACAAGTATGACATGCAAATTATTGATCAGATAATCGACACTTAAGAATAAGCACTCGAATTCATAAAATAAAACACGTGAATCAATTAAGAAATAATTAATCAAGATTTAACATGAATCCACAATTTTGATTATGCCCTAGGATCCGAAAGATTAGTCAAGCATTGATAACAAATTCATAGACAAACTCAAAAAAAAAAGCATTGTGACATTGTTTAAGTACAAATAAGAGACCTAAACTAAGAAAGGAAACCCCTTGTTGTTAGGATGGATCCTCCTTCAATTCCAAGTCTTCGAAGCTCTTGTGCTTCCGTAGATATGAAAGGCCTATGGTGTTCTTCGTAACCTAGCCCTCATCTCCTAGAAGACTTTTGATCTTGTATTCCTATATATTTTGGTGTGTTGTATGTTGTAAGAATGATTCAATTTTCGTGCAAGCCTTGGTCACTTTATATAGGTGCTTGGAGAGATCAATTGTAGGGTTTTGGTAGGAAAAAGAGACTAATTCAGCCGCAAACACGTCGCATGACCGTGTCAACGCACATGGTCGGGTCGTGCGATCGGATTGTGCTCCTGAGGTCTTCATGAAGTTGTCACTCTTTCTCCTAACTGTCCATAGCCACTTGAATCACCTCAATATCAATTTTGTAGATAAAGTTATGGCCAAAATACTAAACTCTGTCAGTGTTGGAAACTATTAGCGTGTTTGGACGTTTTTTAAGGTAATTCCCTTTTGTTGGATCGTGCATGCTTCTTTCCTTCACATTTTTGTTTGTACCTTGTCTTTTGACATATCCTTTGAAACATGCTATCAATTTTTTGTTGGATCATAATCCAACATTGGACTTATATGTGAAATAATTATGCATTGTGGACTGTTAATTAAGGTTATTTATAAGTGATCAAATAAGGTTTAAGGAATTGGGCTTTAATCTATCTAATAGGGTGTGGTTCCTTAATGTGTAGAGACTTAATAGGTTATTCCTAATTTAATGATGGGCTAAAATAGGGTACCCCATATAAGTATATAACACAATTATATAAGGGTTATGGTCCCTAGGTCACATGTCTAAGAAATTCTATTCTGCTATCTCATCATCAGAAAGAAACCTACGGAGAAAACTAAAGTGTTCTCTGAAAAGCTTCGAGACGTGTAGATCTAGAAGACCAAATCCCAATAAGGCTAAGTCCTAGGATTGAACTGCTATTGAATCAGGCATGCTTCTACAATCTAGTATTTGATTCTTGATATATAATTTGATATGAAGGCTCTTGGATTAAAGTGATTAATTCACTAAAGTTTATTCCAACAAGTGGTATCAGAGCCAATTCATATTGGGTTATTAAGAATTGAATTAGTTTATCGGTGCAATTATATTCGGATTGTTGAATTGGTATTAAAATTATGCTTCTTATTTTCGAATCAGTTACGTTTTTCTGTTAGAAATAAATTTCTGATGAATTTCGTTTCAAGATATTTTTCAGTATTGGGATTTATGACTTGGCTATTGTAAACTTCTAGAAATTTGAACTTGAATTTGGTTTATGTGTTTTTGGATTCAATCTTTCGGACTTAGCAATTGGGTTCTATGGTTTATTTCAGTAAGTATGGAATTTTGATATAAAGTCTGTTCCTTTTCAATTTGGATATACATTCACGGTTTTCAAGACTCTTGGGCTTGCTAATTGTATTCATGCATCAAGAAGAAAGAAATTTTGGATCTGCAGAAGTTTTAGGATTTTTTTTTAAAGAAAAGGCTATCTGCTTTTTATTTCTTTTACCGTGGGAGACATCCAACCGGGCCACGATTTGGAGTTTGGACGGGGGCCTAGTGAGGGCTCGCTGCTGGGTGTCGGTGCCGGCGAAGTATGGCCGCGGGCGATGTTGACCTTGGTGTGTGATGGCAGGCGATAATTTTTTTTGGATAAAAAGGAGCAAGCGGGTTTTAGCGAGGAAGATGACATTTTTGCCTCAAAATTTGTACCTTGGGGCTGTTTTCAGTTTTTAAGAAAAGTTTGGGTTTGATTGTATATCAGCCTCCTTTTGGGTCTAACTTTGACATTAAAGTTCTCTTTGGGTTTTTCTTACCTGCTAATAAGATTTATTTTAAGGGTCTATTTACTGTTTATGGAAAATTTAGAATTTTTATTATAAAATATTTTAATTTTGAGGTTCAATTAAAGTTTGTTTATTTTTTAAAATTGGCCTCAAATAATAAGGAATACCCTAAATTAAGTTTAATCAGTGTTTGATTACCGCATCAATGTATCAATTACAAGTTAATATTTTGTCCAAAGATAAAATATTAATGGAGTGTCGGTATCTTGAAATGGGATTTACCATTATTTGAATTTATTATTAGAGTTCCGAGATTTATGTGAGCATGATTTGTGTATTATTTATTTTTTGGAATTTGGTTTGTATATTCCTGCTTATAATCCTGCCAACATCAATATAGTTCTTTTTATGTTAAAAGGACACTTTATCTAGAAAAGTCACTATAGCCAAGGAATTCCTTGCGAATATTGAGAAAATATTTGTTGAGAACGAAAGGCTCAGACTAGTACGCTTTTGACAAATATGATCTCTATAAGGTCTGAGAGTAAAGACAATATCAAGAATAAATTATAGATTTGTCTCGTATTGCTTTTGAGGACTTGCTAGTGCATTTAGTTTTTTTGATATCTCTTTCGACACAGTTTAGCCAGTTTAAGGTGAGCCGATAGTTAAAAAGAGTTTTACTCTCTAAATGAGTCATCTCATACATCGTCTCGAAAGAAAAGGTTAAAACAATATGAGACAAAAAGGGCTAATATTGTCTTACTTCAAAGAATAAAAGGCAAGGAATTAAATAATATAGAAGGATAAGGTATGTTGCTTAATTCTGGTTTGTTTTAAGGTCAACTTCGAGCACATGGTGGAAGGATTTTAGTTCATCAACTCACACCAGTGTATCTGTAAGGGGTTTCCATTGCCAAAAGCTAAATGATGGTGAAAGATACATCAAAATAGGCAAAGACAAGACAATTATGATTGAAATAATAGGAAAATATAGATTATTGTTAAGTACTGGATTTTATTTGAATCTTGATGGGACGTTTATTTGGAACTCTACTTCTATTTATGCTTTGGACAAATTCGGTTATTCTTGTTCATTTAGAAACTGAAATTTTAGCTTGTCTCATAATTCAAAATTGGTTAGTTCCAGTTCTTTACAATAACCTTTATTTGATAGACACTATTGCTTCATCCAACAAGTCTCTACTTTTAAGTACAAAAGGAATAAGTAGAAAAACAAATAAATAAAAGAGATTTGTAGCCAATTAGACTTCAGGCGTCTTAGAACTTATATACACAGATATTTATGAGTAATTCCTACAGTCGCTTGGAATGGTCATTAATATATATATTAACGTTCATAGACGATATTTTAGATATGGCTACATGTTCTCATTAATAAAAGGGTCACAATTACTAGACGTGTTCGATTCCTATAAGGCTGAAGTACAGAATCAACTCAATAAAAGGATTAAAAACATCACATCTGATCGTGGTGGTGCATGCAACGATGGATATGATGGTTCAGGTGAACAACGTGTGGGATTGTTTGCTAATTTCTAGAGAAATGCAATATCGTCCCACAGTACACTAAGTTCGGTTTGCCATTATGAATAGTGTTACTGAAAGACGAAATACAATGCTTAAGGATATGGTAAGGAGTATGATTAGTCATTATATCTTACTAGAATCACTCTAGGAAGAATCACTTAAGGTCATAAAGATATATCCTTAGTAAGATTTCCAACTAAAGAGACTAACATAATCCCTTAGGAACTTTAGACGGGCAAGAAACCTAGTCTGAAGCACTTGCACGTTTGGGAATGTCTAGCTGAGGCAAGGCCTTACAAAACCTAATGAGAAGAAACTAGACTTAACGACAATTAGTTGTTATTTTGTTGGATACTCTTAAAAGTCCAAAGGGTACAAGTTTTATGATCCCACAACCAATGTTATTTCTAAGTCGTTAAATGTCTGGTTCTTTGAGGATGTTAAGTTTGCGGGGGGGAGATAGAGTTAAGGACTTTGTCTTTGAAGAAGAATACGTCGATATTCCCACAAGTGTTGTTGGCATTGATCAGAATTTCATTCCTGACCTTGTTCAAGACACAAATCAAGACAATGTCGGAGAACCTCCTATTTCAGAAATTATTCCAGATGAACAAGCTCTACAACCTCAAGAACTTATGCGATTGAGAAGATCCACTACGGAAAGAAGAAGTGCAATGCCAGATGATTACATTGCATTGCTCAAAGAAATTGAGGTTGGCATTGGAATGGTGGAAGATGATTCAATCAACTTCTATCAAGCTATGGAAAGTTCCAACTCTCAAAAGTGGATGGATGCCCATGAATGAATAGATTAAGTCCATGAGGGACAATGACGCATGTGAACTTGTCCTATTTCCATAAGGTGCGAAACTCATTGGTTGCAATGGATATTTAATACCAAGAAAGATTCAAGAGGCAATGAGGGAATGTACAAAGCTCGTCTTGTCGCAAATGGCTTTACACAGAAAGAAGGCATCAACTTTAAAGAGACTTTCTCTTCAGTTTCTTTGAAAGGCTCTTTCAGGATTATAATGGCATTGGTGGCACACTTTGATCTTGAGTTACATTAGATGGATGTAAAGACGTTGTTTCTCAATGGTGACATTGATGAGGCAAATTATATGGTGCAAACAGAAAACTTTGTGTCGGAAGACTCAAAGGATATGGTTTACAAACTTAAGAAATGTATCTATGGACTCAAGCAAACATTTGGATAATGATATTTAAAGTCTCATATGGTGGTCATCTCGTTCGGTTTTGAGATGAATTTAGTCGATGATTGTACATATCATAGGTTCTGTGGGAGCAAGTATATATTTTTGGTTTTGTATGTCGATGACTTTTTGCTTGCCATCAACGATATAGACTTATTAGTGGGAGCAAGTACTTTCTGATTAAGAATCTTGAGATGAATGATTTTGGTGATGTCTCTTTTGTGTTAGGATGCAAATACTCTGAGATCACTCTTGGAGTATTATGAATTATCACAAAAGAACTATATTGAAAAGGTCCTTCAAAATGGCATGCAGTATTATAAACCAAATGATAACCTTGTGGCTAAGGAAGACAAGTTCAGTCTCAAACAGTGCCCTAAAAATGATTTAAGGAAAATAAAATGTAGAAGATTCCGTACGCGTCAGCAATATGGAGTCTGATGTATGATCAGGTATGTACGCAGTTGGATATTGTGTACATTGTAGGGATGCTTGGTGGATATATAATTAAGTCGGGAATATACAATATTTGAAAAGCAGCCAAACAAGTCTAAGGTATAATTATGTATAAAGAAAAGTTACATGCTCACATATCAAAGGTCGGATCATTTTGAGATCATTCAGTATACCGACTCTGATTTTATTGGATGTCTAGATAACATGGTATTTAAGTTGGCCTATGTATTTCTGCTAGTTGTGGAAGAGTTCTAAACAGTATACAATATAGACTCTTTTACCATGGTAGGAAAATTCATAGCGTGTTATGGAACATCCAAATCATGGATTATAGTTGCGAAAGTTTGTCATGAGGCTGCGTATGTAGATGGTATTAAAATACCACTAAATTTGTGACATTGAGTCAACAACGCTATATTCGAAACAACAGGAACTCGATGAAGACTAAACATAAAGAGATCAAGTTTCTGATTGTTAAAGAGATAAGCCAAAGTGGACAGGGTGTCTATAGAACATCGATACAAACTCCATAATTGCGGATCTGTTTACTAAGGGATTGCAACCCAAAAGGTTTCATGAACTTTGTTGTTCATATGGGTGTCAAATTAGTTCAGGATATACAGTTTTAAAGGATATTCAGTTCTAGTGGGAGTTTGTTATTATAATGTTCTTTTAATGTAGACACATTTTCAGTTACTTCAGTTTAAGGTTTTACTCTGCAGAGTTAAAATTTCAGTATATTCACACTTTGATTCTAGCATATGATTTGATCTCACTAAGGTAAGGTGGACCAGTTGGAAATAGACATGTTAAGATCACATTGCATGAAATTTCCATGCTACACATCCACATCATGATCCATGTCTTTAATTGTGTTGGCATATGTGACCATTGATGTGTCGAGTTACGATAAATGTAATGAAGGCCGCTTTGATCCTATGTTGGTACGATTAATGGACCGGATTGGTTATAGATACATTTGGTTATGACAACAAAGTTGAGCTCATATGGTTATTTTTACAATACATAATTATAAGGTTACACATATGGCCCAAGTGGGAGATTGTTGGATCATAATCCAACATTGGACTTATATGTGAAATAATTATGCATTGTGGACTGTCAATCAAGGTTAAGCTCATTTTATAAGTGATCAAATAAGGTTTAAGGAATTGGGCTTTAATGTATCTAATAGGGTGTGGGCCTTTAATGTGTAGAGACTTAATGGGTTATTCCTATTTTAATGATGGGCTAAAATAGGGTACCGAATATAACACAATTATATAAGGGTTATGGCCCCTAGGTCACACGTCTAAGAAATTCTATTATGCTATCCCATCATCAGAAAGAAACCTACGGAGAAATCTAAAGTGTTCTCTGAAAAGCTTCGAGACGTGTAGATCTAGAAGGCCAAATCCCAAGATGACTAAATCCTAGGATTCAACTGCTATGATATCAGGTATGCTTCCGCAATCTAGTATTTGATTCTTGATAATTTGATATGAAGGCTCCTGGATTAAAGTGATTAATTCACTAAAGTTTATTCCAACACTTTTATCCAATTTAGCTCCACTTTCTGCAAAATTCACAAGAGTACGCAGTATCACGCCTAATAAAGGAAATCAAGTAAAACACACTAAATAAACATGCAAATGTATCAAATATATATCAAAATAAGCCCTTAAATTCACGTATATTTTACACATACCAATTCTCTTCCTGGTGGTCTTCCTCTGAAATTTTGAATGCCTCATCTGCCTCTATTATTATTCCATTTACCTCCACCATTTCCATGATTGACAATATTGGCCATAGGAGTTGAACATTCATTGTTGATGTGGACAATAGCCTTTAGTAGAAGAGAAGTAAATTCCTGAAGGGCAAAATTGTTTTTTTAGTCCTCTAAGTGGACTGACCTGGAGCTTTAGTCATCACTTATTAATTTGTATGATATTAGTCATCTAACTAATTGTTTTTCATATATTTGGTCATGTTACCTCCTATACCCGGTCAGCCTAACCTGAAATGTTGATGTGGCATTTTTTTCTAATAAAATATTTCTTTAATGACTTAATTGATGACATATACACATAGTTGGATGATTGTGGAGGGAAACTAGGTTTAGGTACCAAAATGGAGGAAAATTGATATTTAGTTATAATATATAAAAACAACTATATCTGAAAAAAAAATTAAATAATTATATTCGAAAAAAATAATATAAGTTATTTTTTTCGGAAATTTTTTTTTATGGTTTAAAAAAATAATACCGAATTATTCTATAAATAATTTAAGTTATATTTAGTTATAAATATAGTATTTAACATTATTTTTTCCAACTTTTAAAAATAATTCAGTTTTTTGACATTATCAACTTTTAAAAATTTTCGAATTCGATAATCAATATATTATTAAAAATAAAATAAAAATATAAGTAAAAATATTTTTTAAACCATAACCAAATTATTTAAATTAACATCAATCTAATATTATATTTAAAATTTAAACATTCGAAAAGTAAATAATATAAAAATATAAGTAAAAATATAAAAAAAACTTTATTTTGAAAAAAAATTAAATAATTAGTTATAAATATAGTTTTTAGCATTATTGTTTCCAACTTTTAAAAGTAATTCAGTTTTTTGACATTATCAAGTTATAAATATAGTTTTCGAAACTATATTTAGTTTTGCCTAATTTTTAATAACTTGATAATTTCCGAAACTGAATTATTTATAAAAGTTGGAATAAATAATGTTAAAAACTATATTTATAAATAAATATAATTTATATTATTTATAGTATTATTTTTTAAGCCATAACCAAATTATTTTTTCGAAAAAAATAACTTATATTATTTTTTTTCCAAAATATAATTATTTAATTTTTTTCAAAATGTAGTTTTTTAATATTTTATGACTAAATATCAATTTTCCTTCCATTTTGGTACCCAAACCTAGTTTCCCACCACAATCATCCAACTATGTGTACATGTCATCAATTAAATCATTAAAAAAATATTTTATTAGAAAAAAAATGCCACATCAACATTTCAGGTTAGGTTGACCGGATATAGGAGGTAACAGGACTAAATATCTGAAAAACATTTAGTTAGAGGACTAATATCATACAAATTAGTAAGTGTGGACTAAAGCTCCAGGTTTGTCCACTTAGAGGACTAAAAAAACAATTTTGCCATTCCTGAACACTGTAGGACTCAATCTTGGATATAACAGTGACAACTACCGCATCATAATTAATCACTTCCAAGACCTCATAGAACATGCATAACTTGATTTTCTTCTGATATTTTTTCACCAGCGTAGATGCAATTGCATCACAACATGCCTTTATCTTGTTCAAGTAATCTCTGATGCTTAATTTATTTATTTTTTTTGAAGTTTTGTAACTGAAGTTTATAGATATAGATATAGATATAAAATAATTCTAGTTATACCACACTTTTCACACTTTTGTAGTTAGTATAGATATGATATAGATATAGAATAATTCTAGTTATACCAACAAAACCACACTACAAGAATTTCGCTAATACACAACGAATATAATCTGTTGTGTATTACAATAATCAGCCGTTGTCGTAGATGGTATTGTAAAAAAAATCCGCTCAATGACAACGGTTTAAATCCGTTGTCGTTAATAATAAGACAACGGTTATAATCCATTGTCATTAAGCGGACTTTTTTTACAACACCATCTACAACAATGGTTGATTATTGTAATACACAAGAGATTATATTCGTTGTGGTTTTGAAGTATTACAACAGTTTTACAAGCCATAATAACCATTGTAATTTTGGACTGCAACTAATGTATTTTCTATTTGGTGTCTATTATTTTTCACATGTGGTAATATAACTTTTGATTTCATATATGCAAAAAACAAAACACATTACAAGAAAGCAACATATAACTAATTAAAACAAAATATGACATTCAAGTGATTGTATCTAGTACATGTCTGTAAATGTTTAATAAACAAATATATCAGAAACATATCTAACAAGTATATGACAAAACGTCTAACAAGTGTTTTCAAAGCTACACTAATTCTTTCATTGAGGGCAGCTGCAAAGTACTCCAATATCATGCCTGCAAATAAGAAGTCTATACATGAGAAGGTCTTACATGAGACCGTCTCATGGACTTAAGTTCATGAGACGGACCCTACAAGTAAATATGTAATTTTTTATGGGTTTGGATTCTAGTTACAATTAATAGGATTCGTCTCATCAATATAATCCATGAGACCGTGTCATATAATTTAGTGGTTCATTCTTATTATTTGTTGTAAAATATCAGATACAAGAATTTTACAATCTAAATCAATACAACATAACATGGCGGAGATAATATTTATATATTATACATCAAACTCAACTTTACATACAAGATCAAACTGGATAATTTAACCAAGCAAGCAAGCGTGCCACCTAAATAACATATTTCTTAGGTACTAGGAGAAGTGCATTTTTCTTATGCACTGTGATTCCAGTCAAAACATCGGTATCTACATCCTTCATCTGAATCCCTACGGGCAATTTCCAGTCAAAAGAATAGAGGAGATTTGCTACTGTAAGCTCCACATTTGCAAGTCCCATAAACATTCCAGGGCATACTCTCCGACCTGAGCCAAATGGAACCACTCCGAAGTCTTGCCCTTTTATGCCAATATTGTTGTTCAAGAATCTCTCGGGCAAGAATTCATGTGGATTTTTCCAGTACTCGGGATCTCTTGCAATCGCCCACGCGTTAACATAAACCATTGTTTTAGGTTGAATTTCGTAGCCCTCAAGAATGCATTTTTTTATTGTTTCTCTTGGCACAAGCATTGGAGCTGGAGGGTACAATCTAAAAGTCTCGTTTATGACTGTTTTTAGATAGGGTAGTTTAGGCAAATCATCTTCGTCAACTTTACCCTTTTTGCCTATCAAATTTCTGATTTCTGTTTGAACTTTATCCATGATTTTAGGTGCCTTCATCAGGGCTGTCATGATCCAAACAATTGAGGCCGCACTTGTGTCCGTTGCACCGATAAATACATTCTACAAAATGCATAACAAAACGATAAGTTTATTTACGCCTACAAAATTTTCAGCATACATGTTAAGAGCTAGACAACTGTCATATAGGCATCATATGTTATATGAAAATATTGTTACATATAATAACGGTCCAGTAACAATACAGTTATATATAATTGGGTCATCATATCAATGACAAAATTTGCTTTCACTGTAGTGTCTAACATGCATGCGTGCAGCGTGTATATATACCACTATAAGTCTATATGTCTTATTGTGGCAAGTTAACATTTTCCCGCAGTGATGAGTATGAGAACCGTTTATGAAAATAAATATATTGTTCACGATCTTCAATTGTTTTGTGGTACTTGACCATGAATCCTAATAAAGAAAAAGGGTTAATAAAAAACACATCCTAATATTTAGTTTAATTACCAAAAAAATAATAACTATTTTTTTAAATTACAATACCGCTTAATATAGGTAAAATTGCAAAATTAGTCTGGCGCAGCAAAAAGGGTCTTATGTTTTGCGAAAAAGTTTTGTAACTATATAAATATTTCAATTTTGGTCCTTCAAAATGCACATTCACAAAAATATAGTTATGCAACTATATGAAAAAATTAGTACCTAAAATTGAGAATTACATGTATCGCTTCACGTGATTGATATATATCTAGTGAATTAGTACCAAAATTCAGATTTTTATATAACTGCACGACTATATATTTTGCAAACTGCCCATTTTGAATGACCAAAATAGAGAGTGTTTTATAGTTACAAGATTTCTTTGCAAAACGCGAGATTTAAATGACCTTTTTGCTACTAGTCTATAGTTAGCGGACCAATTTTGCCTAATATATATTTCAGTTTTACCAATTGCATCCACAATAAGGAGTATTCGTTAAGTAAATACAAACCTGAAGGAAATGTTTATGGTATTTGTAATATTTTAAAGATCATGTTACAAGTAACTTTTATAATTTACACAAAAGAAAATAGTCTGAAACAATACCATTAACAATGCTTTGATGCTGTCCCAGTTGAGATCAATAGAACAACTCCTCTGTTCTTTAAGCTGGATCAAGATATCAAGAATATCCTCCTCCACTCCCTGTTTCGCCCTGTCATGATCAAGATGCTCGTCGATTTGATCCTGATAGAACGAATCCAATTTCCCGAATGTCGTTTCGAGCCGATTAATCAATCCAGTGATTTTATCCACCCAACCGAACATAGGAAAATAATCAGACACAAAAAAAGTAGCCAGCATGGCCTGAGCCTCATGTAAAAGCTCATCAAACCTTCGCATTTCAGATCCATGCTCATCATATCTCTTTCCAAAAGCAATTCTACATATCATAGTTATACGACAGTTTTTGCTGCCCACAGAGTCTTGGCCTACTGCAAAATGCCAGATCTTGTGTTTTGAGCACTTCCTTAGCCAAATTTGCTGAAGAAATTATGAGAACTGGAACAGAGCCTACTTTCATGTGCATAAGTGGACCATATTTCTTGGATAGTTTCCAGAGATAAACATGAATGTTGCTGGCTGTACCAAATTGGTGAAGGTTTCCAATTAATGGCAGGCTTGGAGGACCCGGAGGATAAAGAGTTTTTTGATCTGTCTTTTTATTTTTCTGGTAAAGGTAAATCAAGATAATTGGTAGAGTTATTAATAAGATAAGTATCACCATTTTGGATGCTAAAGTGAAGCTTGAAAATGTTGGAGACACGACAGAAGGAATGTACAATGTTTCTCTTTGAACAGAGAGCATTTATATAGGAAAATTGGTGGATTTTTCATTTTTATTTAATAATTATATTTTTATTTTATGCTATTATGAAATATTTGTGAGGACAAAATTGAACCGTATGATACAAGGAACCTAGAAACATGTTTTCGCAGCATGTGTTAAAATTTGGTTTTGTGGGACTAGGCACTAGGCCGAACTTAACGCGTTCGACATGAGGCGAGTTCTAGGTGGGGAAATCTTGATACGATACTATTGCAAGATATGAAAATGATATATACGAAAATAATGTTTTAGTCTTATCGAGTTTGTGTTTTTATTGAGCTTGTGTGCTTATCGTATCGTGTTCTTAATTATCATGTCAATATGATAATTACAAGCAAATTTTCATACCGTGTCGTGTTGTATCGTGTCGTGCTCATATTATATCGTGTCAACACGAGAAAAATTAATAGATGGTATGTTAACCTGTTAATCTTTGTCCTTAAAAAAAGACATGTTAAATTTTGTAAGTTTTTATTGGACGCTTTATCGTTTGTATCGTATATTGTCGTGTAATATTATATTATTACTAATGGTGTACTAGTGTATCGTTCAAAATAAATCAGTTTTTTTCGACTTATCGTGTCAAATTGTATCTGTCAACATGAAAAAACTGTGTTTGTGTAGGTACATTCTCTTATAATATCATGTTCGTATTTGAGTGTGTCGACATGAAATACAATGTACGGTTTGTCACCCCTAATTCCAGGTAGAGTTATCAATTTTGGTTTGGCCCGACCAACCCAGTATTTTTACGGGCTTGGCTATAATATTTTAAGGCCCGAAAAATCGGATCGGCCTAGTTTTTTTAGTGTATTTTCATGGGATGGGCTCTAAAAATAGTGGCACGATAATTGTTCGGTCCAGACCGACCCGGTTTTTGCTTAGATCAAGCGGGCGGGTTGGCTTACCGAGATTTGACAAAGACTAGTTCGAGGTGCTTAAAAATCTTGAGACGAACAGACTGTTGAAATAAACACAACGTTAATAATTACTTGCACACGTATGTAATTACATTTCCTTTAAGAGCTAGTCTCCTGCCAGACCATCTAACGGATAATATCCTACCCATCTCGCATATTTGACCCGGATCCACGAAAAAAAAAAATAACAGACCCAACAACCAACCCAAATGGGCAGCTCTGCACCGACACTCCCCTTTCGTCCTGTACCTTTCGAACCTTGCGCTTAAAAGCATCAAGCATGTGAACAATCATCAATTCCCTGAGTGTAGCAATAAATCTAATTTCTTTTGAAATCATCCTCAAGTTAATACAGAATTCCAAGTCTAGAGAAACTGTAAGGAGAATCGAGAATCTTGTTACCTTCAAATTCAACTTTGCGTGGTATCAACAAATATAAATGCGAAATATTTTCATGACTCACTACTTATCAAAATAATTTGGTCCAGGAAATGGTGGAGAAGAGTGCAAGGGGTGGCGGTTTAGGGAATAAGTCTAAGATTTGCTTTTGTTTTTCTTCAGGTGATATGAGAGAATGAATATTTGCACTAAATGATACAAGTCTTAGTATCAGCTAATACTTTTATGGAGACATACTAATACATTTTATAAGAAAAACTAATACGTTGCAGGAGCACTACTAAAATACCCTCTAGGAAATTACTAATACTTTTTCGAGAAACTACTAATACTTTTCTGATGGACAACTAATACATTTCAGGAGTATATTCATGAGAAATACTAAAACTCTTCAGGGAACTACTAATACATTTCAGAAGAACTGCTAATACTTTTTAGAAGGACGACTAATACTTTTCAGAAGGATTGTTAATACATTTCGGGAGAAAAATTTAGTTATATTCAGGGGAACTATTAATACATTTCAGAAGAACTGCTAATACTTTTTAGAAGGACGACTAATACTTTTCAGAAGGACTATTAATACATTTCGGGAGAAAAAATTAATTTATTTCAAGGAACTACTAATACTTTTTCGAGGAACTACTAATACTTTTTTGAGGGATTGCTAATATATTTCGGGAGTGTATTCTGGAGAAATACTAAAAAACTCTTCAGGAAACTACTAATACATTTCAAAAGAACTGCTAATACTTTTTAGAAGGACGACTAATACATTTCAGAAGGACTGCTAATACTGGTGCTCCCTGAAAACTACTACAACACCACTGCTAATATTACGGAAATGTCACCGGATCCGCGGGTCAGATCCGTCTAACCGGTCAGACCCGTTAGACGGTCTGACAGGAGTTTTTGTGTTCCTTTAAAATAGAAGCAAATGAGTGGGGATTAATTGGAGTGAATTAAATACGTGAGTTGTTGTTGTGTATCAACGCCACAATTAAATAAATAAGTAGCCAATTATTAGTTAGCTAGCCTAATCAAAAGATTGGTTAATTAATTAGAGTATATAACAGTTCTCAACCAACCTCCTCCTATATATACTCGTGCATGTATATATATGCTCTTGAAGATTGGAAATATCAAACATGCATTACAATTCTCTCAATCATGCTTTACATTATCTTTAGCAGTTGTGATATATTTAGTATATGTGTACTATATTTAGTAATAATTGTGATATACATAAACTGCTCAAACAAAATAAATTTTTTGACATACATAAGGGAGTGGTGAGATATATATTTGATACCTGTTTTCTATTAATTGAATAAAATTTAATTAAAAAGAATAATCATTTCTCATTTTTTGTTCTTATTTTTTTTCCTTCTCTATCCACTATACTTTCTCCCTGGATTTCTCTCTTTATTTATTATTTTTTTTTAAAAAAAGGGGGAAAAGGAAAAAGGGGGAGAGAGAAATATGATAACGAAGCATAGACTTATCCTTGCTTTTGTCATTATCTGTGAAATGGTTTATGTCGTTTTGTGTTCATTCGGCAAAATATTATGCTCTTAATACCATATCCTGATATCCTTCTGAATCGTTAATAGTTATCCCCATGATTTTGGTCTATATCTGGACCAAGAGTAAGACAACTAGGATCGATACTCTAGGATTTACTATACTCAAATTAATTTAGTCTGGGAGTTTCTATTAAATTCAAGGCATCATAGTATTTTTTTCTATTTATACTTATTTGTTGGAGGCAAAAATGATATTTAATAATTACTATATAACTTAATTAATATATTGGAATATTACAAATTGCCCAATAGGCTATTAATAAAATAATTCGGCCCAAAGGAGTTCGTGGTTGGCCCACAGGCCAATTTCTCCTACATACCACTTGCGCCTATCACCCAAGTATAAAAAAGGTTTCTCATCTTCATTTGTAAGTATCTTCTTTATTTGTAAGTTATCTGACTTATAATCACTCTTACACATTATTCAGTATTAATTTACTGTCTTAATTTCTCTTTCGATCACTGTGCTGACTTGAGCGTTAGAGGGGCCTCCCTGGGCTTCCTTCAGGGGGAACCCCTAACATTTGTGTGTGTGTGCAGATAAGTTCCCAATTGAAGAAGTTCCAGCTCCCGGAGAAGAATACTTTGACTTTCATCAGAATCCTTGACTTGGAGTGATTTGCCCTAAAAAGCAGGTACTCAATAATTTATGTAAACTCCCAACGGTTCTATGGATTCAGTTTTTATAGCCAACAAATATTATAAGTGTCTCGACTCTACAATTATTCATGTTATTATTTCCCAAATCGTTTTATTATTAATAAGTTGAGAGTAGTGGTTGGAGTGAATTAGATAAAGTTTAACGAAAAGATACAGGGTTCCAACCCTGGCCAACACCTTTACAAAGGGTGAACAATACCACTTGACTACAAGCTGGTGGTTATTTCCCAAATCGGTTGTTGTAACTCATCTCTCGAGTTATGTACCAGCGTATCAAACATGCAAAATAATTGACCAAATAATTAACTCACAAAAATTAAGCATATGAAATCACCAATAAACAGACATTCA
This sequence comes from Rehmannia glutinosa, assembly GCA_016081115.2. Classification (NCBI taxonomy): domain Eukaryota; kingdom Viridiplantae; phylum Streptophyta; class Magnoliopsida; order Lamiales; family Orobanchaceae; genus Rehmannia; species Rehmannia glutinosa. The sequence goes on from CM071926.1 coordinate 151,893,386, forward strand.
TAAGCGAATGCAAACATACCAAATCAAATAACAATGATATTTCAGTTTTACATCAAGTCCTAAAATTTAAAGAAAATTAGACATACATATTGTTTTGTAAATTCATAGAAAAATCTAAAAACATGTTCAACAAAGCAAAAAGAAATAGGAATAAGAGTTCTAGATTATGACAATGATTTCCCCTAGCTTGAAAGAATCCGTCTTCAAAAGATCTTGAACTGAGATAATGGTGTGAAGTGTTGGAAATTTTGGTTTTGATAAAGTTGGTGTCGACCCGACTTTGACCAAATTTTCGGTGGCTAAATATTTAATTCTGGAGGAATTAAATTATATATTATTAATCTACTTTCCGAGTAGATGTTCGTAGTATTTTTTATTTCTCAAAATCGAATTTCAGTGAGTGAGAAATTAATACACGACGGTAGCCACATAAATGGACATTAGGTAAAGATTATGTAAAGGGAGATGAAAGACTTTTTCCTTATCCCACATGGAATACAAATCATTGTTTATCCTAGTTTATTTACTAGAAGGTGTATTTGCTGTATAAACAATAACACAAGTGGATGATCACAAGTGGGACACACACGCGCGCTTACTAGGCCCGACCTGGGCATGGGCATGGGCCTTGGTCTAGGTCCACTAAAGTTTTGTCACTCGAAAATGGGCTTGGCCCAGATTCAAGTGACTGTTGGACTGTTGGAGCCCAATGAATCTGGACATTGTAGGTATCCAGATTCGTGTGATTGTTGGAGTTAGTAACTCCTACAGTAGTGGTCATCTGAAGAGAGCCCACTACTTGTCTATTATGCAGTAGTGGGGTGTAACACCTGGGATATTACAATTGGATTAATGCCCACTACTTATTGTTATCTCTTGCAGGTGTTGGTTTGGCTACAAATTCATTGTTGTGCATTGCAAATTTTACACGAAAAAATCATAAGCATCTCACGCACTCCCCAAAACAATTTTTAAATTCTCGCACTTAAAGTCCAACAACCTACTTTTAACGACATCGTTTTGAAAGAGCTTTTGTGTTAGTGGTGCTACTACACAAAATACATAAGTCGCTTTCATCTTTGGAAACAATGCGTCGACCGACACTAGCCGGGACGTAATTACTTTGCGGAAAGAGATTCGTCTCGACTCGGCTTTCTAAAGTTCTATTGAAAAGTTGTAATAGCTAGTTCATTTTCATGTAATCTTCTGTTTCTGTTTTTTGCTATTTTGAAGGCATTCCCGATTTTGTACCATTGTAATCAACAATCGCAAAGCAATTAACTGATCTTCACGATGGCGAGCACAAGCGTAACCCCCGATCATCCCTCCCGCTCAAGTTAAAAACACGAAAAATTCATGGGTTTCGACTTTTAGAGGTGGAGAAAAAATATTGTTTTACCCGACTACCCTGAGTTTGGCGACATATTTGACCGAGGACGCTCCTGTTGTTGCTGAAAATGAAACGAATGTTGAAAAACGCGTTGTGTTTGATGCATGGGGCCAGGGTGATTTCTGTGCCGTAACTATGTCCTAAACGGACTTAGTGATGCACTTTACAGTGTGTATTGTCTTTGTCAGAAATCCTCCAAAGAATTGTGGGATTCTTGGAGAAGAAGTACAAAAGCGAGGATGTCGGCACAAAGAAATTTATTGTCGGTAAGTTCTTGGATTTTGTAATGGTTGATTCTGAAACCGTGATGGAACAAGTTCAGAAGTTCCAGTTGATCCTACATGAAATCTCTGCCGAGGGAATGGCTTTGCCGGAAGCATTCCAAGTGGCTGCCTTGATTGAGAAATTGCCCCGAAGTTGGAGGGATTTCAAGAATTATCTCAAACATAAGCGAAAGGAGGTGGGACTAGAGGATCTGATTGTCAAACTCAGAATTGAGAAAGACAATAGGAGCATTGACTCTAAGTCCAGGTTTGTCCCTATGGAGTCTAAAGCCACCTTGATGGAACACGGTTAATCAAGTAATTCGAAGAAAAGGCCTAACGATAAAGGCAAGAAACCGGTAGCTGAAAAATTCCAAGAAGCTTGCTACAACTGTGGCAAACCAAACCATATGGCAAAGGACTTACGTCAACCAAAGAAAAAGAAAACTAAACGGCAGTCCAATGTCAATATGGTTGAAGAAAGGGAGCTGACAGACATTGATATGTCGGCGGTGGTATTTGAAGCCAATTTGGTGGATGACCCGAAAGAATGGTTTGTGGATATCGGTGCCATTTGCCATGTCTGTTCTGATCAGGATGCATTCTCTTCTTACATCCCATCGACCGGAAGGAAGCTCCATATGGGGAATCACGCCTCTTCTGATGTAGTTGGATTTGGAATGGTGGTGCTAAAGCTTACTTTGGGAAAGGAGTTGAAGCTGAAGGATGTGTCGACCCGACTTTGACTAAATTTTCAGTAGCTAAATATTTAATTCTAGAGGAATTAAATTATATATTATTAATCTACTTTCCGATAAGATGTTCGTATTATTTTTTATTTCTCAAAATCGAATTTATGTGAGTGAGAAATTAATACACGAATGTAGCCACATAAATGGGCATTATGTAAAGATTATGTAAAGGGAGAGGAAAGGCTATTGCCTTATCCCACATAGAATATAAATCATTGTTTATCCTAGTTTATTTACTAGAATGTGTTATTTGTTGTATAAACTATAACACAAGTGGATGATCACAAGTGGGCCACACGAGCGCGCGCTCGCCTGGCTTGGCCTGGGCCCAGGTCCAGGTCCACTAAAGTTTTGCCACTCGAAAATGGGCTTGACCCACATTCAAGTGACTGTTGGACTGTTGGAGCCCAATGAATATGGACATTGTAGGTATCCAGATTCGTGTATACAGTAGTGGTCATCTAAAGAGAGCCCACTACTTGTCTGTTATGTAGTAGTGGGGTGTAACACCTGGGATATTACAATTGGATTAATGCCCACTACTTATTGTTATCTCCTGCGGGTGCTGGTTTGGCTACAAATTCATTGTTGTGCATTGCAAATTTTACACAGAAAAATCATAGTATCTCACGTACGCCCCAAAACAGCTTTTTCGCATTCTCGCACTTAAAGTCCAACAACCAGTCTTTAACGATTCATCGTTTTCGAAAGAGCTTTTGTGTTAGTGGTGCTACTACACAAAAGACATAAGTCGTTCATCTTTGGAAGCAATGTGTCGATCAAGACTAGCCAGGACGTACTACTTTGCGAGAAAGAGATTCGCCTCGACTCGCTTTCGAAAGTTCTATTTGGAAGTTGTAATAGCTAGTTCATTTTCCTATAATCTTTTGTTTACTTTTTTTGCTATTTTGAAGGCGTTCCCGATTTTTGCACTATTGTAATCAACATGAAGAACGTTTGTTAAAGATCGCCTTTGTATTCTGCCTCCGAAATGACTGCGTTAGGGCTCTTTTAGATTCTCTTTACATCACCCCCGGTGGACCCATTAATATTTTGGCGCATCAAAATCTGCTACATGGCCAGCCCGTGTGCGCAATATATGATCGTGTATTTGGCAAAACCGTGGGTCCGTTGCGGACTGTATTTTCCTACACAGCCAAGTCATGCTGTGCACCTGCACTGGCTGACCGTGCGTTCGTGGTCATTTCATGCTTCAATTAGGGCATTACAGCGTGTTCGCCTTATATTATAGTAAATAAGTAAAAGAATTGTGTCTTATTTGTAAATTTAGAACCTGACCTAACAAATTTGATATCATATTGGAGAAATTCTAAAATTCTATGATAGAAGAAACATCTTCGTCGACGTACTGTTTCTAAATGATTTTAAAAAGTTTATAATATATATGACGATACACAGTTATATGCAAAGTGCAAGCCTGCGTCCACCATATATTTGTCATCATCTACATATCTTAATAATTGGCGATTGGCGATTGGCGATTGGCGATATCATTATTTATGTGGTAGATTACAAACTGTCCAGATCTTGAGGCTCAACTATGAATAATATATTCATTAGGAACTTTACCCAAGACAATATAATACATGATAAAGTACAGAGCACCTAATTTTGTAGTTTCTACGAAACTTCATATATAGAATTGTTTCAAAAAAAAAAAAAAAGAAACCTTAAAGAATATGTAAAAGAATGCCTCTACCATATATATATATTTTTCTGTTTTCATTTTAATATTTTAGTACATATATATATTTATTGGTTCAAATGAGACCAATATCTTTTGGGATGAGGATCGTAGGGATTAATCTAAAGACGCTATTCTATTTTTTGAAGGGTTTAGATTAATCCATTTTTTAAGATATATTTTAATGATAAAAAACTGTTAAAAGGTTATATTGGTAAATCATACATATATGCACCCGGTAGTTAATTAACGATAGATATTAATTCCCTTTATTTTCGGCAGGGAGAGATTGGCACCCTTTGACGTGCCCGAGATTTTTTTGGGAACTGATTTTCATACTTAAATATTATATCACCATTATAACACCCATCTAAATTCTCATTGGCAAAGAAAAAAGCAAGGGAATAGCAAAAGACATTGAAAGTAGTAGACGGAAGCAACCCTTTCTTGTTGGATTCTTAGAAGCAGAGAAAAAACTCAAAGTCTTGGATTCGGCAAACGTGAAGATTGAAGGAAAATCTATTAAGAATTTTTGTGTTGAAGGATGTGAATTTATAAGTAGCAATTTCTGCAACTTTTTCTACTTATATGCAAAATTTATAAGAAAAAACTCGAAGTCTTTTTTTCAATTTCTGCAACTGTTTTGCATGTTATTTTTAGTTGTTTTTTCTTGGAGATTTTTTCAATTTTCTGACTTTTTCCTTGTTCAAGTTTCATGTGTTCTTGTGTTGTGTGTAAGTTTTTCCAATTTGATGTTTTGTATGGTTAGTAGTGTATAAGGTTTTTTAGTTGAGTTTTTTTGCCGGAGTTGAACATGCAATGGTGTTAGGCTTTTTGATTTTGTCTTAAGTTTTTATTTGTATAAATTAATATTTTTGTTTGATGTTTAGATATAACATTTTTGTTGCAGTATTAACAGTGTTTCCTTGCATATGTATTGAGAAGTGTCGATTTTTATATACAATTGTGCTGGGTGAATGCAAGATTTGTTGGCAATTTTTTATTAGGTTTTAGGTTTCCAGATTTTTTTTTTATATGTTTGATGTATAGATTTAATATTTTTGTTGCATATTTAGCATTGTTTTTCATTGCATATATATTGAAAAGTGTCAATTTTTGTACACAATCATGTCGGGGTGGATACACGGTTTTTTTGCAATTTTTTATTATTGTGTTAGGTTTTCTATTGTTGTTTTTTTGTATATGTATTTGATGTATAGATTTAATTTTTTTGTTGCATTCCTAGCAATATTTCGTTGCATATTATCTTGATAAGGCAGCCACGCATCACATTATTATATGAGTCGATTGTATTTGCATTATGCATCAGTCTATTATAATCTATGCAAAAAAATTACAATTTTATACATCAATTCCCACAAGTTTTGTTCCTACTAGATGTAGGGAAGTCCCTTTTATTTTATTGTTTTGAAAGTGTTGATATACATCAGTTTGGATGACTTATACATACATCATAATTAAATTATTTTTACACTATGATACAATTATTTATGCATATTTTTTTTACAGTGGAAGGGATAGCATACTGAGGTTGTCAAAGATGGCTAAGTCTAAACAAAATAGGGAGATTTCGCTGGGAGGGGATGATGGAGGCAAGGGGGAGGGTAGTTCTGGTGCCAAAAGAATGAAGGGTGACAAATATGCACCGTGTGTTGCATCCAACCCTATTGGAAACTCTCTTGTGCGGCTCCGTTTTTGTGTTGTCTGTATCATCGTCATTTAATGTGACTGTGTTGAGATCCTTGAATTCTTTAAACCTTCTTTGCCATATATATATATATATATATATATATATATATATATATATGGAGGAGATCCTGTAAGACCACCCTCCTAGGTTAGTCCATAGGACTAAATCTACACCATCTAAATAGTAAATCAATGGTCAAGATATATTACAATATATACAACATTTCATAAGTAAGTATACAACAGAAGAGATACTATAGGAATCCATGAAATTAAATATAGTAACCGCTTCCAAAAAATTAGGGACGTGATTTTGTATTGATCACGTCCCCATAATCAAGCGATTCACCTTCCCTTTCTCTCCCTTCCCATTCGAACCTCCAAATTATTCAAATATGGCAACAAAATCGTGCAACAATTAATGAAAAGTATACAGTTACACTAAACTAACTATACATTAAAACATTACTAAGTATACATAAACAATTAACTAAGTATACAATTACACTAAACTACCTGTACATTAAAACTTTACTAAGTATATAGAAACATTTAACTAAGTATACAATTACATTGAACTAACTATACATTAAAATAATACTAAGTATACAGAAACATTTAACTAGTATACAATTACACTGAATTACTTATATAACTAAGTATACAATTCCATTGAACTAAGTATACAAATCCACAGAACTAAGTATACAAATTCACTAAAATACTTACTAAACTACTTATATAACTAAGAATACAATTCCACTGAACCAAGTATACAAATCCACTGAACTAAATATACAATAAAACATGACTAAGTATACAAGTCCACTAAACTAAGTATACAATAAAACAACTGTTCACAAATATGGTGGAAAGAAGTATCAATTTTGAAAAAAACGCTTGAAGTTGATGATTTTCCCTCCCTAAAAATCGGGTAACTGAAGTGGTAGGATTATGTTTCCTTAAAAATAGCTAATGACCGTCCAATTAACACAACTAATTAAATATAAAAGTACAATTATACCCTTATATGCCTAAATTAACTAAAATGATCTACACCATCCAAAATTTTAAATCAATAGTCCATAAGTATTCTTATGGACTAACCTAAAGGGATTGGTCTCATTTGAACCAATCCATATATATATATATATATATATATATATATTGCACACGGATAACATCATTTCTAAATTTTCTTGTTGTGCATCTCTGGATATCAAACCCACATATTGAGCCATATTCTTTGTAAAAATCGACACCATCACTAAACTAACTATACATTAAAATATTACTAAGTATACATAAACAATTAACTAAGTATAAAATTACACTAAACTACCTGTACATTAAAACTTTACTAAGTATACAGAAACATTTAACTAAGTATACAATTACATCGAACTAACTATATATTAAAATAATACTAAGTATACTAAACATTTAACTAGTATACAATTACACCGAATTACTTATATAACTAAGTATACAATTCCATTGAACTAAGTATACAAATCGACAGAACTAAGTATACAAATTCACTAAACTACTTATATAACTAAGAATACAATTCCACTGAACCAAGTATACAAATCCACTGAACTAAATATACAATAAAACATGACTATATATACAAGTCCACTGAACTAAGTATACAATAAAACAACTGTTCACAAATATGGCGGAAAGAAGTATCAATTTTGAAAAAAACGCTTGAAGTTGATGATTTTTCCTCCCTAAAAACCGGGTAACTGAAATGATAGGATTATGTCTCCTTAAAAATAGCTAATAACCGTCCAATTAACACAACTAATTAAATATAAAAGTACAATTATACCCTTATATGCCTAAATTAACTAAAATAATCTACACCATCCAAAATTTTAAATCAAGAGTCCATAAGTATTCTTATGGACTAACCTAAAAGGATTGGTCTCATTTGAACCAATCCCTATATATATATATATATATATATTGCACACGGATAACATCATTTCCAAATTTTCTTGTTGTGCATCTTCGAATATCAAACCCACGTATTGAGCCATATTCTTTGTAAAAATCGACACCATTTTCTAATGTAGAAAACTCCATGCCAACGTGTGGAATTTTTTCTTGTTCTACCTCTGGAATCCAGTATTTTGTTGATCGAGGAGATATTTCAAGTCTTTCTCTTGGGTTGTTGAATACACCTATTGGCATTAAAAAAACATTAAATATACATGACAATATTATTAGAAATGCATCATAACATCTGTAGATTTTCAGTTAAAAATATGAAAAATGTACTATACATTAAATATGCAACATACTATACGTAACAATACATCATTATAACATTAAATATGCAACAATAATTATAATATCACCATAATTTGCATTTAAAAATCCAATAGTGCATGATCATAATAATTAATTTGTACTATACATTATATATGCGCTATAACATAGTTATACATACATCAATATAATGCTAAAAATGCAACATTACGGGAATCATATATAACTCAAACTGTCGAACCAAAATTTATGGAACTGGTATACGAATTTTTTTGTTTTGAAGCATTAATGATTGATCATGCAACGATTTTCCAACGTATAAATACATTGTTAAGAATATACTCACCAGAATCAACTTCTTCAGCGTAGTTTTCATCTGTAAAATTATTAGATATACATCATAATATCTGTAGATTTTCAGTTAAAAATATGAAAATTGTACTATACATTAAATATGCAACATACTAACGTAACAATACATCATTATAACATTAAATATGCAACAATAATTATAATATCACCATAATTTGCATCTAAAAATCCAATAGCGTTGGCTCCAAAAAAAATCAATAGTGCATGATCATAATAATTAATTTGACTATACATTGTATACGCAACATATTATACGTAACAATACATCATTATAACATTATACGTGCACGGTAATAATAATGCATTTTGCAAGCTAACATTTATGGTAGATTGATGCAAATTTTACGAACAACTTCATATGCACCATAACATAGTTATATATACATCAATATAATGCTAAAAATGCAACATTACGGGAATCATAACTCAAACCGTCGAACCAAAATTTCTGGAACTGGTATACGATTTTTTTGTTTCGAAGCATTAATGATTGATCATGCAACGATTTTCCAACTTTATATACATTGTTAAGAATTTACTCACCGAAATCAACTTCTTTAGCGTAGTTTTCATCTGTAAAATTATCCATGCTTGATTTCCCAATGACATCTACGTATTTGATTTGTTGTTTTCGTGTCTTCGTTCTTGTTCCTATTGGAAACCGAGATTCTTGTTAAATGGTGAAGATAACATGATTTCTGCGTTATTTTTTTTGGTACAGATTAGATATTTTTTGAAAGTGATAATCACTGATTGCATCTCCTAAATTATACTCCATATCTTGTGATGGACGAATTATGTTGTTTGACACATATACCCTTACTTGAAATGCATAATAAATTATACTTCTATCACTACACCATAAATGACATTAGGTAACACTCGAAAAATGTTACCTAATGGCCATAAAATGTTACTATAGACAATAGGTAGCACATTTATGGCGTCATAGCTGATTGCGTCTACCTATAGTCAAAGGTATCACTTTTATTAGCTTTTAGTAACACTTTTTCTAAGTGTTACATTAAGTTTTATATTGGTAACACTTTGAAGTAATATTTCTAAAGTGTTACATATGAATCTTATGTAACACCTTTTTGTAACACTTTTTTATATTTGTAACACTTTAAAAAAATAATTCTAAAGTTTTACATATGAATCTTATGTAATACTTTTTTTGTAGCACTTCGTAGAAATACTATTTTTTTGCCATCAAGTAGATTCGAACCTACGACCTGTTATGTATGGAAGTGACAATTTACCACTAAGCTAAGTTGATTCTTATTACAACTTTTGCTTTGTTTTTTATATATACACATACACACAAACACACACACATATATATATATATTATATGTATATATAATATATTTTATATAATAAAGATTATATTTTATAATATGTGTATTAAATAATATTATACACTGTATATATCAAGTTTTATATTGTATAGTATATAGTTTGAAAATCATATTATATTATATATTAAAGGACACAACAAATTAATAATATCAAAAATATATAAAATAAATTTATCCACTAATAAATATTCAATCGGTAAAAATAAAAAATATATAAAAATATAAAATTAATTTACCGACAGATAAAAAAGTTCTAACAGTAAAAAATTAAATAAAAAAGAAAATAACGAAAAAATAATTTACCGATGGAAAAAATTCCTAAGTAATTACCGACAACATCAATTTTCATTGGTAATTTTTTTGAAAAAGTAAAAAAAAAAAGATTAACGATGAAATTGGTCGGCGTTAGTAAAAATTAAAAAAATAAATAAATAATAATAATAAAATATATACATGCGCATTTTCCGTCGGTATTAAGACGGAATTAATTGCCTTCGTAAAAATAAAAAAATAAAAGTAAAACTAAAATACTTTGTAAAAAGTAAACAAAAATTCAGTTAAAAAAATAGAGAACACGATGTCTACAATTTTTAGGTTTGGTGACATCAATTAATTAAATAAATCTTTGACATGATTTAATGATAGTTATATAATTTTGTGTTACTAAAATATAGCTTAAAATGTGTTACAATCAATAAAATATATTGTTGTCAAGAGTGTTTCTTAAATAAAGTGATACTTATTTGCGTTACAAAAGAAATAACAAAAACAAAGTGATACTTAAAAAGTGTTACTTATATAAAAGTGTTACATATAAGCGTTACATATTGATAAAAGTGTTACCTATTTACGTTACAAAAGAAATAACAAAAAAAAGTGATACTTAAAAAGTGTTACTTAAATAAAAGTGTTACATATAAGTGTTACATATTGATAAAGTGCTACAAAAGTGTTACATGAATATTATAATGTAAAAAGTGTTACAAATATGTGTTACATATGTACCTTATGTAAAAAGTGCTACAAAATTTGTGTTACCTAATGTCATTTATGTTGTAGTGTATATTTAATATTTGAATCCCATCCATCCGTTGATAAGTTGTAACGGTCTAGATGAGTCCCTACGGTCTCACCCCAGCATAAGGTCTCACAAGAACCAACCCCACTTATATATATATATATATATATATATATCTTATAGATCCCGAAAACTGTGAGATGGAGCTACGGCTCAAGTTCACGGGGGCACGTGCCCCGTAAGTTTTTCTTTTTTTCCTTTGTTTTTTTATTATATTATTTATATAATATTACCCCTAAATTTACAATTTATAAAATATTAATAACATACTAATATTATAAATTAAAAAAGTATAATATAAATAGTTTATAACAGTGTTGTGTAACATTATTAATGTGATATAAATTTTTAAAAACTACATATATTAATTACGGAAAAAATAAAATGTGTCTCCATTAATTATTTTTGAAATAGTTTATAATTTTATTTATTGTGTGCCCCCACTATAAAAAATTTCTGGATCCGCCCCTGCCGAAAACTCTCTATATATGTCTAATCTCGACGAAAATTAAATTGGCGTACAAGGATTTAGTAACATACTCAATCTAACTTTATGTTTACTGAACATATGAGAGCCTAATATTAAAGTCGAACTCATAATATATCCTCAATTTTTTGTGATATATCATCACGTACATAGTATATATATGAAAAGTGGAGAATGAAGCCTTATATGGTGGCCTAGTAATATAGGTTTGGTTTTTGAGGTCATGTATATTCTCAAATTTAAATTTTTATTTATGCACCATTTAGTTGAGCCTCATATATGATTTGTCTAGTACGATTTATTTATTTAGCGTGTTATGTAAGTTATTGCGCATGTGGTCCCCTCATTAAAAAAATGGGGGAATAAATAAAATAACAAGAAAGGGTGAAGAGAAAGGAATATATAAAAAACAATGACCCAATCTTTATGTTATAACAAAATCATAATTGTGTAAATCAAATCACATGATGTAATAAATCTTTTATAATTTAATCACAATATCATATTTTATCAATCATTTCTTCTCTCAACTAAAAGCAAACGACCTTACATGCATGAATCCAAATAATCATTCATGAAATTATCATATTTTACAACAATTAAATATACTAGTTAATAATTAAATATCGTAAATATTATACGTTCAAAGCAATTGGATAATAAATCTAGTGAAAAAATAAATACATCAAAATTCCATATATATAATAATTTTCTTTTCTTTTTAATAAATACGCCAAAATTGCATGCGTACAAGTAATAAACTATCTTTGATATTCTCACGACAAGAAGTTCGAACTTCATTAGCCGACATCAGATTATTGACCAATATATATGAACGGCAAGGGCAGGCTCGGAATGGGTTCGCCCAACTCTGGGACCCGCCTCGCCTAGAAAGAACCGAGATCTCTCACGCCTTGATTGATTCGGACCCAAAACCCAGTGGGTCCAATCCGCTAAATTACAAATATAAACTTTTATTATATTTATTCGTCTATATCTAGGAAAAATAATAGATTAAAATAAAAATAACAAATTTAGAGTTGAGAATTGATTGTAGTTCAATTGATTGAATATTTATAACCCAAATTATTGGCGGAATCAAATCCACCAGTTTCACCACTTCCAAAACCTTTTACTAGAAAAAATAAAAAATCTTACAATATCAACAAGAAACAAAACAGACATTCAAATTAATATATAGTTGTACATGGTCCACATATGTCATATGGACCATATATTTCTATCAAGATGATCTAGATGTATGTTGATAAAAAAAAATTAAGATTTGAGGTTCATATATTTTTGGATTACAAATATTACTCTTTAACTCAACTTATTATTTATTTTTTAAAATTACAAATATGTCATTGAGGAAACAAATATCTTAGAGATGCTTGTAAATTTTCAAAGGCAACTTAAATTTATCTAATAATCACAGTAACTCTCAAGAATAGTTTGTGTAATTTATCAAAAATTGTGTCTTACAGTTGGTTATTTTATATCCATAAGAGGTATTTCGGATAATAGCAAAGACTACACTTAAGGTTTTGGGTAATTATATAAAATTCAGAAAAGTTTTAAAATTATATAAATCCACTTAAGGTTTGATTACGTCTAACATTTTGCCGCAATCGTTAGTTGAGTTGATGGAATTTGCCGAGGTCACCAATTATTTTAATTACATCCCTCAATTTTTATAGTTTTGCTGTTAATTCGCAATGTTTAGAGTGTAATAATAAAACGTAAGACGAAAAGTTAGCGCTTTTTGTAATATTTAGAAAATTGATAGATGGAATATTAAAAAATTTAATGAATTCATGCTAACGGTTGAGGTAAAAATTACGAGGAATCAAACCTAAAGCTGTATTTTATAATTTTGAAATTTCTCTAAGTTTTCTAGTAATTACCCCAAACTCAAGGGTTGTTTTATAATTACCCATTGTATTTTCACATACAAATTTCTATAAATACATAGTCTATTTAATGTGAGCAAAAGCTTTATACCTTTCTCATTTATCTCTTCGTGTCCATCATTTCAATCCAAATCTAGCAAAACTTCACTCCAAACCCAAACCAGAATAATGTTATTTCTTCTTTTATTACTAACTCTACCAATAATCTTCCTATACCTCCTCCACAAAACCAGAAAGCCACTAAAATCCCCTGTACCACCAGGTCCACCAGGGCTACCCTTAATCGGAAACTTCCTCCAATTTGCTACAGCCAGAGATATTCATATTTATCTATGGCAAATTTCCAAGAAATACGGTCCCATTATACACATGAAAATCGGCTCTATCCCAATACTCGTAATCTCCTCACCAAAATTAGCAGAACAAGTCATGAAAACACAAGACTTGGCATTTTGTAGCAGGCCGAGTTTTCTCGGCCCGAAAAAGCTCACCTATAACTGTGCGGACATGGTTTTTTCACCGTACGGTGAATATTGGAGGGAGGTGAGAAAAATCACGGCCATTCATTTACTAAGCGTTAAAAAGATTCAATCTTTTCGTCCCATTCGGGAAGACGAAATCTCCCGTTTGGTTACGAAGATTTCGGGTTGTAATAAAGTTGTCAACTTGAGTGAGATGGCTATGGCTCTTGGGAGCAGTTTGATTTGTAGAATTGCTTTTGGAAAGAGATATGATGAGAATGGATCTGAAATTGGAAGGTTTGATGAGCTTTTGCATGAGGCTCAGGCCTTGCTGGCTATTTTTTCGTGTCTGATTATTTTCCGGCGTTAGGTTGGGTGGATAAACTCACTGGATTGATTAATCGGCTCGAAACGACTTTTAAGAACTTGGATTCGTTTTACCAGGAGATTATTGATGAGCATCTGGGTAAGAAAAGGGATATGAAGGAGGATGGTGATATTCTTGATATCTTGATTCAGCTTAAAGAAGAAAAGTCCTGTTCCATTGACCTCAATTGGGACCATGTCAAAGCACTGCTAACGGTAATTGTGTTTTTTTTTTTTTTTTTTATGGTTTTGATAATTTGTTTTGATTTTTCAATTTTTTTTTTTCCTTTTATAATTTGTTATCATAACAAAAAAATTAGTATCCCCTCCTTGATCGAAAATCCTGATTCCACCACTGTCCTTGGAAAGGCTTAATTACATTTTTGGTCATGCAACTATAAGGAGATGACATACTTAGTCTTGTAATTATTCTGTTTAACAATTTTAGTCCAGTATGTATAGACATTTGGCATAGTTGGTCCTCTAAGTATGATGTGTAGCAATGTTTGTCCCATAAATTTTGATGTTTGTGCAATTTTGGTCGTGAAAATGTGAAATATAACTTAGTCACTGCACAAAAATAGAACTTAATGGGCCAAATTGCAGAAAAATAAAATTTTGGGAACCTAAATTACTAAATATTAGACCAAATATGCTACCCTTTTGGATTTATGGGACAAAAATTGCTATATAAGATACTTACAGGACCAAAAATGCCACCCATTTATACTTACAGGACCAAAGTTGTAATTAAGCCCCTGGAAATATAGAGGTGGTGTGAATATAATAATTTAGTGACAAAATAGAGGATTTTAATTGTTACGCTTTTCATTTTTGCATTGCTCTTTGTAGGATATATTTATCGCTGCAACGGACACAAGTGCGGCCTCAATTGTTTGGACCATGACAGCCTTGATAAAGGCACCCAAAGTCCTGGAGAAAGTTCAAGCAGAAATCAGAAATTCGGTAGGCAAAAAGGGTAAAGTAGATGAAGATGATATGCCGAACCTTCCTTATTTAAAGGCAGTCATAAACGAGGCTTTCAGATTGTACCCTCCAGCTCCACTGCTTGTGCCAAGAGAAACAATAGAAAAATGCACTTTAGAGGGCTATGAAATTCAACCTAAGACAGTGGTTTATGTTAACGCGTGGGCGGTTGCAAGAGATCCCGAGTACTGGGAAAATCCACATGAATTTTTGCCAGAGAGATTCTTGAACAACAATATTGACATAAAGGGACAAGATTTTGGGATAATTCCGTTTGGGTCGGGCCGGAGAATATGCCCTGGAATGTTTATGGGACTTGCAAATGTGGAGCTTACACTTGCAAATCTCCTCTACTCTTTTGACTGGGAATTGCCTCCAGGGATTCAGATACAAGATATTGATATGGATTGTTTGCCTGGAATCACAATGCATAAGAAAAATGCACTCTTTCTTGTGCCCAAGAAATATGTTATTTAACCATGTGTCATTTTTTGCCTGGCTAAATTATCTAGTTTGATCTTATATATGAAGTACATTATCTGTGATGATGTTCTTTCATTCTATTGATGTCTAGTGTCAAATTCTTGCTTTGGGATCTTTTATTACAAATAAAGAGATTACCATTAACATTTTATCATATCAAGTGCATTTATTCCAATGATGGCCTTTTTAAATTTCCAATTAGTGATAACTTTCGTGTCTCACTTGGAATTTATATATATACCTATTGTTGAAAATTTTGGTTTTGATAAAGTGGGTGTCGGCCCGACTTTGACCAAATTTTCGGTGGCTAAATATTTAATTCTGGAGAAATTAAATTATATATTATTAATCTACGTTCCGAGTAGATGTTCGCAGTATTTTTTATTTCTCAAAATCGAATTTCGGTGAGTGAGAAATTAATACACGAAAGTAGCCACATAAATGGACATTATGTAAAGATTATGTAAAGGGGGATGAAAGGCTTTTGCCTTATTCCACATGGAATACAAATTATTGTTTATCCTAGTTTATTTACTAGAAGGTGTTAAATGTTGTATAAACTATAACACAAGTGGATGACCACAAGTGGTCCACATGCGCGCACGCCCGCCCGCCCGGCTCGGTCTGGGCCTGGGCCTTAGGCCGAGCTGGCCCTATTGGCTCAATGAATCTGGACATTGTAGGTGTCCAGATTCGTGTGACTGTTGGAGTTAGTAACTCCTACAGTAGTAGTCATCTGAAGAGAGTCCACTACTTGTCTGTTATGGAGTAGTGGGGTGTAACATCTGAGATGTTACAATTGGATTAATGTCCACTACTTTTTGTTATCTCATGCAGGTGTTTGTTGGCTATAAATTCATTGTTGTGCATTGCAGATGAACACAGAAAAATTCATAGCATTTCTGATACATTCAAAAAGAAAACAATTTTCTGCATTCTACAAATAGAGTCCAGCAACCAGTCTTCAACATTTTCTAGTTCGAAGGAGCTTCTGTGTTAGTGGTGCTACTACACAGAAGACGTAAGACGTTTCATCTTTGGAAGCAATACGTCAGACCGTGAGCACTAGTCGGGACGTAATTGCTTTGCGGAAAGAGATTCATCTCGACTCGGCTTTCTGAAAGTTCTACTTTTGTAATAGCTAGTTCTTTTTTCTGTAATCTTCTGTTTCTGTAATTTGCCATTTTGAAGGCATTCTCGATTCTGTACCATTGTAATCAACACCTATATATATATATATATATATATACTACCCCTAATCCAAACCTAAAATCAATGTCGGATATGTTAGGCGCAGCTGAGGCGTGTCGTGAACCGTGATCCGAGATTTAATTTATCCGGAATATCCGATAAATCACATCAATAAGATGATGACAGAACTAAATGACACCGACAGAAAATATAAAATGCACGCAGTGATTTTATGTAGTTCGGCAAAACCCACTTACATCCACAAGAGTTTGCATTCTTTACTAATAAAGAATTTTCCCGTACAAAAAAAAACACCCCTTCGGTTTATGGACAAAACACAAGAATATAAGACCCGTACAATCACTTTATTAGCTATCAAATAACACTATCCCCAACTCCTTTGTATTGCCCCAAGTGAAAAAAAAATACCCTTAGTGTTTTCTCCGTACTTGTCACAATTTGTCGCACATAAACTGATCACCACAAATGTCTACACTCTATTTTTTCTCCTGATTTTCCTCTTGGTTGGATACATTTGGCAAATTAATGAGGGAAGAAATGCTCAGAATGGTGCGAACACAATTTGTACTTTGCCAAATTACCAAAAGAAGTAGGCACCTCTATTTGTTTACTTCACTTATTGGCACCCACCTTGATTTAGTTGTTTTTGGTGGCCGTAGGTGCCTAACAGGGTATTCAGATATGGTCTTGATGGTTGAAGATTAAATATATAGCATAATAAATAAGAGTTATGAAACCCATAAAAAGAAAAAACTTCTATATTGTTGTCCTTGGGGGAAATTCCAATATTGGTACACGAACTATACCTGGTTTTCAATCTGGTACCCTATAATAGGAAATTGCAATATTTTTCCCATAAGATTATTAGTGTTACCGCGATTTTAGTCCCATGATTGGCATTTATAGTTCCAAAACCATCTTTTTGAGCAATTATACTTAACCATGACATCATGCCATCGCAAGAAAATGGCACTTGCGTCCATTTTTTTGCGACCATTGAATATCCAGGGGCGCCTTTGCAATTATTATTAGCAATGATTTATCATGTTTGGCACTGTTTTAAAAATTTCTATCTAACCCAATTAGTCCTTATCTAGGCACTAAGCTTCCTTGTTTGCCTACGGTTTTTTCTAATTAGGCTGTGCCTAACCCACCCAGATCCTGTTTAACCCTGTTCAGGCTCCGCTTGGGACGCTAGGCTCAAATACCATTTTCTTGCGACCACTAAATATACACGGGTGTGTCGTTGCAATTATTATTAGCAATGATTTATCATTTTGGACACTGTTTTAAAAATATCTATTTAGCCCAATTAGTCCTCCTCTAGGCGCTAAGTTTCCCTTGTCTGCCTACTATTTTCTTCTAATTAGGCCCGTCTAATCCACTCAAGTCATGCTTGATTCTGTTCAGGCTCCGCTTGGTACGCTAGACCTAACTTACCGCTCAATTAACGCCTAAAGCTTTTTAGGATAGTGCTTTTTTTGTCAAATGACCATTTTCTAGTAACGATAGTTACGTGGCTTTTGAATTTATTTCGGGAAAGTGTCAAATTTGCTACGAGGTGGTCATAATATACGGGACCACAATCTTGCCATAACAAATGGGACCACTATATATAACATTGGCAAAACTCTTTTTTCTTTTTCTATTTTTTTTAAATATCTAAAACTAAAATATTTTCCAAAACTGTGTGATATGTCGTAGACTCGAAGTAATCTATGACATAATTAATTTGACATCTTTGTACTATTGTTACGTACTTAAGATTTTTGAAGGAGCGGAGCTAGACGAATAAATTTGGGGCTAATTAATTGTGGGGGGCTAAATTGAAAAAATTAATTGTTTAACACTAAAAAAATATTTTAAAATAAAATATACATAAAATAATTTAGTTTTTAAAAGAATTGGGGGGCTAAAGCCCCCTCATGGACTTAGAAGGATATGCCCCTGGATGTTTGTACTTGGGCTGTACACGGACTTGGAGATTACCGAAACCGAATCGATATCTGGATCGAAAGATCTCCGAACCGAAAATATCCGTTGACTTTTTTACTTTTCCCGAACTGTACCGTACAGAAAATATTTATGGTACGGTGATCTGGAGATTTTTCAAATACCCGTACCGAGAATCGTACCGAACTGTACCGAACCATTCCGAACCGAGGACCCGAAGTTAGAACCGATTTTAAAGATTTTATATAAATACATATACATTATTTCTATGTTTTTTTATATTGAATTAACTACAAATTATTTGAAATTAAATTGATTATAAAGCATATTTATGAAAAAAAAAACATAATACTTCAACTATTATGAATTTTAAAAAACTTTGATATTAATAATAGAGTAAATCATTTGAATTTGAAATTAGTTAAATGATTAGTAAATTGCGCTTAAAAGAGAAACAAGTAATAGTACCATATTATAACAATATAAAAAAGCATATTTTAATTTTTTTACCACATCATATAAAATTATAAATAGAATTTTATTGATTATGTTAAGTTGTTAAGTATGAGACATTGAGATTATAAATCTATACAAGTTTTTATTTCATGTTAATTTATAAAAATTATTAGTTAATTATATATGTTCTTTGTCAATAGAAGGACAATTACCCAAATAATAGACTA
Source organism: Rehmannia glutinosa (assembly GCA_016081115.2). NCBI lineage: Eukaryota > Viridiplantae > Streptophyta > Magnoliopsida > Lamiales > Orobanchaceae > Rehmannia > Rehmannia glutinosa. The sequence continues at coordinate 151,912,842 of CM071926.1, forward strand.
TTATTGTATTATAGGGGTTATTAAGTTTAGAATTTTGGATTGTGTTACCTATTATAGTTTTAGTTTTTATTTTGAGACTACGCTAAAAAAGAGACTAGAACTCTAGAAGTATATTCGTTTGGTGATTTTTATATTGATTTTGTTTTTTCTTTTTTTTTTTTTTTTGAATGAAACACCCTTAGTGGTTGGGGGATTGAGGTTATCCCCAACCTATATATTGATCAAGATTTTTTGTACACAATGTATGAATTACATCAGCATGTTAACCACAGCTAAGAAACCAAAGTGTAAGCTAATTTTTTTACAATTTTTCTACGAAAGGATGGTAATTCCAGTTGATCAGTCCGAGCAAGTCCAAGAATGTTTCGAGGGATATCAGGGGGTCTCAGCATGTGATACGTTTGATATTGACAGCCACGGTGAGCTACAACATCTGCCACACGGTTCCCTTCTCTAAGTGTATGGGAGAACTGAAGATTCATATGAGCACATCTAGATCTGATTTTGGAAACAATATGCAGATTTGACCAGTGTCCACACTTTTGTTGCGTAATTAGCTGGTAGAGGCACAATGAGTCAGTCTCAATTATAGCTGAAGAGTAACCAGTGGAAGCAAGAGTATCTAGTCCCTGAAGGAGAGCATGCAATTGTTTTTTCTTTTTTTTTTTCCAAATTTGTATGTTTTATTTATGGCTAATCTTCGAATCTCCGTCCCGAACTGAACCGTACCGTTCCGTCCCATTAGAACCGAACCTCCGTCCCGAAGATGGAGATTTTTTTCTATGGTTCGGTTTTGGAGATTTATTTTCAGAATCTCCGAACTTTGGGACGGTTCTGGAGATTTTCAAATCTCTGAACCATCCCGTACCGTGCACACCCCTAGTTTGTACAATGAGTTTATTGTTATAAAGTGTAGTAAACTTAAGTTAATTTTACACTTTGCATTAAAGGTATAGGTAGGGGTGTAAATGGATCGATTCGAGCCGTACACAGTATTGTTCTAGCTTGTTTAAAATTTAATCGAGCTTCAAAATTTCTGTCTGAGTTTGGTTTGATTAGTAATCGAGTCGAGCTTGAACGAGCTTTAGTCGAGCCGAACACGAATCGAGCTCAAGTAGCTTGATAATTTTACACATATTGTGTTGTTTTTTAACTAATCGAATCGAGCTCGAGCCGAGCTTTATATTTTATCGAACGAAAAATTGTGTTCAAGTTTGGTTCGTTATGCTAATGAACCGAGCTTTTAAAGATCGATCCCGAATCGAGTATCGAGTAGCTTGGTTTGATTTTCATCCCTAGGTGTAGGTATTTGTATTTTATACCGAGGTTTTATGTTCCCACATAACTAGTATTCGACGAAACGACTACTCCTCAGGAAAGCAGCCCCAACCTAGCTATCAAGAACTGCCCCCATGTAAACTACAAGAAATGCAAAATGGTTCCACTGTCGTGTCCCGGGGGCTCAAACCCTTGACCTCTTCAAAGAGAGGCCAAAGTTATCTCACTTTGACCCGTTGGTCAAGGTCCTCAAGGAGCATTGGATGAGGTGTTTGAATTTTGTCGTAGTAATATGGTCTGGCTTTTCAAAAAAAAAAAAAAGAAAAGTAATATGGTCTGGCCTATTTTTTTTTATATTTTTTTGTATGGCCTTTACAAAATTTAGATTTAAGATGTCTTTGTAAAACTTGAAAAAACAATATTCGTACAAAGTTATATATTTCATATAGTATTTTTTAGTACAAATTTTATATATGTAGTGTACTATTTTTATTTTTTTATCTATTTATAAACCAAAAATAGTATTGTTATTATAAATTTCCTATATTAATGTTATATTTATTGTTATATATTTAATATACTAGTTTAGGTTATTATATTATTTTTACTCTAGTATACTTGGTATTTATTTTACTTAGTTTATATTATTAGTTTATTATACTTAGAATATATATTTTACTTAGTAGTATATTATAGATTATTTTACATAGTATACGTAGTGATAATGTTTTAGTATTTGTACAATATTTTACTTACTTCTTTGTTTTAGTTTTGTGTTATCAATAGTGGTTATACCAGAAAATGTACGATGACAAAGCTGATCGAACTCTGACGTATCTCCGGCCGAACTCTGCTGCAAACACCGAGCACTTGCAAGAAAGGGTAGCCGGAGGATTTTTCCGGCGTACCCTCTCCGACGCTCAAGTCAGATATCAATTCAAAGAAAATAAAAAATAGCTCAGATACAGTGTGGATGAGTAAAAATGCATTAACCTTACTCATACCTGTGAATGGCTATTTATAAGGCTCACCGTAGGGTTTCGCTTTTCCGAAACGGTTAGGAGAATCACGACGCTTGTTACAAAATCTTATCTAGATCTGGGAATTTAAGTTACGCTCCAAAATACCGAGCTTGCATATCCCTCCCGAGCACTCTCGCCTTCTAGAAACGGGCCTTAAGAAGTGAACCTCAATGGGCCTGGAGTCGGACTCTGATTATGAGAGCCCACTCTCTAGCCCGACCTATTTCATGCTGTATCAACCAGTCCCCCCACTATAGCCGAGTTGTTCGTAGAAAAAGCTTGGTTATAGTGTCTCTACATTCTCAGAGCCCGAACTCTTCAAACCGAGCTCCTCAATATATATCTATTCATATATACCGAACCATTTCCCGCCCTATCGTTTAAAATTCCCGCCTCTTCGAGATCTGTGCCGCTGTCATCATTACCCTATTGATGGGACGTCCGTCCCTCTGCCCAATGCACCCTCGTCCATGGATCTCCCATCCTATCAACGGTTGGGATTAGGTGTCCTCGGTACTTGTGCCAGGTGCTTCCTCTATATAAAGGGGCTCCCCATTTCCTTTCTCACTTTTTGCACTTTCTCTCCCTCAAGCGATTTCCTAGAGCTTTTCCGACGTCCCCCTATTAACACGTAACTTCAACTCCGGCGTGTAATTTCTCTTCTTCATTCTCTTCTAAGGTTTGCTTCTTCTACCTGTACTTTCCTAGCCCTATTTTTACTCCTCAATTCCTGTTTTCTTTCTTGCTTTTCTTTCGCTTGTATATTACCATGTCATCCCCTCAGAATCTTCTCTTCTACGGGTACCTCAACGGACCCTAAATAAGTCGTTTTTGCGGCCTGGTTGACGACCGAGCTTTCTTTCAAAATACCGCTCCTCTACTTCACAAAATGCTTGAGGACTCTTCCTCAAACCTCCCAAAGCTCGGCTCTATTTCGATAGAGTTATTCCAACGTCGAAATAAGGCCGCCTATCCCGACCTCCCATGTAGATAGTGCTTTTAATGCCACAAACCTATGTTTGCTAGAATCTAAAATACCTCAAAAAACATAAACATCCCCCAACCTTTAAATTAGCTCTCCTAGTTCTTATGATAGGCCGAACCGACCTCCACCAGGTTTTCTAGCCTTTTTCTCCGGGCAGATTGATGGTGGTCTTGCCTCCCTATTCATCCTCTCATGACCGAACTCTCAACTCGTATCAAATTTCTTTGAACCAATTTCCCCAACTCTTTTCGACTAATGACCGGTTTTGTCATGGTCGCTAAATTTCTCAAAATCGAGCCAACTGCCGAGCTCTTTCATTCTTTGTTTCAAATAATGGTGTCCACTACTCGTGGTCTCTTCTATCTCTCTTCTCGAGGTGATGCCAGATTCCTTGGGAAATATCCCACTTCCAACAAGTTTTGGAAGGATCGTTATTTTTTTCTCTCTTCTCCCGAACCTTGGCCCTTCCCTACCCGGTGGGTTTGGGAAGTTCCTCCTCGTAAAAGGTAAACATTAGGGAGGCGAGATCCCGATCTTCGATTCTCATAGATCGGTTAAATAAGCAAGAGTATGATCTTTCACGACTCTGCTCTTTCCCTGCCCTATTATGGCATTTCAAATTAAGCCATACTCCGGCCAAGCTCGAGGATGACCTCGGTATTCACCTTTTGCCAGTACTTATTTTCTATTTCTGTTTTCATTTTCTATTTTTCTAACGTTTATAGCTTTTTCCTTCAGCCACCACTATGAACAAAAGACTTGTTGAGAAAGAAGCAGCTCGGAAAAGAAATGTTTCCATGAGCCGCGCTCCTTCTCAGGGAACTTCTTCTCATCCTCACCCATCCAAATTCTCCTCTTCCTTCAACCACTCCTGGTCAACCTACCGAGGACCAGGCCCCCAAATCCCCGAGGACCATTCGCCCCGACTCAGCTCGGGATGTTATCAAAGAGCTCACCGATCCGAGCAACAACTCGATCCTGAAGAAACGCCAGCCTTCTGCCTTGGATTCTTCCCAGAAGAAGTCCAAAACCGTGAGCAGCTCGGGAGACATCACTACTCCCAACCAAACCTTCTTTTTGCAGTCCCCCGTTATGGAGAACCTTCATCCTCGGACGGCTGCTGAGTTCCTACAGGGCCTCTGCCCTGCTCGGGAACGTCGTCCACTGCAACAAGCTTCTGCCTCTGACTTGGTGGATAACTTCAGCCTCGATTTTTCTAAGGTAAATATTTTTCCATCTTACGTTCCTAGTTTACTATTTCACCTTTCTACTCATGCTTATTTTCCATTCTTACTTCACAGGCTTTACTCCGCCTTTCTGAGATAGTTGCCCGAGGTCGCGTGGGCTTTGCAGATCCCGAACTAGTCAATGAACGCAATGACCTGAAACACCAAGTGGCCAAGCTCAAAGAGAATGATGGCCGGATGCTCAAGGTTTTAGACAAAGGCAAAACTGAGCTCGATGAACTCAAAGCTGCCTTGGCTCAGAAGGATGAGGAGATAGGAGCTCTCAAAGCCGAGCTCGAAAAATTCCAACTTCACCCACTCACAAATAGTCAAGCTCGAGAGGAAGGTGCCCGAGCCAATGTTCAGAACTTTCTCCACTCACCGGAGTGCTGTGCTCTGGTTCAAAAGGCCCGGGAGGTGGCCAAACAAAGCTTTCTAAGTTCTGAAGAGTTCCTTGACGTCCTCTCCGATGGAGCTCTCCAATATTTCCACTTGGCCTTTGATCAAGCCGAGGCCCAAGGTCTGGAAAAGGGCTTTCTTTGAAAAGTTTGACCTAATAAAGCCTTAACCTTCGCGCATCGATCCCGGCGCTATAATCCTTCTGTTGAGGCAAATCAGGTTAATCTGAGCTCTCCTACCGACTTCCTTAACCATATCCTCTCTCTACTGAAAGCCGACCGAGCTTCGTCTTCGGCTCCCTTAGCTCCTCCCCCAAGCTCGGGAGATGCTTTTCGGGCTCTTGCTGCCGAAGGTGATATAGCTATCGAGATCCTGGATGAGGTTCCCCTAACCGTAGCGGATTACGGCTTTAAAGATACCCCTCCCTCTTAGCTTTTGTAAATGTAATTTAGTCTCTTTAGTTCCATGTACTCAACCTTTATGTTTAATGAACTTTTCTTTTGACCGAGCTCTTTTTCCTTTACTGTTTTAAATTTTCAATTTTTCGAAACTCGAGCTGAGCTGTAGATATTTTTAGCTTCAAATCACTTCGGGGACAAAGCTAAAAATACTTGGATAAATTTTCAATTTTTCGAAGCTCGAGCTGAGCTGTAGATATTTTTAGCTTCAAATCACTTCGGGGACAAAGCTAAAAATACTTGGATAAATTTTCAATTTTTCGAAGCTCGAGCTGAGCTGTAGATATTTTTAGCTTCAAATCACTTTGGGGACAAAGCTAAAAATACTTGGATAAATTTTCAATTTTTCGTAGCTCGAGCTGAGCTGTAGGTATTTTTAGCTTCGAGTCACTTCGGGGACAAAACTAAAAATACTTGGATAAATTTTCAATTTTTCGAAGCTCGAGCTGAGCTGTAGATATTTTTAGCTTCGAGTCACTTCGGGGACAGAGCTAAAAATACTTGGATAAATTTTCAATTTTTCGAAGCTCGAGCTGAGCTGTAGGTATTTTTAGCTTCGAGTCACTTCGGGGACAAAGCTAAGAATACTTGGATAAATTTTCAATTTTTCGAAGCTCGAGCCGAGTCAGAGGTATTTTTAGCTTCGAGTCACTTCGGGACAAAGCTAAGAATACTTGGATAAATTTTCAATTTTTCAAGCTCGAGTGAGTCAGAGGTATTTTTAGCTTCAAGTCACTTCGGGACAAAGCTAAGAATACTTGGATAAATTTTCAATTTTTCAAGCTCGAAATGTCAGTAGGTATTTTTAGCTTCAAGTCACTTCGGGGACAAAACTAAAAATACTTGGATAAATTTTCACTTTTTCGAAGCTCGAGCTGAGCTGTGGGTATTTTTAGCTTCAAGTCACTTCGGGGACAAAGCTAAAAATACTTATGGGTATCCACCCCTCCAAGACTCCAACTCTCGACCATTTCCATGATCAAGCCAGAGTTACTCGGTTTTAGTTCGTGGGTATCCACCCTTTAGATCGATATTTATTTACTTCCAAGCTAAGAGTGCTGAATCAAAATTTTGCTATATTCACACGATTTTAGTCGATAAAGCGCAAACTCTTTCATTCATTACGTCAAGATAAAAACAGAGGCTTTTGTAGACATCATGGGTCCACTACCGAATTTCTTTTTCCTTAAGAGTAGTACTTCTTCAGGTTAACAATGTTCCATGCTCGGGGTAGTTTCTTTCCATCTAACTCCTCCAATTCATAAGCACCACCAGCCAATACTGCAGTTACTCTGAGAGGTCCCTCCCAATTAGCTTCTAGTTTTCCTCGGTTTTTTGTTGCATCTGCCTTCCTCAACACCAAGTCCCCCAGCTGGAAACTCCTCTTGTTCACCCTGCTATTGTAACTAGCTCGGACCCGGCTTTTTGCACATTCCATTCGCAAAAATGCCATCTCTCACTTTTCATTGATCATATCCAAAGCCTCTTGAGTTCTCATTTCGTTCTGCTCTTCTTCGTAGTTTTGAATCCGGTGGGTTTCCATCCCGATCTCAGCTGGTATGACTGCATCCATTCCATACACCAAACTAAAGGGTGTCTCGCCTGTTGCTTCTTTCGGATTTGTTCTATACGCCCATAGCACCGAGCTTAATTCTTTGACCCACGCCCCTCCAGACTTTTCTAGCCTGGCCTTCAATCCTTGCACTGCACTGCTCAGAATTTCCACCGCCCATTCGCTTGCGGGTGGGCTACCGAAGTGAAATTCTGTTTAATCTTCATTTCCTTGCACCATTCCCGAATTCCTGCTCCGTTGAACTGCGTTCCATTATCCGAAACGATCACTCGAGGTATCCCGAACCTGCATACTATATGTTGCCAAATAAACTTCATAACAGCATCCTCGGTTATTTTAGCCAATGGTTCAAATCCACCCATTTACTAAAATAATCTATCGCAACTATCAAGAATTTCCTTTGTCCCGAGGCTGGAGGGAAAGGCCCCACAATATCAATTCCCCATCTGGCAAATGGGCAAGCCGAGCTCATAGCCATGAGTTCCTCGACTGGCATGTGTATGAAAGGCGCATGCACCTGACACTTTTCACATCGCTTCACCATCAGTTCCGCATCTCTTCTTAAGCTTGGCCAAAAATATCCGGCCCTTAGTACTTTATTTGCCAACGTCCTGGCTCCCATGTGATTTCCACAACATCCCTCATGTATTTCCTTCAAAACATACTCTCCTTCCTTGTAACTTACGCATCTCAAAAGCGGTGCACTAAACCCCTTTTTGTACAACAATTCCCCCAAGATACAAAAATGAGTCGCTCGTATTTTTACCCGAGCTGCTTTCTTTCTGTCTTTTGGCAACATCCCATCTTTCAGATATGCTAATATTGGCATTCTCCAATCTTCATTTTCATCTATCACTCCGATCTCCAAACTCAAAACCGTATCCCGATCTATCAATAGCGAAATATTCATGTCATAACCCCCTGCTGCCGAACTTGCGATCGTAGACAAGAAATCAACTTTTGCGTTTTCTTCTCTCGGTATATGGCAAACCTCGATCTCTTTTAGTTTCTTTTCTAGAGTCTTATATTTTTCCACATAATTCTTCATTCTTTCTTCCCGGATCTCGAACTCCCCTTTTATTTGTTTGTACACCAATTGGGAATCTATATGTATGAGTATCTTAGATGCTCCCATATTATGGCCATATTGATTCCTCGCAAAAAGGCCTCATACTCTGCCTCATAATTGGACAACTTGAATCCAATCTCACAACAAAGCTACTCTCCACTCCCTCGGGACTGATATCCATCTAAGCTACTCTCCACTCCCTCATTATTAAACGCTTTCTGGCATTCTTCATCCCAAGCAAATCTTTTAGCCTTCCTTAACACTTTAAAGAAAGGCAAGCTTCTTTCTGCCGACCTCGAGATAAATCGATTAAGGGCAGCTATCCTCCCCGTCAAACTCTGCACATCCTTTTCATCCTTGGGCTCCGCCATTTCTCGTATAGCCCTTACCTTCTCCGGATTAGCTTCAATTCCTTTTTCTGTTACCATGTAACCCAAAAACTTTCCCGATCTCACCCCAAAAGCGCATTTCTTGGGATTAAGCTTCATCTTATATTTCCTCAAAGATATCGAATGTTTCGCCAGTCCCTTCACATGGTCCCCCGCCTTCGCACTTTTAACCAACATGTCATCGACATAAACTTCCATGTTTCTCCCGATCTGGTCACTAAACATCTTGTCCACCAATCTTTGGTATGTTGTCCCCGCGTTTTTTAGACCAAAGGGCATCACAACGTAGCAATAGGTACCAAAAGAGGTGGTAAAGCTCACCCTCTTGACAATATCTCCCAAATGGTCACGATGCGCAATAATATGGACATCCGACCAACCAAAATGGCTAGAGGAAGAGGTCAAGAGTCCCCCGATCCTAATGATTACTTTGATGACGCCGAGGCCGCAAGATTGGCGGAAGAGGGTGAACCGAGCAATCCGGAGGGTAATACGGTTCTCAACCGCCAGAGGTATACTCAAGCCGAATTTGATGAGATGAGGGCTTTTCATGAGACGAGATATGAGGCTTTGGAGCAAAAGACCTCCAAAATGCAAAAGTCTATCGGCAAATTGAAGAAATTTATCAAGGATTTTATTCCCGGATCTTGCTTCTCCTCGGATGAGGAATGATGTCCCCACCCCCTTTACTTTCTAGCATTTTCATTATTGTTGCTTTGTACTTTAATGAACTTTTGTAAAACTCATTTGTACTAATGATATTTGCTTGTTTTCTTAAAGGGTTAAAATTGCAAGTTGATGATGACTTGTAGATAATCATGATTTTGATGGAGTATTTGATGGTAAAAATACTCTAATTTAAGCATTGTTTGATAATTTGTATGAAGTACTTGATGGTAAAAGTGCTTCTTTTGATACTTTGATCATTATGCTTAGATGGATATGTTGGGACATTTGATACATGTATTGTTTAAAGCATGACTTATTACTTGATGGATGCTCTATTTTTTGGCATTTGTAATGCCTTGATCATTCTTAGCTTATCTCAATTTGCATGATTTTCTAAAATTCTTGAGAATTTTTAGCTTATCATCTCTTATGAAATTTTATAGCATAAGCTCTTTTTGATATCTTCTATTACTAGCCTACATTTTTATCATTATGATTTGTGCTAGATATGTTCTAAGAATTGTGTAGGATACATATCTCATGCTCATTGGCTATTACGTCTTCAAATCTCTTAAACTATCGAGGCACGTTCTATCGTATTTACCTTTAAACTCGATATTATGCTTTTACACATATCTTTCAAGATATTTCACTCTAACCCTTAAGTTCCCTAAATGATTTTGCAAATATTTTCTTTAAAAAGGCACTACTCGGTAAGTCTCGATTTTATCGAATATATGTTTTCCCAAAACCCTATTTGTTGGATATAGTCCAAAATTATCTTTTGCAAAGTTTTAAAACTTTTGGGGTGAAAAATCGAATTTTGGAAAACTCGGGAGAAAGAAAATCACTGGACGGTCAAAGCGGGGCGACCAGGTCGCCTTCGCACATCGACCGTCGCCCCATACCTCGACCGGTCACCCAGACATTTTTATAACTTATAAACTCTCTGTCTTCTTCGCAACACAGTTGTAAGAAATACTTCAAACCCTTGTTTGTGCGAAAATTCATCCCCTTTTCTTATATTCTTCAATTCTTCATCATTTTTCACGATTCTTGTTGCTAATCTTCTTATTTTCACAAGAATCTTACATATATGGCTCCCCAAAGAATTCCACTGGTCGAAATCCCATCTCCAAGCGTAGAAGGGGCGGAGAGGGTTCGTCAAGAAATCGACAAGAGGAAGCCGAAAAAAGGGATATTCGAGCCACTCAAAGAAACGTGGCTCAAGAAGGTGATGATGTTCAAAATCCCATTCTCTCTCGGGCCCAAATTTTCGAGCTACGCGGAACGATTTCGCTCCAAAATTGCCGTTGGGCGAAAGGTAAAAAATCCTTTGTTACTCAATCCCCTAATTCCCACAATGTTCTTAATTTCATCAATAAATATGCGGAATGGTATTATGAGGACTCGGGAATGGGTGGAAAATCTATTGCTCGGACTAAAATGTGTTGTTTTAGTTCATTTACAAATGAGTATCCTAAGATTAGAGGATTTTTTGAGGAGCAAGGTTGGATGTATCTATGGGAGCATGCTTATGTTTTGTATGATGATGATATTATCCAACATTTTTATGCTAATATGTGGGTACAATATGATAATGAAAGAAAGCCGATTGCCGTTAATTCGCTTGTAAAGGGTCGTCATTTTAGATGGACTCCCAATGATATTTGCCGGCTTTTACGTGTTAGAGAAGGTGGTTGGGATTATTTCTCTTGTGGGACTTGGAATGATGAAATGTTGGGAGTGTCAATGAAAGAAGTGAAGACATATTTGGGAGTATGGCCAAAGTATTCTTTGTTGGCAATGACACTTGAGCATCGTATTTTGTCTGTCATTGTCTCATATTGCATTTGTGGTAAGTCGGGAAAGATGCCTAGCAACATGGATTACTTTTTGACGTATAAGATTGCTAGGAGGGAACCACTTAACTTTGGTGCCATACTTATTCAATGTCTAATCGAGTCCATCACTCAAGGTAATAAGAAGTTAGTTATGGGAAATTGGATTTGTAAACTTCCTATTCAATCGGGACTTCCTTCGTCGGAGTGTAACTCGAAGTATTTCAAAATGACTTCGACATTGACAATATCTCCCAAATGGTCACGATCTTGTGATAATATGGACATCCGACCAACCAAAATGGCTAGAGGAAGAGGTCAAGAGTCCCCCGATCCTAATGATTACTTTGATGACGCCGAGGCCGCAAGATTGGCGGAAGAGGGTGAACCGAGCAATCCGGGAGGGTAATACTAGGTGCTCAACCGCCTAGGAGGTATACTCAAGCCGAATTTGATGAGATGAGGGCTTTTCATGAGACGAGATATGATGCTTTGGAGCAAAAGACCTCCAAAATGCAAAAGTCTATCGGCAAATTGAAGAAATTTATCAAGGATTTTATTCCCGGATCTTGCTTCTCCTCGGATGAGGAATGATGTCCCCACCCCCTTTACTTTCTAGCATTTTCATTATTGTTGCTTTGTACTTTAATGAACTTTTGTAAAACTCATTTGTACTAATGATATTTGCTTGTTTTCTTAAAGGGTTAAAATTGCAAGTTGATGATGACTTGTAGATAATCATGATTTTGATGGAGTATTTGATGGTAAAAATACTCTAATTTAAGCATTGTTTGATAATTTGTATGAAGTACTTGATGGTAAAAGTGCTTCTTTTGATACTTTGATCATTATGCTTAGATGGATATGTTGGGACATTTGATACATGTATTGTTTAAAGCATGACTTATTACTTGATGGATGCTCTAATTTTTGGCATTTGTAATGCCTTGATCATTCTTAGCTTATCTCAATTGGGTTGAACCCTTGAGAATCTACTTTGAGCTTCTTATTTGATGAACATATTGTTGCATATGGTGCATATGATCTTTTTGAGCTTTGGAATGAGGTTGATTGATGATATGAAAATTTTTGGCTTGAAACTTTTACAAGGACTATATGCAAAGGCTTTTATTTTTCACGCACACAAGGTGTTTGTTGAAATGTCGCTATAAAACTTTCAACTTCTACATGATTCTCTTGCTTCAAAATGTCTTAAAATCTTTTTGAAATCATGTTTTTAGCTTACTTATGAGCTTATGGATCTCTTATGTTAATATTCTCCCATTTTCCTTGGATTATTATGCTCAACGGTTTTTAAACCGTCCCTTTGGCGCGCTTTGATATCATTGTATGGTGTTTTCACCATCCTAACATTCTTTTTGATGATTCCAAAGGGGGAGAAATAGGATATTGGCTCATTAGCTCAAAGAAGCTAATAAAAGCTTGTCATAAAAGCTATAAGCTATGGCTCATAAAAGCCATAAGTCGTGATTTGTTCTTAGTACAATTGTTGCTTGATGGACTTATATAATTGTTTAATGATGTTTTGTGACAGGGGGAGCTTATAAGCTCTTAAACAAATTGTAAAAGCTAAAGCTTTTAGCTTATGGAAAATTGCTTTTACATTATTCTTGATATGCTTGTTGATAGGGGGAGCTTGTGCTTATTATTGATAAATATCTACTCCCTACTTGGTTGCTTTAATATTTTTGGAGCTTGTGCTTATTATTGATAAATATCTACTCCCTACTTGGTTGCTTCCAAACGGTCAAATGTTTTTACCGGAAAATCATTTCTAAAAATTGCTCTCTTAGTTTGTGTAAAGATTGTTTTGGTTTGTAATCATCAAAAAGGGGGAGATTGTTTGATACATGTTTTTATCTTAATTTTGATGATTTTATTTTGTCACCAAAACAATGTTTTTAAAGGTTGTCCAAATACTCCTAAATGATTTAAAATGGTTTTAATATTTTCCGGAGTATTTCCCCTAGTTTATGTTTGATAATAATGGACAACACTTTTAATGATCAATGGATTTTTACTCCTAAACAAGATTTCTAAATGTTGTCTAAATACTCCCGATTGGTTTAAAATGTTTTTACTAAATTTTCGGAGTATTTCTTGAGTTTTATTTTCGACAAAAAATTGGACAACATTTCTGTCTCGTGGTCGACCGGTCGCCCTATAGGGCAACCCGTACCTGAAGATGTTTTCGAAATGAAAATGAGACGGAGTAAAAAACAAGCGGTCGACCGGTCGCCGTCGATCGGCCGACTGCAAAGTTTCATTTCAAACAAACAAAACCTCTTTGATTTTTTGATAAGCGGGACCGGTTGAGACAGAGTCGACCGGTCGAAGCCTCGTCGACCGTCGCCTGTTGTAATTTTCAAAGTGTACTTATTTTCTCTTATTTCGTGCGACCGTCACACCGTATTGACAAAAAAAATATGACCGTTTGACAAACAGACACATTTCCTTAAATTGTGGGATTGATTTCTAACAGCTATATTCTTGATTTTAATTATATTTTTCTCAGAGATTTTCAATCCCCAAGAGGAGCCTATGCTTGATCAATCATCTCCTATAAATAGAGGAAGTTTTGGAGCAACCAATACAACAATTGAGATACAACACAACAAGATACACTTCAAGCAAACACTTGGTCTTTCATTGTTATTATTCTTGTTGTAAAATTACCTAACTTATCACTTTCACATCTTTGAGGTCTAGGCTATTCTTGATTACACCTTGCACTCAAATTGTATTATTCATTATTGAGTTGTAATCTTGATTTTTGGTTATCATTCAAACACAAGATATCCTTGTGAGTGTTCTTGTGGTAAGAACACACTTGGATGATCTAGGTGATAGGTGAAGAAGATTGTGGTGATCTTCTTATTGAGGTGTTGAAGAATTTGGTATTCTTCAAGGTTGAAGATTGTGGTAATCTTCACAAGGTGCCGTTGAAGGAAGATTGTGGTAATCTTCAAAGGAGATTGTGGTAATCTCCAAAGGTGGTGTTGAAGAAGAGTGTGGTGCTCTTCAAGGTGTTGTAAGTTGAATTTGTATTAATTTTGGTAATTAATAAAATTCTTTTTCTTTTCGAAATCCATCCCGGATATACTGGGGTGGTAGAGGATTAGGCCCTAGGTGGGTTGAACCTCTTTAAATCGACGTGTGTTGTTTACATTCCGCACCTTGATTATTTTGTTTGAGCATTTGGGTATAAAAAGAGGGCGAAATCGAAAAGATGGAGATAATCTATTCACCCCCTCTAGATTATCGTAGCCGCTGGACTTACAAGTGGTATCAAAGCCAAACTTGGCAAGCTCGTTTCACATCGCGAGTGAAGAGAAACGATCGACCCGGCTACGAACGAAGCTCATCTATCCGCACCTCCACCACCAAGCCACCGCTATTTGATTCCAAGAATTTTTATTTTTGGAAAGAAAGAATGGAATGCTACTTACAAGGTTGCGGGTTCGACATTTGGAACACCGTCATAAACGGAGAATCCATTCTGATGAAAGATACACCACACACCTCAAAAGGCTTCTATAAGCTCAATAATGAGGAGAAGAAAATCATCTCCTTAAACGGTAAGGCTCTAAATATTTTGTATTGTTCATTTACTAATTTAGAATATGAATATATTGTAGGAATAAAATCGGCACATGAAGTATGGCAAAAATTAGAAGCCATCTATGGAGTATTTGCAAATGAAAGGAATCAAACAAAAGCATCTACTTCTCAAGGTCATACAAGCTCAAATCTAAGGAACAAGCCTTCTACAACTTCCAACTATGAAGAAGTTGAATATTGTCTTATGGGCATAAATGAAGAAAACGAGGTATGTCTTAAACCCTCTACTTCCTATGATATTGTCATTCAAAATGATTATAGTGATTTACAAAATGATTATGATGAACTTCAAAATGAATTCCAAAGCTTACTTGTTAGATACAAAAATTTGAAAAAGGAATTCAGTATTTTGAAAAATGATAAGGATAGTTTATTACTTCTTATGTATCACTATCATGTGCTCACACCACCACACTTGACAAGGTTAGAAACCTTGAAAAAGAAAATAGTACTCTTGTTGAGAATATTGATTGCATGAAAAAGGATTTATTAAAATCCAACTTAAGTACCAATAAAATGTCCAATATTGTTGATATTCATAATTGTGATAAAGGACTTGATCATAAGCCTAATGTTGTTAATCATATGAAAAAGGATCAAGTCACTATGCATATTGATCATTATGCTCCTAGAATTATTACTTGTTTTTATTGTGGCAAAAAGGGTCATACGGCTAATTCTTGTCGGGCTAGAAATAGCTCTAAATATTGTTGGAGACCTAAAAGTCTCAAAGCTAATCCTAAAGGACCCAAACACATGAGGGTACCACAAAATAATGTGTTATTAGGTACTCGCAAAGCAAAAATCGGAGAAAATTCATGCCACCAAGAAAACATCAAATGAACGTTTCATTTGATCAAAGAAGGAGAAACTACTCTCAACAAAACCAATTTCCAAGAAGAGCGTATAATCAAAAATGGGAAGAACACAATCCTTGGAAATGGCAAAGACATCATCAACAAGATGATTTTCAAAGAAGAAGAAACCATCAACAATGGAAAGGTAACCAACCTTTGAGATGGAGTAATCAAAGAAGTCATCATCAACAAAGTGACTTCTCAATGGGAAGATATCATCAACAATGGGAAAGACACAACCCATGGAAACGGCGTAATTGGTAAACCGTATCTCCCCATTTATATATGCATTTTATTTTTATGCATGTTTTTAATTGCTAAACGAGTCTTCAAGTATTTATTTTTAATATAGGTCTCTTATATATTTGTGATTTTCAAAATTTTTTTTAAAAGAGAACTTGCATGATTTTCTAAAATTCTTGAGCATTTTTAGCTTATCATCTCTTATGAAATTTTATAGCATAAGCTCTTTTTGATATCTTCTATTACTAGCGTACATTTTTATCATTATGATTTGTGCTAGATATGTTCTAAGAATTGTGTAGGATACATATCTCATGCTCATTGGCTATTACGTCTTCAAATCTCTTAAACTATCGAGGTACGTTCTATCGTATTTACCTTTAAACTCGATATAATGCTTTTACACATATCTTTCAAGATATTTCACTCTAACCCCTTAAGTTCCCCTAAATGATTTTGCAAATATTTTCTTTAAAAAGGCACTACTCGGTAAGTCTCGATTTTATCGAATATATGTTTTCCCAAAACCCCTATTTGTTGGATATAGTCCAAAATTATCTTTTTGCAAAGTTTTAAAACTTTTGGGGTGAAAAATCGAATTTTGGAAAACTCTGGGAGAAAGAAAATCACCTGGGACGGTCAAAGCAGGGGCGACCGGTCGCCCTGCACATCGACCGGTCGCCCCATACCTCGACCGGTCACCCAGGACATTTTTATAACTTATAAACTCTCTGTCTTCTTCGCAACACAGTTGTAAGAAATACTTCAAACCCTTGTTTGTGCGAAAATTCATCCCCTTTTCTTATATTCTTCAATTCTTCATCATTTTTCACGATTCTTGTTGCTAATCTTCTTATTTTCACAAGAATCTTACATATATGGCTCCCCCAAAGAATTCCACCGGTCGAAATCCCATCTCCAAGCGTAGAAGGGGCGGAGAGGGTTCGTCAAGAAATCGACAAGAGGAAGCCGAACAAAGGGATATTCGAGCCACTCAAAGAAACGTGGCTCAAGAAGGTGATGATGTTCAAAATCCCATTCTCTCTCGGGCCCAAATTTTCGAGCTACGCGGAACGATTTCGCTCCAAAATTGCCGTTGGGCGAAAGGTAAAAATCCTTTGTTACTCAATCCCCTAATTCCCACAATGTTCTTAATTTCATCAATAAATATGGAATGGTATTATGAGGACTCGAATGGGTGGAAAATCTATTGCTCGGACTAAAATGTGTTGTTTTAGTTCATTTACAAATGAGTATCCTAAGATTAGAGGATTTTTTGAGGAGCAAGGTTGGATGTATCTATGGGAGCATGCTTATGTTTTGTATGATGATGATATTATCCAACATTTTTATGCTAATATGTGGGTACAATATGATAATGAAAGAAAGCCGATTGCCGTTAATTAAGCTTGTAAAGGGTCGTCATTTTAGATGGACTCCCAATGATATTTGCCGGCTTTTACGTGTTAGAGAAGGTGGTTGGGATTATTTCTCTTGTGGGACTTGGAATGATGAAATGTTGGGAGTGTCAATGAAAGAAGTGAAGACATATTTGGGAGTATGGCCAAAGTATTCTTTGTTGGCAATGACACTTGAGCATCGTATTTTGTCTGTCATTGTCTCATATTGCATTTGTGGTAAGTCGGGAAAGATGCCTAGCAACATGGATTACTTTTTGACGTATAAGATTGCTAGGAGGGAACCACTTAACTTTGGTGCCATACTTATTCAATGTCTAATCGAGTCCATCACTCAAGGTAATAAGAAGTTAGTTATGGGAAATTGGATTTGTAAACTTCTTATTCAATCGGGACTTCCTTCGTCGGAGTGTAACTCGGAAGTATTTCAAAATGACTTCGACATTGACAATATCTCCCAAATGGTCACGATGCGCAATAATATGGACATCCGACCAACCAAAATGGCTAGAGGAAGAGGTCAAGAGTCCCCGATCCTAATGATTACTTTGATGACGCCGAGGCCGCAAGATTGGCGGAAGAGGGTGAACCGAGCAATCCGGAGGGTAATACCGGTGCTCAACCGCCAGAGGTATACTCAAGCCGAATTTGATGAGATGAGGGCTTTTCATGAGACGAGATATGATGCTTTGGAGCAAAAGACCTCCAAAATGCAAAAGTCTATCGGCAAATTGAAGAAATTTATCAAGGATTTTATTCCCTGATCTTGCTTCTCCTCGGATGAGGAATGATGTCCCCACCCCTTTACTTTCTAGCATTTTCATTATTGTTGCTTTGTACTTTAATGAACTTTTGTAAAACTCATTTGTACTAATGATATTTGCTTGTTTTCTTAAAGGGTTAAAATTGCAAGTTGATGATGACTTGTAGATAATCATGATTTTGATGGAGTATTTGATGGTAAAAATACTCTAATTTAAGCATTGTTTGATAATTTGTATGAAGTACTTGATGGTAAAAGTGCTTCTTTTGATACTTTGATCATTATGCTTAGATGGATATGTTGGGACATTTGATACATGTATTGTTTAAAGCATGACTTATTACTTGATGGATGCTCTAATTTTTGGCATTTGTAATGCCTTGATCATTCTTAGCTTATCTCAATTGGGTTGAACCCTTGAGAATCTACTTTGAGCTTCTTATTTGATGAACATATTGTTGCATATGGTGCATATGATCTTTTTGAGCTTTGGAATGAGGTTGATTGATGATATGAAAATTTTTGGCTTGAAACTTTTACAAGGACTATATGCAAAGGCTTTTATTTTTCACGCACAAGTGTTTGTTGAAATGTCGCTATAAAACTTTCAACTTCTACATGATTCTCTTGCTTCAAAATGTCTTAAAATCTTTTTGAAATCATGTTTTTAGCTTACTTATGAGCTTATGGATCTCTTATGTTAATATTCTCCCATTTTCCTTGGATTATTATGCTCAACGGTTTTTAAACCGTCCCTTTGGCGCTTTGATATCATTGTATGGTGTTTTCACCATCCTAACATTCTTTTTGATGATTCCAAAGGGGGAGAAATAGGATATTGGCTCATTAGCTCAAAGAAGCTAATAAAAGCTTGTCATAAAAGCTATAAGCTATGGCTCATAAAAGCCATAAGTCGTGATTTGTTCTTAGTACAATTGTTGCTTGATGGACTTATATAATTGTTTAATGATGTTTTGACAGGGGAGCTTATAAGCTCTTAAACAAATTGTAAAAGCTAAAGCTTTTAGCTTATGGAAAATTGCTTTTACATTATTCTTGATATGCTTGTTGATAGGGGGAGCTTGTGCTTATTATTGATAAATATCTACTCCCTACTTGGTTGCTTTAATATTTTTGGAGCTTGTGCTTATTATTGATAAATATCTACTCCCTACTTGGTTGCTTCCAAACGGTCAAATGTTTTTACCGGAAAATCATTTCTAAAAATTGCTCTCTTAGTTTGTGTAAAGATTGTTTTGGTTTGTAATCATCAAAAAGGGGGAGATTGTTTGATACATGTTTTTATCTTAATTTTGATGATTTTATTTTGTCACCAAAACAATGTTTTTAAAGGTTGTCCAAATACTCCTAAATGATTTAAAATGGTTTTAATATTTTCCGGAGTATTTCCCTAGTTTATGTTTGATAATAATGGACAACACTTTTAATGATCAATGGATTTTTTACTCCTAAACAAGATTTCTAAATGTTGTCTAAATATTCCCGATTGGTTTAAAATGTTTTTACTAAATTTTCGGAGTATTTCTTGAGTTTTATTTTCGACAAAAATTGGACAACATTTGCCTGCGTGGTCGACCGAATCGGCCCTCTATAGGGCAACCCGTGACCAAGATGTTTTCGAAACAAAATGAGACGGAGTAAAAAACAAGCAGGTCGACCGGGCGACCGTCCGATCGACCGGCGCCCGGCCGACGGGTTCGATCGACCGGCCGCCAAATGGCCGACCGGTACTGCAAGTTTCATTTCAAACAGAACAAAACCTCTTTGATTTTTTGATAAGGGGGACCGGTTGAGACAGAGTCGACCGGTCGGCTTACGCCGACCGGCGCCCGTTGTAATTTTCAAAGTGTTCTTATTTTCTTATTTCTCGTGCGACGGCCGCCTGTATTGACAAAGAAAATATGACCGTTTGACAAAGACACATTTCCTTAAATTGTGGGATTGATTTCTAACAGCTATATTCTTGATTTTAATTATATTTTTTGTAGATTTTCAATCCCCAAGAGGAGTCTATGCTTGATCAATCATCTCCTATAAATAGAGGAAGTTTTGGAGCAACCAATACAACAATTGAGATACAACACAACAAGATACACTTCAAGCAAACACTTGGTCTTTCATTGTTATTATTCTTGTTGTAAAATTACCTAGCTTATCACTTTCACATCTTTGAGGTCTAGGCTATTCTTGATTACACCTTGCACTCAAATTGTATTATTCATTATTGAGTTGTAATCTTGATTTTTGGTTATCATTCAAACACAAGATATCCTTGTGAGTGTTCTTGTGGTAAGAACACACTTGGATGATCTAGGTGATATGTGAAGAAGATTGTGGTGATCTTCTTATTGAGGTGTTGAAGAATTTGGTATTCTTCAAGGTTGAAGATTGTGGTAATCTTCACAAGGTGCCGCTGAAGGAAGATTGTGGTAATCTTCAAAGGAGATTGTGGTAATCTCCAAAGGTGGTGTTGAAGAAGAGTGTGGTGCTCTTCAAGGTGTTGTAAGTTGAATTTGTATTAATTTTGGTAATTAATAAAATTCTTTTTCTTTTCGAAATCCATCCCGGATATACTGGGGTGGTAGAGGATTAGGCCCTAGGTGGGTTGAACCTCTTTAAATCGACGTGTGTTGTTTACATTCCGCACCTTGATTATTTTGTTTGAGCATTTGGGTATAAAAAGAGGGCGAAATCGAAAAGATGGAGATAATCTATTCATCCCCCCTCTAGATTATCGTAGCCGCTTGGACTTACATTTAGGGCACGCTCTGTTCAAATCCCTCCTCAGATCCTCCATAATCACCCTTGAAACCTCACGCCTTAGCTCAAGATTTCCCACAGACGGCGCCAATTTGGTTATACCAAAAATGTACGATGACAAAGCTGATCAAACTCTGACGTATCTCCGGCCGAACTCCGCTGCAAACACCGAGCACCTGCAAAAAAGAGGGGCCGAAGGGTTTTTCCGGCGTACCCTCTCCGACGCTCAAGTCAGATATCAATTCAAAGAAAATAAAAAATAGCTCAGATACAGTGTGGATGAGTAAAAATGCATTAACCTTACTCATACCTGGTGAACGGCTATTTATAAGGCTCACCGTTAGGGTTTCCGCCTTTTCCGGAAACGGTTAGGGAGAATCTGTCAGACGTTTGTTACAAAATCTTATCTAGATCTGGGGAATTTAAGTTACGCTCCAAAATAGCGAGCTTGCATATCCCTCCCGAGCACTCTCAGTCTTCTAGAAACTGGGCCTTATGAAGTAGACCTCAATGGGCCTGGAGTCGGACTCTGATTATGAGAGTCCACTCTCTAGCTCGGCCTATTTCATGCTGTATCAAATAGGCTAACAAAATTTAAATTATAATTTGTTTTTTAAATATTCTTAAGATTATTTTATCATTTTATAATAAATGAAATTTAGATTTATGATCTTACAATTATTGTGATTTGATTAGGTAAACACAGATATAAAGACTATTACAAAAGCTAAGTTGGCATGGTGGTTGGCTACTTGATTTTCTACCAAGAGATTTGTAGGATTGACACAAGGACACTAATATTATTCATGGTTCTGTGCAGGCCCGGGCGCCTCCGAGGCGGCTTGCAGACCGGGCGGACGACTCAACCCACTTAACACCTACACGTGGCCGACGGCTCAATCCACTTAACATCTCTACGTGGCGATAATAATTACCATTTTTGTTTTAGGATTTAAATTTATTTTATATTGCTATTTTATATTCACGATAACATTAATATATGTATAATAAGCTAGTCTCCTGTCAGACCGTCTAACGGATCTAGATCCGTTAGACGATTCTAATTACCATACCCATCCCCCAAGCCTGACCCGTATCCGCGAAAAAATAATTCAACAAACAGATCTCGTCCCCACATCACTACCGTCACCGCCCTCTACCTTTTCTTTCACGACTGCTTCGTCGGCGGCTACGACGCCTTCGTTCTTGTCTTCTCCACCCGATTCAGCAAATCCGAGCGTGGTTACCCGAGATTTTCCAATCGAAAAGATTTTTTATTGAATCAGACGTGGAAATGATGGAGAATAACGAGATTTGTTGAATGTCCATGAATTAGACGTGGAGAAGAACGAGATTTGCTGAACGAGATTTGCTTTTTTCAAATGTTTAATCAATGGACAACACCAACGTGAAAGGAAAAATGATGATGGTTGGTGATGGCTCGTCGTGATGATGCTCTGTTTTTTTCTTCAGGTGGTATGAAGAATGAATATTGCACTAAATGATACAAGTTTTAGTATCAGCTAATACTTTTATGGAGAAATACTAATACATTTTATAAGAATAACTAATACGTTGCAGGAGCACTACTAAAATATTCTATAGGAAATTACTAATATTTTTCCGATAGAAAACTAATACATTTCTGGAGTATATTTATGAGAAATACTAAAACTTTTCAGGGAATTACTAATACATTTAAGAAGAACTGGATACTTTTTAGAATGACGATTAATACTTTTCAGAAGGACTGTTAATACATTTTGGGAGAAAAATTTAATTATATTCAAGGAAACTACTAATACATTTCAGAAGAACTGCTAATACTTTTTAGAAGGACGGCTAATACTTTTCAGAAGGACGACTAATACATTTTCGGAGTATATTCATGAGAAATACTAAAAAAACTCTTCAGGGAACTGCTAATACGTTTCAGAAGAACTGCTAGTACTTTTTAGAAGGACGACTAATACTTTTCGAAAGGACTTTTAATAAATTTCGGGAGAAAAGTTTAATTTATTTCAAGGAACTACTAATACTTTTTTGAGGGATTGCTAATATATTTCGGGAGTATATTCAGGAGAAATACTAAAAAACTCTTCAGAAAACTACTAATATATGTCAGAAGAACTGCTAATACTTTTTAGAAGGACGACTAATACGTTTCAGAAGGACTGTTAATACATGTGCCCCCTAAAAACTACTAAAACACCACTGCTAATATTACGGAAATACCACCGGATCCGCGGGTCAGATCTGTCTAATAAGTCAGACTCGTTAGACGGTCTGACAGGAGTTTTTATGATGTATAATTGATAGAAAACAGACAATGCAATGAACGGGAAAACCATAGCTATATTCATTAATATGGAAAGCTAAATCTGGAAATCTAAAATTACTGAATGAATTAATCTGGAAATCTAAATAGTTTTTCTTTTTGTTTCGGAGTACAATAGGGAATAGTAAGGTAGGAAACACACGCACTCAGATAAGATCGGACTCGAATCAATTGCCAGACCTCTCTAGGAGCACAAGCTGGTCGATCCCCTTTTTCGAAAAATAGTTTTGATTATTGGAATTTGGATCTTATTTGGTTTTTGGATGTTCCAAAAATGAAATAAAAGTCATGGAGCCTATGAAGGCACCACGTGTTTCGTGGAGAGAGGCGCAACGAAAATTAAATCAGAAATTTGATACGAAGGGTAAAAGATATGAAGATGATTTGTCCAAATTTCCCCATCTAAGAGCAGTATCATAAACAAGTCTTCCACGTTATACCCCAGCTCCAATGCTTGTAGCAAGAGAAACACTAGAAAGATGCATTTTACAAGGCTACGAAATCCAACCCAAAACAGTGATTAATGATAACTTGTGGGCTACTGCAAGAGATTCTTAAACAACTATAAAAATGTTATAATTACAAAAGAAAAAAAGAAAAAAAAAACTTGAGGGTCGGCTAATTAAAAAAAATAAGTTTTTGAAAATTTCAAAACCAACTTCCAAGTTTCACTCTGTCTACATTTTAGGAAAATTTGCAAAAATGCCAATTTTTTACAAATTTTTTGGAAAAATAATGCCACCTAATTTAAATCCTTTAAATTTACTCCCTCACCCCTGTGAAATATCAAAGATATCCTTTAGCTCAAAGTTTTAATTTTTTCTCAGAGGTTGTTCTTCACTTCTAAAGAAACTCAGTTGACCTACTTCTTCATTTCTAAACTCCATTTCACGATTGAGCTCCCATTTTTTCTGAAATTTTCCAGCGACGATGGATTACATTGTTCACGTGTCCGGCGTTTTTTACTACATCGTTCGATCAAAGCTTTTATTGGACAGAAGCAGTGCATTTTTCTGATTTTTTTTTTCATGATTTTTTTGGAGCAGAGTGTTAGATAAATGTTTTTATCAAGATTTTGATGATTTTGTTTTAATAAGATTTTATACCAAAACAATGTTTTTATATGTTGTCCAAATACTCCTAAATGATTTAAAATGTTTTTACTAATTTTTGGAGTATTTCTTAGAGTTTTTAATTTGATAAAAATTGGACAACACTTTTGATGGTTTCGTTTAAATTAGTTTTTACACCAAAACTATGTTTATAAATGTTGTCTAAATACTCCCAAATGATTTAAAATATTTTTACTAATTTTTTGGAGTATTTCTTGAAGTTTATTTTTGAAAACAATCGGACAACATTTCAAAGGGGAGGTCGACCGGTCGCCCAAATGGTCGACCTGTACCTGAAGATAAGAAAACACGAAACAGAACTTATGGACTTGAAAAATGGAGCAGGGGGACCGGTCCAGGGGAGGGTCGACCGGTCTCACCCCTGGGCGACCGGTCGAACCCCCCTCCGACCGGTCGCACCCCCCTGCAACCCCTACCTGGATCGCACTATTTTTTTCAAACGGTCGAAATCTTCAACAGGGCAACCTGTCGCCCTATGCTATTTTGTGATAGCAAAATTCCAACCGTTGAAATCTGTGACAGCAAGATTTGCTTTTCTATTTTGAACAATATTTCTATATCTTGTGATCTTCTTTTTGTAGACAAAAGTGAAGATAGAGGAGCCTATGTTGGTGAAGCTTCCCTATAAATAGAGGATTAGGCCCTAGGTGGGTTGAACCTCTTTAAATCGACGCGTGTTGTTTACTTCCCGCACCTTTATTATTGTCTTGGCGTAATTGTTTCGAAAAAGAGGGCGAAATCGAAAAGATGGAGATAATCTATTCACCCCCTCTAGATTATCGTAGCCGCTTGGACTTACAAGTGGTATCGAGCCAAACTTCTTTGGCAAGCTCGTTTCACATCGCGAGTGAAGAGAAACGATCGTCGGCTACGAACGAAGCTCATCTTTCCGCACCTCCACCACCAAAGCCACCTCGGTTTGATTCCAAAAATTTTATATTTTGGAAAGAAAGAATGGAATGCTATTTACAAGGTTGCGGGTTCGACATTTGGAACACCGTCATTAATGGAGAATCCATTCCGATGAAAGATACACCACACACCTCAAAAGGCTTCAAAAAGCTCAATGATGAAGAAAAGAAAATCATCTCCTTAAATGGTAAAGCTCTTAATATTTTACATTGTTCACTTACCACTTTGGAATTTGATCATGTTGTAGGTATTCGATCGGACATGAAGTATGGCAAAAATTAGAAGCCATCTATGAAGTATATGCAAATGAAAGGAGCAACTCAAAAGCATCTACTTCACAAACGGATACAACATCAAATCCAACAACATGTGATAAGCCTTCTACAACCTCCCATGATGAACAAGTTGAACAATGCCTCATGGGCATCGAAGAAGAAAACGAGGTAAGTTCTAAACCCTCTACTTCTTATGACAATGAATTGCAAAATGAATATAGTGATTTGCAAAATGATTATGATGAGCTACAAGATGAATTCCAAAACTTACTTGTTAAATACAAAAATTTGAAAAAGGAATTCATTATTTTGAAAAATGATAAGGATAGTTTATTTACTTCCTATGAATCACTATCATGTGCTCACACCACCACTCTTGATAAGGTTAGAAACCTTGAGAAAGATAATAGTACTCTTGTTGAGGATATAATTTGCTTGAAAAATGATTTATCTAAATCCAACTTGAGTACCTATAAGATGACCAATATTGTTGATTGTTGTGATAAATCGAAACTTGAACTTGATCATAAGCCTAAAGGTGTCAATCACATGAAAAAGAATCAAGTCTCTAAGCACATTGGTCATTATGCTCCTAGAATTATTACATGCTTTTATTGTGGTAAAAAGGGTCATACGGTAAATACTTGTCGGGCTAGAAATAGCTCTAATTATTGTTGGAGACCTAAAAGTCTCAAGACTAATCCTAAAGGACCCAAGCACTTGAGGGTACCACAAAATAATGTTGTATTAGGTACCCGGCGGAATAATAATCGAAGAAAATTATTACCTCCAAGAAAACATCAAATGACCATTTCATTTGATCAAAGAAGGAGAAACTATTCTCAACAAGCAAATTTCCAAGAAGAGGATACAAATGGGAAGAACATAATCCTTGGAAACGGCAAAGACATCATCAACAAGATGATTTTCAAGGAAGAAGAGACCATCAACAATGGGAAGGTAACAAACCTTGGAAATGGAGTGATCAAAGAAACCATCATCAACGAAGTGACTTCTCATGGGGAAGATATCATCAACAATGGGAACGGCAGAACCCATGGAAATGGCGTAATTGGTAAACCGTATCTCCTCATTTAAAATATGCATTGTATCTAGTTAGTATGCATGTTTTTATTTGTGCCTATATTGCAAATGAGTTTTCAAGTATTTATTTTTTTAATTAAGGTCTTCAATATATATTTGTGCTTTTAAAATATTTTTGAAAAAGAAGACCTTATATGATGTTTTTAAAACTCTTGTGCATTTTTTGTAGACTAGAGTGTGTTATCATCTCCTATGGATTTTTATGGCATGAGCTTACTTGTGATATCTCTTAGCCTACACTTTTATCATTATGATTTGTGCTAGATTTGTTTTAAGTATTGTGTAGGATTTACATATTTTCACAAATGGCCATTTACGTCATTATTTGTCAAAAAAGGCATAAATTATCGAGGTACGTTTACTTGTGTTATTCTTACTCTTATAGACTCGATATATGTATTGCCATGTGCCTATGTGCTTGTTTTTCATAGTATTTCATACAAGTGCCATTAAGAGGATTTTAGATTTCTTTTGAAAGGCACTATTCGATATTTGATTGCACATATTTGCTTTGTCAACTCTTGTTCAAATACTTTTTTAAATAAGGTCTCAACTATATGCTATCGGATTTTCAAATTTCAAAAGAGACCTTTTATAGCTTTCTTAAGCTTATTTGAACTTGCATGATTTATTAGATTCTTGATGATATTCTAAATGCCAAGTATGTGTTTCTTGCTTCATGGTCTATATATATAGTGTCTCTTACTACTATGCTCTTTTTGCAAGATATTTTGTGGTTGACAATTGAGGCATGTTATTACACTTGGGCTATTTTTCTTGCTTATATAAGAAATGCCTTTAATGAGTTTGTTGAGTTGTGTAGAAAAGAAAATACTCCAAATATTTGGATGTAAATGTTCTATTATGAACACCTTAGATCATTTGGATGCCCAATAGTGATGAAGAAGACAAATTCCTCAATTGATGCTTCAAGATGAAGATTGGTTTTTAGAATTGCAAGAGAGCTAAAAAGGAAATGATACTTGGAATTAGTTGATGCCATGTCTTTCATCACAAACGATTATAAATGCAAAATGGGCACTCCGGAACAAACTCGATGACCAAGGCAACATTGGTCGAACTAAGGCGAGGTTAGTAGCTCGAAGGTATTTTCAAGAAGAAGGTAATGATTTTGATGTAATATTTGCACTCATAGCTCTTTTAGAAGTTATTTGCATTTTACTTGCCCATTCTTGTTTTAAGAAAATTTCAAGCTTTACTAAATGGATGTTAATTTTCTAAATGGTTTTATTCATATAGAAGTCTATCGGAGTTTAAAATTCTAGGCCAATTTGTTTTTAAAAAGGCCTTGTACGGTTGATAGACTTAGCTATTTTTGCTAAATGATTCTACAAGAGGTAAAGTTGATACTACTCTCTTTGTTTTTGAAAAAGGGCAAGATTGTTTACTTGTGCATATTTATGAGAATATTTTTGGTACTACTAATGAATATTTGTGCAAGATATTTTTCTAAGTTGATGCAAGATGTACTTGAAATGAGCATGATGGGGGAGCTCAATTTCTTGCTTGGACTTCAAATCATTCAATGCCAAGTAGATGGTTACATTTCAAAAGAACTCTTGAAGGAGTTAGGCATTGAAAAATGAAGAATCATCTCAACATCTATGGCTACAAATGAAGAGATTAACAAAGGCTGAGAAAGGCATGTCGGTTGACAAACAAATTCGAGGTATGTTTTCTTGTATTATTCCCATAGACTCGACATTTTATATGCCTTATGTCTATATGCTCGATTTCAAAAACTATCCCAACGAATCTCATTAAAGTGCCGTTAAAAGAAATTTTCA
Organism: Rehmannia glutinosa; assembly: GCA_016081115.2. Classification (NCBI taxonomy): domain Eukaryota; kingdom Viridiplantae; phylum Streptophyta; class Magnoliopsida; order Lamiales; family Orobanchaceae; genus Rehmannia; species Rehmannia glutinosa. The sequence continues at coordinate 151,941,025 of CM071926.1, forward strand.
AATATTTAAAAGGCACTTCTTCTTATGACTTGTTGTATCCAAAGTATTAAAATGTTCTTATTTTTTCGGGATAACAAGTTCGTGTTAACAATTTCTCAAAATATCGTCATAATCGAACTAAACATATTGAGATTTGATATCTTTTTTAAGGGATTGCGTTTTTTAACAAAAACTTGAGATGTGTTTAAATCCGTCTCAAAGTTAACTCGCGGACATTTGTTCATTTACACGAGTCTTTTTACCTCATTTCGAGCTTGATTATGACATAATGTATATTGAATGAGGTCTATGTTTGCATTCTCGCACGTTTTTAAAACTTAGGGGCGAAAAATCGGATTTTTGGATCAAACTTCGATTTTTAGATTTAACTCAAACAAATGGTTGACGGGGCAGGGCAAGGCCGACCGGTCGCCCATGCCGTCGACCGTCGCCCCGCCCAATGACCGGTCGCCCGATGAGTTTTTTTGGTTAAAACTTGTTCTCGTCTCTCGCTTTTCTTATTTTCACAGTTTTTTCCTCTATATTTCGTTCCTTTGACATTTGCACACACATTTCACTTCAAATGTGTTTTGTTGCATAAATTACATAGTTTGGGGATTATCTAGCTCGATTATCATCATCATTGTTCATCTTTACCGATTAGATGGTAAGAATTTCTCCTTTTAATCTCAATTGGGTTGAACCCTTGAGAATGTGCTTGTATCTTGATATATTGTTGAAATTCTTGTATTAATATGTTGTTTATGATGATTGATGATGAATGTACAATGTTGTATTGCAATTAGTGATGAATTTTTTTGGCTTAAACGAATCGCAAAGGCGTTATATTCTTCTAGTTTTATTCGACGCACGCCAAGTGTTCGACGAAATGTTTCAATGTAAAATTCATCACCTACATGATCCTCTCGATTTGAAAAGTCTTATAAGTTTATAGAGATCATGTTTTATCAATAAAATGAGCTTTTGCAAGTCAATTGATCAATTTTTCCCTTTTATTTGGAATTTAAGCTTCAATTTTCAAAAAGCTCGATAAATCGATAAATTTGCGCACTTTGATATGAATATATGATGTTTTTATCGTGCTAACATTCTTTTTGATGATTCCAAAGGGGGAGAAACAGGAAAAACGCTCATATGCTCAAAGAAGCGAAAATAAGCTTGCAAGAAAAGCTATAAGCTAGGGCTCTTAAAAGCCATAAGTCAGAATATTGCTTAGTCCATTTGATGTATTGTGGACTTTTATGCTTGACTAATGATGTTTTGTGACAAGGGGAGCTTATAAGCTCATGAAATTCAAGCTTAAGTTGTGAAAGCCAAGCTTTTAGCTTTTAGTTGTTGCTTGTATACTTGTTCTTGATATGCATATTGATAGGGGGAGCTTGTGCAAAAATGATTTTGAAAAATCTTTGCTCCTATCCTTGTGTGCTTGTACTTATGATGAATCTTGCTTGTAATTGATTGTTGTTTTAAGACCGAAAATTTGTTTTGTTTTAAAATCGACCTTCTAAAATTGTTTTGGTTTGTAATCATCAAAAAGGGGAGTTTGTTAGATAAATGTTTTTATCAAGATTTTGATGATTTTGTTTTAATAAGATTTTATACCAAAACAATGTTTTTATATGTTGTCCAAATACTCCTAAATGATTTAAAATGTTTTTACTAATTTTTGGAGTATTTCTTAGAGTTTTTAATTTGATAAAAATTGGACAACACTTTTGATGGTTTTGTTTAAATTGGTTTTTACACCAAAACTATGTTTATAAATGTTGTCTAAATACTCCCAAATAATTTAAAATGTTTTTACTAATTTTTTGGAGTATTTCTTGAAGTTTATTTTTGAAAAAAATCTGACAACATTTCAAAGGGAGAGTCGACTTTGTCGCCCAAATGGCCGACCTGACCAAGATAAGAAAACACGAAATGAACTTACGGACTTGAAAAATGGAGCAGGGGGACCGGTCCGGGGAGGGCCGACCTGTCGCACCCCGGCGACCGGCCGAACCCCCGACCGGTCGCACCCCCCTGCAACCCCTACCTGGATCGCACTATTTTTTTCAAACGGTCGAAATCTTCAACAGGGCAACCGGTCGCCCTATGCTATTTTGTGACAGCAAAATTCCAACCGTTGAAATATGTGACAGCAAGATTTGCTTTTCTATTTTGAACAATATTTCTACATCTTGTGATCTTCTTTTTGTAGACAAAAGTGAAGATAGAGGAGCCTATGTTGGTGAAGCTTCCCTATAAATAGAGGATTAGGCCCTAGGTGGGTTGAACCTCTTTAAATCGACACGTGTTGTTTACTTCCCGCACATTTATTATTGTCTTGGCGTAATTGTTTCGAAAAAGAGGGCGAAATCGAAAAGATGGAGATAATCTATTCACCCCCCCTCTAGATTATCGTAGCCGCTTGGACTTACACAGAGGTTACTTGCAGTTGATTTGCTTGAGCAGAGGTTTTTGAGTTCCAATTTTTCACTATATTAGGTCAAAAATATGGAAATAGGTTAGTATTGTTTTTCGACAAATGTTTGTTGTTATTTTGGTTAGTTTTTATTTGTAAACAAGTGTAAATACTCAATGTAGTTCATGTTATGTAGTGGGTAATATGTATTTATTTGAATTTTAGCAAATGTAATCGTGTGGAAGCTGAAAATGTGATTAAATTATAGAATTAGTTCGATTTTGGCAAAATATGCTCTGTGCTGTAGTTTGTGGGTCTGTTGTCTGCTATGTAGTCGATTTGTTGGTCGGTGTATGGTCGGTGTGCGGTGGATAATTATAGTTGGTGTAAGGTTGACAGTCGTTTGTATGGTCGTTTGTAGTCGAATGTGTGGTCGTTGCCTTTATAGGTTTCTGATTTCAGTTTGTTACTATATTATTTTAGGTTCTGGTTCATGCTCAATATTAATTCTTTGGGATGATGCATGAGAGTTGGATTTAACTAATCGTCGTTGGTATTTTGGTGGGAAGAAAACAAAGCATGTGGATGTCCCTTCCGATGTCACCTTCTCTTAATTATTAGAAAAATCATCTTTCCAATTTGGTTGTTAGGGCCCAATCACAGAATATGGCGCACTGTTGCTAAAAAAGAAAAGACCACCATACAGTGAAGACCACCACACATTGACAGTCTCGCAAACTACATAGGTAAATGTGTAGATAATATATTTTTGTTTGAATATTTAGCAAAAAAGGACTGAAAAAAGACTGAGAAATTGTTGTTTCCTCTGCAAATTGTAAAGATTACAAAGAAAAAAATTTGCATTATCATACTATATTTTTTTTTTTTTTTGAGAAGGAAACATTCATTTTTAGGTGACAGACATTGGGTTAAGCAGGGACTGAGTCCTTCGCCCTTTGATATGCATGAAGAGTCTGCAAAGCCTTGGAGAAGCATTCTTGATGGGATAACACTTTTCCTTGAAAAATCAACATGTTTCTTGAATACCAGAGAATCCATAAGAGGGTGGCAAACAAGCATTCATATTCTTTATTATTAAGCCTTGACATTTCCATGATCATGTCGGTCATAGAAGCATTCATATTTTTTTATTCTATATTATTACCAAAATAAAATAATGTACAAGTTTTATTTATCTATTTTTTTTACAATTTGGGGTGGCATTTTTTTTTTTCCTTTGATGAATGAAAATGCTAGATTAGCCTGCATTTATATCCCAAAGATAGTCTTTGGTGAAGACTGGGACCTTTTTTAGTTTGCCTTTCAAAAGAATCTTCTCAAATTTATCCTATTCTTTTTTTCAAAACGATAGTCATTTCATTAAAACGAACTTCAACAAATGGGAAATTGATCAAACCAATTCAAATCAACATTACTATCCACGATTAAACGGGTTAATCTATTACAAACTGAGTAACTCTTCAAATCAAAGATATCAAACACAATACTCAAACAAGTACCATAATATAAGTAGATGCCTTCGGCTATTTTCTAAAATCATGCTATTTTATCCAATTTTTACTTTTTAACCAATACATAGTAATTACACTCAAATCCTAAAATCAATACATAATTATTACACTTAGTTCAAAACTTATGAATCCCACATCATTTGTATCATTACAATTTACACATCTCTCACATTTAAATATATCAACATGGATAGTCACCAAAGTGAGTCGGGATGATTTTGATTTTGAAACAAGACCTACAGGAGAGCTTCCCTTTAAACCGATCTTTATCATTTGGAACGAGGGCCATTTCATCCCTATTTTACATCAAAACAACACATTAGGTCGAAATAGCAGTCGAACGTTGGTCGAATACGTAGTCGAAAAACATACAATGGTCAACAAAATGGTCGTAGGATAGTCGAAAATATGGTCGAAAGGCATTAAGTGCATACGTACACCAGAAAATTAAAGGAATATAACAAACAGAAGTCGAAAAATGTAAACAACATCAAAAATCAAACCTAACCAACTGATAAACATCAGAAATAAACTTCAAAATAACAGTATCATGCTTTCAAAACGACCCATAACCCATAAAACCGACAAAAAACATCAAAATTGCTTAACATTATTTGTGGAAAAAATGCAGAGGTCTTTCGTCCAAACCCAACAACCCTAAATCCATGAAAGTCAAAAATGCTTACCAAAAATAAAAACTTCAAGCATACCGCAGTCCATTGTCTGAAGAAAAAAAAAAGTACAAAAAAAAAACATACAAAAATGTAACAAAAAATCCTAGAAAACCCTAGATTTGAAGAACAAGATAACAAAAATCGAACTTACCGGGAAATGTAATTCACAATGGATGTCGGAAAGAGAAAAAGTAGACAAGAGGTCGATGTCAGTAGTTTGATCGAAAGAGGATTAGAAGTCGTTCCCAAGTGGAATATGACCACGATACTCAACGCGACGCAGAGGGAAATGTCCGAGCAAAGGCGGCGGCAGTCACAATAAAGTCAAGACGCCGGAAAAAATTGGAATCGCTGGAAATTTTTTGGGAGCAGAGACGGGAAAGAGAGATAGGTTGAGAGTAACTGTTGTACTTTTGTTTTTTTTTCCTTCCTCAAACACGTGAGATTGAGAATGAGAGGGAAATGGATTGATTGGGGTCCTTTTCTTTACTAAGGGGTATCTTGGATATTTCACAATGGTGAGGGGGGATATAATTTAAAGGATTTAGGTTGGGTTGCAATTTTCCAAAAAAATTGTAAAAAAGTGGCATTTTTGCAAATTTCCCTACATTTTATCCGTTCATAAATAAAAAATCATTTAAAAAACCTTTTCATAGTTATAGAAATATTGCAATTACCTCTTAAATTTAAGACAGAAAGCAAACCTGATAGAATTTTTTATAATTTCAAAATATTTTTGGTGCTTTTTTGTAATTAGTCCAAACCTCGGAGAATATTTGGTAACTGTCCCAAATATTTCGCCAAACCAATTAGACCTAATAGGTTTGGTACACAAGAAAACAATTAGATCTCATCCTCGAATTTCTTATAGGCTTAGGAACATGCACGTGATTTTTAATGTTTCTTGGTCTTTTCTAGCCTTAACTATTTTATTTGGATAAGAAAGAAAAAAGTACTATAGATTTTGTTAGATTACTTCTCTTATTTAAATGCTCTGCTCCATTCTATAAAAAAACATGTGCATTCATTCTCTCTTATATATGTGCAACATTTCAAGTTTCACTTGTTCCAAAAATGGTGATACTTCTCTTATTAATAACTCTCCCAATTATTATCTTGATTTACCTTTACCAGAAAAATAAAAAGACAGATAAAAAAACTCCTTTTCCACCAGGTCCTCCAGGCCTGCCTTTGATTGGAAACCTTCACCAATTTGGTACAGCCAACAATATTCATGTTTATCTATGGAAACTATCCAAGAAATATGGTCCACTTATGCACATGAAATTAGGCCCTGTTCCAGTTCTTATAATTTCCTCAGCAAAATTAGCGAAAGAAGCTTTGAAAACACAAGACTTGGCATTCTCTGGCAGGCCAAAACTTCTTGGGCAGCAAAAACTGTCCTATAATGGCTTGGACATGGCCTTTTCACCATACAGTAATTATTGGAAGGAGGTGAGAAAAATCACAACCGTTCATCTCTTGAGTCTTAAAAAGATTCAATCTTTTAGTCCCATTCGAGCAGACGAAATCTCCCGTACGGTTACGAAGATTTCGGGTTACGCTTCTTGTAATAAAGTTGTCAACTTGAGCGAGATAGTAATGGCTCTTGGAATCAATTTAATATGTAGAATTGCTTTTGGTAAGAGATACGATGAGAATGGTTCCGAAATGAGAAGGTTTGATGAGCTTTTGCATGAGGCTCAGGTCCTGATGGGCACTTTCTTTGTGTCTGATTATTTTCCTATGTTCAGTTGGGTGGATAAAATCACTGGATTGATTAATCGGCTCGATACTGCTTGTAAAAACTTGGATGCGTTCTATCAGGAGCAAATCGACGAGCATCTTAATCGTGACAGGGCGAAACAGGGCGTGGAGGATGATGATGATATTCTTGATATTCTTGATATCTTGATCCAGCTTAAAGAACAGAGGAGTTGTTCTATTGATCTCAACTGGGATAACATCAAAGCAGTGTTAATGGTATGTTTTTATTGTTGTCTTTATTATGTTTCAAGCCTAACTCTCAAAGACAAACAAAAGAAAGTGATAAGATATTAGTTGAGAGAGGATATATTACGATTTGCTATCTAAACTCCACAATGATTAGATAGTGGTCATAGCTAGTTGAATATACGGTCAAGATTTCATCATGCAAAAGTTATTGTACTTTGCAATTCAAACTTTGCACAATTTCTCCCTTTACCACCTCAATTCAATTCAGATGTCAAAGTGAGAAATTGTGAACAGTTTGGATGACAAATTGCAAAATTTAGCATGTGTTACATACCTGATGAAATCTAAACGGAATATTCTGTCAGCAGGAGGTCCTAGATGTAAGTTGGATTGCAAAATGTAACATGAAATAGTTTTTTTTGGGTAACATGTCGTGTATAGTTGGAATGGCAAATTAAGTGTAAATTTCCCCTGAAATGCTAAAGTAGAATAAGGTCTATATATACACAAATTGTTATTTTCTTATAAAGATGATTTGACATTATAGAAAGAAAACAAATTATCATCATTAATGTTCCTGCTGAAAAATTCAGAAAATGGGTTCATATAATTTAACTTATGCAGAAAGTAAAAAGCTTTCATTGATAAACTTTTGGTTTTCTTGTGCTTTTCATAGAATATATTTGTCGGTGCAGTAGATACAAGTGCAGTCTCAATCATTTGGACAATGACAGCCCTAATGAAGGCACCCAAAGTAAAAGAGAAAGTTCAAGCAGAAATAAGAAACTTGATAGCCAAAAAGGGCAAAGTAGAAGAAGATGATTTGCCTAAACTTCCATATCTAAAACTAGTCATAAAGGAGTCGCTTAGATTGTACCCCAGCTCCTCTTGTGCCAAGAGAAACAATGGAAAGATGCATTCTGGAGGGCTATGAAATTCAACCCAAAACAGTGGTTTATATTAATACATGGGCAATTGCAAGTGATCCCGAGTACTGGGAAAATCCACATGAATTCTTGCCCGAGAGATTCTTTAATAGCGATATTGACGTAAAAGGGCAAGATTTTGAGGTAATTCCATTTGGATCGGGACGAAGAATGTGCCCTGGAATGTTTATGGGACTCACAAATGTGGAGCTTACAGTTGCAAATCTCCTATACTCTTTTGACTGGGAATTGCCAACAGGGATTCGGGAAGAAGATGTCGATACCGATGTTTTACCTGGAATCGCGATGCATAAGAAAAATCCACTTCTCCTTGTACCTAAGAAATATATTGTTTAGGTTGCAATCATGGTTGGTTGAATTATTCATTTTGATCTTGTATATGAAAAGATCTTAGATATGAAGTTGATTTGTGCCATCTGTTATGGTGTTGTCCTCATCTCCTGTTGTATTGATTTAAATTGTAAAATTCTTGTGTTTGATCTTCCATAACAAGTAAATGGAACTACGTACAAAAATATTTCTATCATGTGGTTTTGTTTCTAGATTTATTTATATTATTTTATCTTTTTAAAGTAAGAAAACAATTCACCTCTTATATCCAAATTAAGTTGCTTAAACTCCTCATTTAACGTATTGCTTTTATTTTTTATAATTGAAGTATTGCAATGAACAACCCTAATGTTTTGGAGAAAATTGCATTATTGTTCCCGCTTCACCACTTGTGATTTTAGTTCATGATTTAAGATGGTCCCACAAAAATGATTTTCTTGTAAAATTGGTCCCACCATTAGTATTTTGATAACTCAAACCATCAACATTGTTAAACACCAAACAAAAAACTAATTTACCTAAAAAAAATATGTAAGTAAGTATTAAGATAATTGGAAAGTGTAAGTAAAATCGTTGTAGGTAAAATTGTTGTTAGTAAATATTTACTAATAAAATCTTTAATTATTGATACTATAATATTTATGTCGGAGAATTCAAGTATTGTTGTTGATTTGTGGTTAATTGGTTGCTATAGCTTGGGGAAACACAATATTTCTCATTATGTTGGTATCATGTAAGTAACTGTGAAATTTAGTGATAAAATAATTCTCACGCAGAAAGAGAAATTTTTTGGTAGTGTAGAAATTTCATTAATTATAAATCAATTACAACAAAGAAAATTCCCGCCATGAAAATTCTCTCACTACATTGGAAACTCTCTCCCTACGACCATGGATCCTAAACTTTTTTCACTGAAATCGATTGTTCTTTTCTTTCAATTTAGTTCATCCGCGATCTATTTCGTTTTTATTTTGTTAATAATCTCTGTTTTCTGGTATTTGACAGGAAATACCAATGGATCTGGATATGCAACCCAATGGTACTGAATTGGACAATCCTCCACCTTTGAATTTGGAGGAATTTCCCCCATTTCAATCTAAATCTGGACCTTCGACTCCTATTCACGAACATCAAAATACACATACTGAACCACAACCTTTTTTCCATCCGAAATCATTCACAGAAATTGTGACAAAAGCTACCACGCAGACCACGAACTCTGTTCTCTTCGAACATACTTCACCTATTGGTTCAGTTATTGTTCAGGATAACAAAGAAATTCTTTGCTTCTCTAACTCCGAATTGGATTTGTTGGCAAAAAAATGGGAATTGGCTCTAGTGGGTAAGTTTTCTCAAGGACTCCCTGACATTAAGGTGCTACGTAATTTCCTTGATAATTGAAATTGCATGGAAATGTGAACATTCGTGTGCTTAATTTGAGACATGTTTTAGTGCACTTTCAAAATGAGTCTGACTTTTCTAGGGTTTGGATGAAACCGGTGTGGTTTATTAATTCTATGCCTATGAGATTGTTTAAATGGAGTCCTACGTTCTCTGTTAATAAAGAATCCCCAATTGTCCCGGTTTGGATCAAATTACCTGGATTGCCAATCCATCTATTTGATAAAAATGCATTGTACATCATTGATGGCCTATTAGGAACAACTATTCAGTTAGATAAGGGCACTGCTACTTGTTCTAAACTTTCAGTGGCTAGAATCTGTGTTGGTATTGATTTAACTGCACCAAAAAAAGAGTATGTTATTCTTCAAATTGGAGAAGAGCTAAGGGAACAAAAAATAGTGTATGAGTCTTTCCCCAAATTCTGTACAGGGTGCGCTCATACTGGTCATGACTTGTCCCAATGCTATATTGTGGGCAATGCTCCTAGACCAGTGAAAGCCCCTATCCCCAATCCATCTCCTGGTAAGGATAAATCCTCAGAGGTCCCTTCTCCTTCCCAAAATATCACTCACAGCTCCCCTCAGGTTGTTGAAACTGAATCTGGTCAGCACACAACTCCTCCACACAAAACTCTTACACATGTTGTGTCTCCTGATCTGATTCCATCTCATGACACTCTCACACAGGTCTCAGTTGACCAACATACCTCTAAACTCCCCACCCCTCAGGAGATTAGAAGGCAAAGAACTGGAAAACAACCTATGGTTGATATTCCTATGGAGGTAGATATTGCTACCTTATCGAATTCTTTTTCTATACTCCAGCCTTTGGAGGATAGGGAACATCCACCTATTAATTCTGAGTCATCTAGTGGGCTTCTCCCACCTGACACTGTTCAAGAAGAACAAGGCACACGCAAACAACTAGCCCTCCACAAGAGAGGTATATCTGTTTCTCCCCCATCTTCCAAAAAAGGACCTGACAGGCCTCTAAGGCCAATCAGGAACAAGCCCAAAAAGAAAATATGAGTCTCAAAACCCTGGTTTGGAATGTTAGGGGCATTCATAATGCTCCAACCATTAATCACATCAGGTTCTTGTGAAAAACTCATAAAATTCAAATTTTGTCATAGAGCCTATGACAAAGCCAAATTTTCCTTCCTTTTGTCATAAGCTTGGTTTTCAAAATGGTTTTGCTAACACTTCCAATAAAATCTGGGTTTTTTGGGACTATAGCTTCTCTCGTACTGTTCTAAGAGACAGTACTGTGATCAGGTTATTGATATTGAGTTCTCATCTACTACTTTCCCCTTCCAGTTTATTGGTCTTTTGTCTATGCTAAAAGCACTAGAGTTGAAAGAAGACTTCTATGGGATGAGATAAGGGCTGCCTCGAATATTTTTTATCACAAACCTTGGATTATAGGGGGGATTTTAATTGCTTCTTAAATGCTGATGAGAGAATTGGTAGTAATACCAATAGACATCTTGACTTGGAGGAGTTTGGTCAAATGGTAAGTGATAGTGGCATCATTGATATTGGTTATGAGGGTGACAACATGCATACTTGGAGTAGATGTGGTCTTCAAGAGAGGTTGGATAGGATCTTTATTAATCATACCTGGGCTGATAATTTTCCTAAATCTTCAGTCCAACATCTTCCTAGAGCTAACTCTGATCATGCTCCTCTGTTTTTCCAAGATTCTCTTTCTACTCACAAACCTCATGTTTCTTTTAGATATATGAATATGTGGGCTAGGTATCATTCATTTCTTCCCACTATTCAGCAAACCTGGGATTCTCCCACTAGTTTATCTGGGCTTCTTAATCTTCAGTGTAAACTTCTAAGGGTAAAAAACAAGCTCATTTGGTGGAACAAAAATATTTTTGGGAATATTTTTGACAAAGTTTCTCAGGCTCATGATCAAGTTGCCTCTGCTGAGAGAGCATATGATTCTAACCCTTCACCTACTCTCCTCATTGAGCTTAATCACGCTAAAGCTGCTCTTACTCTTGCTACCAAGATTGAGGAAGAATTTTGGCACCAAAATCCTCTTGCAAATGGATTGTTGAAGGGGATATGAACACAAAATACTTTCATAACTTGGTTAAGCAAAAAAGAGTTAGGTCCAGAATTCACTCTATTACTGAAGGAGGCAATACTTTTACTTCTGAGCTTGGCATCCAGAAATCATGTGTTCAATTCTTTACTCAATATATGTCCAATGACACTGTGTGTCATGATTTTGTCTGTAATTTCCCCATTCCTGGTATTCCTGATTCTGTTGATACCACTGCTTTATATGCTCCTCCTGATGAACTGAGGTTAAAAAAGCTGTGTTTGACATCTGCCCTTTTAGTCTTTCGTTGGTCCCGATGGATTCTCTGCCCATTTTTTCAAACTTGCCGCCTATTATCAAAACCGATGTACATGATGTTGTCATTGAGTTTTTTCTTTGGTTGTAATCTCCCAAGAGCTTTACTTGCCACTACTATTATGCTCATTCCTAAGAAGCCTAATCCATCTCATTGGACTGACTATAGGCCAATTAGCCTTTGCAATGTCACTAACAAAATCCTCACTAAAATTCTGAACACTAGGTTAGCTGATATTCTTCCTCTGATTATATCACCTCATCAAAGTGGATTTGTCAAAGATAGGTTAATTAGTGATAACATTCTAATGGCTCAAGAGATGATACACACCATTAATATTAAAATTGAGCCCAGAAATGTTGCCTTTAAATTGGACATGGCCAAGGCTTATGACAAAGTGCAATGGAATTTTTTACAAGCCATGTTGATCAAAATGGGATTTCCTTTGAGATGGATTAAACTGATCTTGAATGCTATCAATAATTGTTGGTTTTCTGTTTTAATTAATGGTCATTCTTGTGGATTTTTCAAATCCCATAAGGGGCTTAGGCAAGGAGATCCTCTCTCCCCATCTTTATTCATTCTTGTTGTTGAGTTTCTCTCTAGAGGTCTGGAAAATATTTTCCAAACTCATACTTATATGCAGTACAAAACTCAGGGGGGATTCCAGATCTCCCATTTAGCTTATGCAAATGATGTTATTGTGTTTTCAAATGACTCTGATAAAGTTATGCAAACTCTGGTCACTTTCCTTGATGATTACTGCAATATATCTGGGCAAGCACTCAACAAACACAAAAGTGCTTTTATAGTTGGTAATGATTTGAGTCAAAGTAGGATTCAGAGGATTACTAATAGCACTCAGTTTCAACATCACCCTCTTCCTATCACCTACCTTGGTGCTCCTTTATACAAAGGACACAAGAAAGGTCTCCTCTTCATTAGTCTGCTGCAAACCATGCAGAATAGGGTTGTTGGCTGGGCTGGGAAAATTCTTTCTTGTGGGGGAAGACTCATGCTTATTAAAAGTACCCTGAACTCCATGTTTCTTCATCTGGTGCAAGTTATGAAACCACCCAAATTTATCATGCATAAACTGGACCAAATTATGGCCAGATGTTTTTGGAGTTTCACTAATACTCAAAAAAGAATTCATTGGATTTCTTGGAGCAAAGTTTGCACCCCTATCTCTAAAGGGGGATTAGGTCTTAGAAATACCCAAGATGTGATTACTGCTTTTTCTATGAAATTGTGGTGGAGGTTTAGACTTAATAACTCTCTTTGGTCCAAGTTTATTCATGGAAAATATGTGGGTGGTATGCCTGCTCTTAATGTGTCTCCTCCCCTTGTGATAGCCTTGTTTGGAAGAGAATGTGTAAAATCAAAGAACATATGCAAAACAACTCTGTTTGGTCTTGGTAATGGATACATCAGTTTTTGGTATGATTCTTGGTATGGTAATCTTCCTTTGATTTCTGTGATTAATGCTCATATCCCTGATCTTAATAATGTTCCAGTTAATTTTTTCTGGAATAATAATCAATGGAATTATGAGCTTCTTAATAAAGTGGTGGGCCTTGAATGGACTAACAAGCTGTGCCAAGTTCACTATGATATGGAAACCATCTCCAAATGGTTCATTTACCCTTGCTTCTGCATACACTACCTTACAACTTCCTCACCCTGCACCCATTTTCCCCTTTCAATTTCTTTGGAGCAAAATGATCACACCATCCATCTCCATATCCAAATGCCAATGTTGTCCTAGTAACATCTCTTCCTCTCACATCTCTGTTGATTCTCCCACCATTGAAACTTCTTTGCATTTATTTCTTTATAACAATCAAGTGCTAAAAGTTTGGGATTTCTTTGCTGATTGGTTGAGAGTTCCAATGCCACACACTGAACACATACATATATTTCTTTCCACTTGGTTCAATAGCACACCTTTTGTACACAACACACACATCACAGTCATCTTACCATGTTTGATTATGTGGTATATCTGGAAGAAGGCAAAGATAAGCACGAGGGGGAAAGATTCAGTCACACCAGAATTATCCACCAAGTTCATTCCCACATTGATTTACTTAACAAAACAAAGCTTTTTAAACAAGACAGCTGGAAGGGATACTTGGAAGTGGCAACAAGCATTGGGGTGCAGGTTCAAAACAATTACACATTGAAGAGACAACATGTCTTATGGAAAAAACCAAGCCAACTTACTCTCAAACTAAATACGGATGGGGCTTTGCACGCGTCACAACAACACAACAGTGTCTGGGAGGTGTTCTCATGGATGCAAGAGGAGAGGTTTTATGGGCATACACAGCTGGTCTTTCGGAATGTTACAACGCCCTGCATGCTGAATGTTCTGCCTTGGAAAGGGCCTTATGCTTGCTCATAGGCTGGAACATACCACATCTATGGATAGAAACGGATTCCATCATCCTTTGCAACACTATAATAAAAGCCACCCACGGGCACTGGACTATCAAAGATGGGATTGTAAATATTCAGAATAGGCTTAAGAATTCTTCTTTTCATATTAGTCATGTTTATAGAGAAGGTAATAAAGTTGTTGATCATCTTGCAACAATAGGATTAGGTAACATAGGATGGACAGAATTTAACTCTACTTCTTTACCTTTATTTTGCTAAATGTTTAGCTAGAGTAGATCAATTAGATATACCATCTTTTAGAACCATAAAAATGTACAAAAACTGATGATTTGTAATTGTTGAGATTCAATAAATAGGTTGGCGATGTGACCTTAATCTCCCATCCCACATTGAGATGTTTTAGATAAATTTTTAAATAAAAAAAAATCAATTACAGCAAATGTAAAATTATTTTCCCTAGCTAGCCTAGTTGGATAAGGTGCCGTCAAACTCATCTGGTATCAACACATTTAGTTGGATTGCATTTTCATTTTGTTATTTATTTCAAGTTGTTAAAAATCATAGATTTAAGATACTTTCAGAGATTATTATATCATGATCACACATTAGACAAACTCGGTGAATATATTACCAAGTCTTTGTAGAATTATATGATTATTTTTTAAGAGCAAGTCTCTTGTGAGACGGTCTCACGGATCTAAATCCGTGAGACGGACCTCCTAAGGGCTCCGTTTTGAGAACATGAACCATGAAAATAATTTTAAAAATAATAATGAACCATGAAGAAACAAAAATAAACCCAAGAAACATGAACCATGAAGAATAAACCCGAAAAACAAAAATAAACCCAAAAATAAAAAATAAACCCTAAAAAAACTAAAAATCCTAAAAACCCAAATCAATTAAAAATAAACCCAAGAAACAAAATAAACCCTAAAAAAACAAATATAAACCCTAAGAAAAATAAAATCTGAAAAAAAAAAAACCTTTAAAACTTTGTGTAAGGGCTCCGTCTCACGGATCTAAATCCGTGAGACCGTCTCACACAAGTTTTTGCCATTATTTAATATTTATAGTTTATTGTTTTAGGAAAGATAATTCATTGAAGTATTCAACTAACCGAATTTTGTTTGATTATTTTTTTCATTTTTTGTCCCGTCATATGATCTCAGGAGATCTATTTGATAGATCTACCATTTCATAGAAAAGCTCCTAACCAGTCAATTTCTTTGTTTCAACAACTTTTATTGATTAGAAATTTATATTCCCTGAACACACACTATATATACTCAATCATTTCAAGATTTTCAATAAACGTCATATTATAATAAAAGACTTGTCTCATTTGCCTTACAACTTAATCTAATGAGGACGAGATCTAATAATTGGAAAAATCTTAAATTTTGTGTTGATATTAGTGTATATATCTTCATTGATAAGGATATAATGCGATAAGAACAAAAATTGACCGGCACACTCGTTGATATGGAATCAGGAAATCTATCAGAAAGAACTTATAGGGCTTCGGGCTAAACATGCAGTCTAGTCTAAATGGGCCGATAATAATGCTATCATAACTTTGACCCTATCGCGGTTTGGGTTAACAAGTCACTGTATTGTGTTATAAGTCAAAATTTTCAAAATTATATATTTACATCTAAAAACTTTTAAAATATAACATATATAATATCGCAAACTCCCACCAAAGAGATCGAAGCACTACTAGAAAACTGATGATAGACATCATAAATAAGACACCGGTGTTAAGATTTTTCTGATGTCTTGTCCCATTTAACACCGGTTCTTTACAGAACCGCTGTCTATTTGCTGGTGTTTTTGGGTAATAACATCGGGTTGGTAGAACCGCTGTCTATTGTCAAAAGTATCATCACAAAGACATCTTCTTCGCACCGGTTTTACAAAACCGGTGTCTAGTTTTACATTAGACACCAATTTTTAGACACCAGTTTCAAAACCGGTGTCTAACAAATAAATCAAGAATAAAATAAACAAAAATAATAAAAATAATATAACTTTGATTCTCAGATTTAAAAATAATAAATAAACTTTAAAGAATAAAAAAATAAAGTACTTGAAACACATACACTAATATATAATTTGTAATATACAATTACTTTCTCAATAGTCAAATTGTTACATATTAAATGAGTTTATTTATTTTGTCTTTTGCATAGCATATATGATCTTTTAGACTAATCCAATTTTAGCTCATGTTTCACGCTTTCACACCATTTTATTAAAATTTAACTATTTTGGTATACATTTTTATTATAAATATGTATCATATTGATATTTTAAACGTATAATTTTTAAGGGTGTAATTTTCAAACGACATTCAAGTTTTATCACAAATGTCTTTAATACATATGGTTTTTTTATTAAATTTGTCTTCTTTGTGTTTTTTTTAAAAATTTATATATACAACTTTTAACACTTTTTTGCACGTGTTCTTAAAATTTATAGGATATAAAAAAATCGAAAGATTGAAATTATAATATATTAAAAATATTAAAATAGAAACTAAAACTTATAATATTATATATAGAAAATTAAGAAAAGTCATATTAACACATATAATTAAAATATAAAAGGCAACGTTTTTGTTGCGACAAACTTGTTTTGGTTCTTGTTTGCTTTTTTTTTTTCATATTAATCTTAGTCATTTTATTTTGTACTTTTTATTTTACTGATATGGCTAATTAAAATAAAATATACATGAAATTGCAATAAAATTAAAAATATGAAACTCTCTTGTTTTCAAATTACAATATACACCATAAGAAAAAATATAATAAAAAATATTTTAGGTGGTTTTGAAACCTAGTATAAATTTGAAATTGATTTTATAAGAAATTTAAAGTATTCTTAGTGTTATGATTAAAAAATATACTTTCAGATTCTGAAATCTTTTTTGGCTATAATGAACATCTCTCATATAATTAAAAAAAAAGATTAAATAAATAACAAAACTATTGAAAAATATAAATTCTTAATTTTTATATAGTGTTGAACTTTATATGTTAAATTTTTTCATGTGAAGTTCTTATATATGCTTATGACATATGGTTAAAAAGCTCTCGAAATCTAGTTTAATATGAAACTAATATTATTTGAAAATTCAAAATATTTTAAGAATTATAGCTAAAAGAATAAACACCTTTAAAACGTAGAATATAAAAAGTCACACTGTCTTATATAATTGAACAAATAGAAACTAAATAAAATTATATTACTTAATTGTTATAATAAAATAGAAACTAAAACTTATAATGTTATATATAGAAAATTTAGTAAAAGTCATATTAACATATATAGTTAAAATATAAAAGGCAACGTTTTTGTTGCGACAAACTTGTTTTGGTTCTTGTTCGCTTTTTTTTTTCATGTTAATCTTAGTCATTTTATTTTGTAGTTTTTATTTCACTGATATGGCTAATTAAAATAAAATATACATGAAATTACAATAAAAATAAAATATGAAACTCTCTTGTTTTCAATATTAGTTCTTTAACAACCATTAATAAATTAATTTTTAAATTTCATATTACTAATTGCGGGAGAATTTTTCGACCATAAAGGAATTATGTATTTTCTCTACTTTTTATTTAGCATCAAAACCACCTAAAATATTTTTTATTTTATTTTTTCTTATGGTGTATATTGTAATTTGATATTTTTCTTATAAATTATAATAGACATATTTAATTATTGAGAAAATTATGACATATGGTTAAAAAGCTCTCGAAATCTAGTTTAATATGAAGCTAATATAATTTGAAAATTCAAAATATTTTAAGAGTTATAGCTGAAAGAATAAACACATTTAAAACGTAGAATATAAAAAGTCACATTGTCTTATATAGTTGAACAAATAGAAGCTAAATAAATATCAAATTACTTAGTTGTCCTAAAATTTTACTATGTCTAAAAGATATTTTTGTCCAATCAAAAATTGCAAGAAACATTCACACTTTTAAGGTAGTATAGATAGATATAGATATAGATATAGATATAGATAGATATATAGATTCTTATAAGATTTATGTTCTTGCTCAATCCTTGTTAAATTTCTTTGTAATTTTTTTGTAATCATTTTAATTTGTTGAGCCTCAATCTATTCTTCTTCGTCATTCTGTTGTTGTGGTGGGAATCCATCCACTTCCATAGATCTTGAGAAATATAAAAAGTCTCCATTTGACTACAATAATCAAACGGATCTCCTTCAAATATGGGAACTTGGTTAGGAGTATAGGAAAGTAAACATGGAAACAAAAAATTGATTTGATCTATTTAGAGGAGAGTACTGTTGATATATTTGGATATAGACTGACTCTAGTGATACCATGCCAGAATTAATTTGCTGGAGATTATAGCAATAACAATTATACTAAGTTGCTGAAAATGAATAATAAAGTGTTGTTGCCGTTCCAATTGGATTGTAGGACAAAATATATTATATTGGTAGATTTTCTTTCTTACAATGACTTGAGTTACATAGATATTTATAATCAGGACTTAACATAAATAATATAGGCAACAATACTTAAAAGCTTTCTCCCTCCTTCCCAAGTACATGAATGGTAATGTGCAAGCATTTAAGAATTCTAATTAAATACTCTTGTATGCATGCTTAGTTAATTGCAAATTATACTTCCAAAACTTTTTTGATTCTCATTAATAAATTTACAGTCTACATAAATACAACATAAGCAAGCCGTCACACATGCTGAAGATCAACTTCATATATAAGATCAAACTCAACTCTATAAATAACAACAAACTGGAAAATTTAACCAAAGCAAGCCTGACACCTAAACAACATATTTCTTAGGCACAAGTAATAGTGCATTTTTCTTATGCATCGTTATTCCACGCAAAACATCAGTATCCACATCTTCTATCTCAATACCAGGAGGCAATTTCCAATCGAAAGAGTAAAGAAGATTTGCAACCGTAAGCTCCATATTTGCAAGTCCCATAAATATTCCAGGGCATATTCTCCGACCCGATCCAAATGGAATCACTCCAAAATCTTGCCCTTTTATGTCAATATTGTTGTTCAAAAATCTCTCGGGCAAGAATTCATCTGGATTTTCCCAGTACTCGAGATCTCTTGCAACCGCCCACGCGTTAACATAAACCACTGTTTTGGGCTGGATTTCGTAACCATCTAGAGTGCATTTTTCTACGGTTTCTCGTGGCACAAGTAGAGGAGCTGGAGGGTACAATCTGAAAGTCTCGTTTATGACTGCTTTTAGATAGGGAAGTTTAGGCAAATCATCTTTGTCTACTTTACCCTTTTTGCCTATCAAATTTCTGATTTCTGCTTGGGCTTTCTCCATGACTTTAGGTGCCTTCATAAGGGCAGTCATGGTCCAAATGGTTGAGGCCGCACTTGTATCCGTTGCACCAACAAATATATTCTGGAAAAAAAGCATAAGAAAACGAAAATTTTAATTTATCAATGAAAAAATACTGCAACAAAATTTTTAGCAAGAACAACAGTCATATAAGTGATATATTATATTACGACAATGGTATAATAACGGTCCAGTAACAAAATTTCTCTCTATGATCTGATCATCCAGGACAAAATTTGCTTTCATTGTAATGTCTAACATGTTATGCCAACATATGTCTTATAGTGGTAGCTTAGGATTATATTTTCCTGATATGATTAGTATGAAAACCTTTATTATGAAAATAAATATTGAGAGTACTAAAGATTACAAAAGCGGATTAATTAATCTAATTGAAAAACAAAAGTCAGTTATAATTCAAAATTGCAAATACCCCTTAAGTTATTACACACAACCGATTGAGGTTAATTTGAAATTTCGAAAGACAATTGGGTATATTCGTAATTAATTAGATTGAATTTCAAGGTATTTTTTTGTAAAAGATAATAACAAAAATAAACCTGTGGTTTGTGCTGATTAAATAAAATCCAAAGATATTTTAAAATTACAAAAAGTCCCCTCCCAGTTCGATTATATCTTAAATTTAAGGAGGTAACTGTAATATTTTTGTAGGGGACTTTTGAAATACTTAGGATCAAACTTGAAGGATTTTTTTTTATATAATTTTCAAACAGCTGGAGGGGCAATTTTCCAAATTTCTCAATAAACATCTTATTCACTAACTTTCTTTTGTTTGTTGAAGTGGGTGTAGGAGAAAGTTGAAGCATATAATAAAGTAAATAATAAAAAACAATACCATTAACAGTGCTTTGATGATATCCCAGTTGAGATCAATAGAACAGGACTTGTGTTCTTTAAGCTGGATCAAGATATCAAGAATATCATCCTCGCCCACGCCCCTTTTCGCCCTGTCACGATCAAGATGCTCGTCGATTTGTTCCTGATAGAACGAGTCCAAGTTTTTGAAAGCGGTATCAAGCCGATTAATCAATCCAGTGAGTTTATCCACCCAACCGAACATAGGAAAATAATCCGACACAAAAAAAGTGGCCATCAGGGCCTGAGCCTCATGCAAAAGATCATCAAATCTTCTAATTTCAGATCCATGCTCATCATATCTCTTTCCAAAAGCAATTCTACATATCATGGTACTCCCAAGAGCCATAGCCATCTCACTCAAGTTGACAACTTTATTACAAGAAGCAAAACCCGAAATCTTCGTAATCATACGATAGATTTCGTCTGCTCGAATTGGACTGAAAGATTGAATCTTTCTGAAACTAAAGAGATGAATGGCTGTGATTTTTCTCACCTCCCTCCAGTAATCACTGTACGGTGAAAATGCTATGTCCATGCAGTTATAGGACAGTTTTTGTTGCCCAAGAAGTCTTGGCCTGGTGCAAAATAACAAATCTTTTGTTTTGAGCACTTCCTTTGCCAATTTTGCTGAGGAAATTACGAGGACTGGAACAGGGCCTAATTTCATGTGCATCAGGGGACCATATTTCTTGGATAGTTTCCAGAGATAAATATGAATATTGTTGGCTGTACTAAATTGGTAAAGGTTTCCAATTAATGGCAGGCCTGGAGGACCTGGTGGAAAAAGGGTTTTTAATGCCTTTCTATTTTTCTGGTAAAGGTATGTCAAGATAATAATTGCGAGAGTTATTAAGAAGAGAAGTATGATCACCATTTTTGGCAGAAGTGAATAAGCTTGAAATGTTGGAGACAGGGGAGAGAATGAATATGTATGTTCCCCAGAGAACAGAGTATGTAGAATTTAAATAAGAAAAATAGTCGGCTCCTTTCTTTTTTATTGTGTATAAAGGCTAAATTGCAATTTTCGTCTCGTGGCTATATTAAGTCGGCAATAAAAGTCCTACAAAAATCACCATTTGAAAAAAAAATCATAACTTAAAAAAAAATCAATTTCAGTCCTTTAGTCACCGGAAGTAGAAAGTTTGCCCGAGAAATCCACATGTCTACATTTCCTGCCAAATTCTCAGATGTAGAAACCAATTTCACATATATAGACATCCTCTAAATTTGGCATGTTGATTGGGACAAAAACTCAGGAAAATAAAAACTCACTTGGATAATTTCCACATAACCGAATTAAAATGATTTGAGTAGATCAACAAGTTTGGTCAAAAATACAAACACGGAGTTAGCCAAAAAATCTCCAACTTCCAGCCACCAAAGTACTGAAATGAAGAGTTTCTTGAAACTTTTGGGACTTTTTTGTAAATCGTAATTTTTACAAGACTATTATCGTCAACCAGATAGCTAGAGGAATAAAAGTTGTGATTTAGTTTTATTATTTGCTTCTTTTAAGGTAATACTGAAATGTTTGTGATGAGGAATAAAAGTTGTGATTTAGTTTTATTATTTACTTCTTTCAAGTTGGGAACATAAGAGATAGAGAAACTTTTGTATTTTCATACTCAATTATCAAATTATCCCGTTACTCAAATCTGACTCTCTCTCCATAACAGAAAGTATTTATAGGCATCTGTTAAGATGAAGGGTATTTTAGTCTTTTCATGTATAAAAGTTAGTTAGGTAGTTAGGCTTGTTTTATAAATGTTAAACAATATTAAGTCATTTTAATCATCTTGTAATTTCATCTTCTTCTCTGATAACCTTCTCTCTCGATTTTAATGGAAATATTCTTTCCCAATTGACACAATTCAACATGCATGGTATCAGTTTAACAATTTCAAATTCCGTTGTCATCTTCTCCAATTGACAGAGTTTCTAGATCAATTACTTGGAAATCTACTTGTTTTCCAATCTCTCTGCAATTTTTCTTCTTTCTTGAATTCTTGCCTGAATTCTTGCTTCCATGGCTACCGTTGATTCAACGGATGATCTCTCCTCGCCCTATTTTCTCCACCCTAGCGACAATCCGGGTGATCTGACTCTCTCTCCATAACAGAAAGTATTTATAGGCATCTGTTAAGATGAAGGGTATTTTAGTCTTTTCATGTATAAAAGTTAGTTAGGTAGTTAAGCTTGTATTATAAATATTAAACAGTATTAAGTCATTTTAATCATCTTGTAATTTCATCTTCTTCTCTGATAATCTTCTCTCTCGATTTTAATGGATATATTCTTTCCCAATTGACACAATTCAACATGCATGGTATCAGTTTAACAATTTCAAATTCCGCTGTCATCTTCTCCAATTGTTAGAGTTTCTAGATCAATTACTTGGAAATCTACTTGTTTTCCAATCTCTCTGCAATTTTTCTTCTTTCTTGAATTCTTGCCTGAATTCTTGCTTCCTTGGCTACCGTTGATTCAACGGATGATCTCTCCTCGCCCTATTTTCTCCACCCTAGCGACAATCCGGGTGATCTGACTCTCTCTCCATAACATAAAGTATTTATAGGCATCTGTTAAGATGAAGGGTATTTTAGTCTTTTAATGTATAAACGTTAGTTAGGTAGTTAAGCTTGTTTTATAAATGTTAAACATTATTAAGTCATTTTAATCATCTTGTAATTTCATCTTCTTCTCTGATAACCTTCTCTCTCGATTTTAATGGAAATATTCTTTCCCAATTGACACAATTCAACATGGTATCAGTTTAACAATTTCAAATTCCGCTGTCATCTTCTCCAATTGACAGAGTTTCTAGATCAATTACTTGGAAATCTACTTGTTTTCCAATCTCTCTGCAATTTTTCTTCTTTCTTGAATTCTTGCTTGAATTCTTGCTTCCATGGCTACCGTTGATTCAACGGATGATCTCTCCTCGCCCTATTTTCTCCACCCTAGCGATAATCCGGGTGCGGTGATTGTATACGAGCCTTTCACCGGCGATAACTACACTTCCTGGAGCCGTGCCATATCCATGGCGCTGAATGTTAAAAATAAAAGTGGGTTCATCGATGGGTCTATCCCAATTCCCCCTGCGTCTTCTCCGAATCTCCTCAATTCTTGGCAACGAGCGAATAACTTGGTACTTTCTTGGCTGCTGAATTCGATTGCAAAAGATATCCGACAGAGCTTGCTATATTTCAATACTGCGAAAGAGGTATGGGATGGGCTGAAAATAAGGTACGTGAGAAGTGATAGACCAAGGGTATTTCATCTTGAAAAGTCCCTAAGTTCCATTTCTCAAGGAAATAGTTCTATCACTACCTATTATAATCAGTTCAAGAGTCTTTGGGATGAATATATTAGCTTTAGGCCAATTACCAAGTGTTCTTGTGGATTGTGTTCGTGTAATATTGGCAATTCTATGACTGCTACTCAACAATCTGATAGTGTTATTAAATTCTTGATTGGTTTACATGACTCCTATTCTCAAATCCGTAGTCAATTACTTTTGACATCCCCTCTCCCTCCCTTAGCCAAGGTTTATTCTCTCTTGCTACAAGAAGAGGCCCAAAGAAGTCTGTCCAACTCTTCTACTGATCTCACCTCTAATAATTCCATTGCTATGCTGGTTCGACAACCACAAAATTTTAGGATGAATTATTCTAAGGATAAAAAGAAACCGAAATGTACTCATTGTGGTTTTTCTGGACACACTGTTGATAAGTGCTTTCAATTAATTGGATATCCCCCCGGGTGGAAAGGTCCTAAAGGCCCAAGGAATGCTAGAGATAATTCTAATGCCAATGTTGTTTCTTCATCTCCTATTGAGAATGGTTCTATTAAGGATGAATATACTAAAGATCATCCCCTTTTCTCACAAGAAATATTTCAACAATTTCTGACCTATGCCAAAGATCACTCTGCTGGCAAGATGAATTCAGAACATGCTGCAGCTGCAGTCAGCTCTGTCTCAGGTATCTCTCATTGTTGTTCAGCTATTAAGACTTCTAATAAGTGGATTCTTGATACAGGTTCCACTGACCACATGATATGTGATATTTCTCTGTTTAATAAAACACCTAAGCTTGCTTCAGTTCCAATTCATTTACCTAATGGTGAAGTTATTACAGCCACTCATGTTGGTGAAGTAAAGTTGTCTAACACTCTATGTCTGCAAAATGTTCTGTACATTCCCTCTTTTACATTTAATCTTATATCTGTATCTAAACTAACTAAAAATTCAGAATTTACATTGCATTTCCTAGCTTCACATTGCATTTTGCAGGACATGAAAAGTTTGAAAGTGATTGGTTTTTCTGAAGAAAAAGTTGGTTTGTATCATTTCTCAACTCCTACTTGTGGTCGCCTCTCATTGCTTTGGATCCAATTATATGGCATCTTAGACTTGGGCATGCTTCTACCAAAAGCTTAGGCTTACTTTCTCATATTAATGTTGGAAATAACACCTTTGATAGCTGTGATATTTGTCATTTAGCAAAACAGAAGAAACTCTCTTTTCCTAAAAGTACTTCCATTTCAGTTCATAAATTCGATCTTATACATTGTGATGTTTGGGGCCCTTTTCTCTTTTTTTCTCATAATGGATATAGATATTTTCTTACTATAGTGGATGATTTCTCAAGATGTACTTGGATTTTCTTACTTAAGCAAAAATCAGATACTAAAAGCTATTTACAAGCCTTTTAAAATTTGGTGCAAACTCAGTTTGGTCTGAGGATTAAAACCATTAGAACTGATAATGGTACTGAATTTTTGTTAAAGGGTTTTTATACCTCTAATGGCATAATACATCAAACCAGTTGTGTTGATACTCCACAACAAAATGGATTGGTTGAAAGAAAACATCAACATCTATTGAACATTGCTAGAGCTTTAATGTTTCAATCTTCTTTGCCTTTAAATTTTTGGGATGAGTGTGTGTTAACTGCAACACATATAATAAACAGGCTTCCAACTCCCATTCTTGGTAATATCAGTCCTTTTGAAAACTTTCATGATAAAGCTCCTGATTACAACTATTTTAAAGTGTTTGGTTGTTTGGCTTATACTTCTACTTTACCTAAACAAAGAAACAAAATGCAACCTAGAGCAACAAAGTGTGTTTTCATTGGTTATCCATTTGGAACAAAAGGCTACAAATTATATGATTTTTCCAATGACAAAACTTTCATTTCTAGAGATGTTATATTTTGTGAAGATATATTTCCCTTGTGTAGTGGAAAAGATGTATCCTCCAGTTCTATGGTTCCAATGTTTCCTTCTGTTACAAATACTCCTGCTCATACAAAATTTGTACATGATTTTCCATATAATACTGGTTCTGCAAGTCCTACTGTTCATACAACAAACAACTTGCCTCCCCGCAAATCCCGCTAATACAAAGAAATACTCCCCGAAAATTTGCCTAATACAGAGGATGAAATGAGCCGTAAATAGCTCATGACACTCAATCGTACAAATCATCGAACCCGACTCAAGTTCAATCAAACTCTGATCAAGGTCAACTTAGAAGGTCTTCCAGACCCAGAGATGTCCCAGCTTACCTCAGAATTTATGATTGTAAGCTCCCTACATCTTTACATAATCGATCTTCCATTCAAGTGGCTTATTCTCGTAAGCAATACCCTATTTGCAATTATGTTTCATCCGCACATCTTTCTCAAATTTATAAGGTGTTTCTTTTAGCATATCTCAAGTTATAGAACCTAGAACTTATACTCAAGCCAAGAAAAGTCAAGAGTGGATATATCTTTATGAAAACAGAACTCAATGCCCTAGAAAGAACAATACTTGGATATTAATCGAGCCGCTCCTAATCACAATCAGTATAGGTTGTAAATGGGTATACAAAGTGAAATATAAGTCCAACGGTTCTATAGAAAGATACAAACCTAGGTTAGTTGCTAAAGGCTACATATAAGAAGAAGGATTGGATTACTTTGATACCTTTTCCCCTGTCACCAAAATCACAACTGTAAGGTTAATATTGGCCATAGCAGCTGCACAAAAATGGCATCTTCACCAGTTAGATGTTAATAATGCCTTTCTTCATGGTGATTTAAATGAAGAAATATATATGAAACCACCCTCTGGTTATTGTTCTCCTAATGATAAGAGAGTATGCAAGCTTACTAAGAGCCTCTATGGCTTGAAACAAGCATCTGACAATGGTTTCAAAAGCTTACCTCTTGTCTTATTGCATATGGCTTTCATCAATCAAAATCTGATTGTTCTTTCTTCATTAAAATCAATTCTGAATCCATTACTGTCTTATGTGTTTATGTTGATGACATCATATTAGCTGGTAATGATTTATTAGAAATTCAATCTCTAAAAGCTCACTTAGATGCTACTTTTACTATAAAAGACCTTGGTACTCTAAAATATATTCTTGGTATTGAGGTTGCTAGGTCAGACAAGGGTATAAGCCTATGTCAAAGGAAATATGCATTGGATGTTTTGACAGAAGCATGCTATCTTGGATGCAAACCTACCTCAACACCAATGGATTCAAAAGCTGAGACCAGTCCCAGAGATTCACCTTCATTAGGGCCGATCCATCAAAGGTACGTAAGACTTGTGGGAAGGCTCTTATATCTTACCATTACAAGGCCGAGCTTTCTTATAGCATTCAGTATTTAAGCCAATATATGTCTCAACCTACAGAATATCACCTCTCCTCAGCACACAGAATCTTAAGATATCTTAAAGCAAATCCTGGAAAGGGCATCCTTTATCCATCCACATCTTCTCTGCAGCTGAGAGCATACAGTGATGATGACTGGGCAAAGTGTACAGAGACAAGAAGAAGTATAAGTGGTTATGCTATATATTTGGGAGATGTTTTAATATCATGGAAAGCCAAGAAACAACCTACTATCAGTAGATCATCCACAGAAGCTGAGTATAGAGCCATTGCCCTCACAACTTGTGAACTTCAATGGATAAGTTACCTACTTCAAGATATTAATCTCACACAGTCACAACCTGCTGCCATATACACTAATAGCAAATCAGCTTACTGCATATCACAAAATCCTTGCCATCATGAGCGCACCAAACACATCCAAATTGATTGCCACTTTGTAAGAGAAAAGATTCAACAAGGCCTCATCAAAGTGCTTCACATCCCATCCTCACAACAAGTTGCAGATATATTTACCAAGCCTTTATCTCCTACTCTATTCCACAATTTCACATCCAAGCTGGGCATGATTGATATTCATGCTCCAACTTGTGAGGGGGTGTTAAGATGAAGGGTATTTTAGTCTTTTCATGTATAAAAGTTAGTTAGGCAGTTAAGATTGTTTTATAAATGTTAAACAATATTAAGTCATTTTAATCATCTTGTAATTTCATCTTCTTCTCTGATAACCTTCTCTCTCGATTTTAATGGAAATATTCTTTCCCAATTGACACAATTCAACAGCATCTTTCATAGCCTGGTGAATAACTGAAAGTGAAGACTCCTTGAGAATCAACTCCCCGAATATGACTCTTCAGTTTATTCGTCACTTTGGAGTCTGACATTGTTTAATAAATGGTTGGAAAGATAATTTATTATTATTTTTTTTATAATTCAGCTTCTAGGCTTATGCCTGACTATGCCTGAGGACAACAGCTCCGGCTCCTCATTACTGCCGCCAACCAGATCCTCCCAGGTAAAGAGAGCAATTATATTCGACCCCCCAATATACTAATAACGATCTCTCCCCGAATCGAACCCACACGGATGCTATTCAGTATGAGTTCCCACCAAATCTTCACCAGCTCGCATATGCCCCGGGGAGCAATTTGATGGAGCAGAGATTTGAACCCCTGACCTCCACCCCACAATTTCTTGTGGTGGCAGGTGGGCTAAGCCACCTGGTTTGGTTGGAAAGATAATTGAGTTGTCTTTCCAATGTCGAATATATATATTTCATGAATTTGTTGTTTTTTGGAAAAATATTGCTTCGTCCTATTCAAAATATGTGTCATTTTAGAAGGAAAAAACACACATATTAAGGATTATATTAAAATACCAAATTAGCCTTAATTAATCATAAATGCTACTTTGGAATAAAGAAATTTATATATTAGTGTTAGTTATTTAAGGGTAATATGGGAAAACCATTTTCTCACTAGCCTTGAAAATGTAAAAAGGACATTCTTTTTTAAGATTTTTTTATGTGCCAAAAAGACACTTATTGTGGATAGGAAGGAGTATGACCCAAACATTGAAGACTGTCAGATTCAGCAAATTTGCACTACATCATCCTCTCCAGATGGGAAAGAACTCGTTTCAGAGGTCAAACCGTTATTCCCATGACACGGCAATTGAGATCTTCTATGACTATAGGGTGGTAACAAGAACGTTGATTGGGGTATCAGTGTGGATATTGCCACGCCCCAAACGCGACGCGACGACGATCAATCACTTAAACAGAAATAAACCCAACATTCTAGCAAACGATGCAACAATCCCAAGTGAAACAAAGTCTAAAGCAGTGGAAAACTACAAGTACAACACGATTATAAATACATCCCAACAACCAAATAGCTTACAGTCCAGAACTAGGAAATAAAGTACACATCATATCACCAAACTTAAGTGTCAAAGGGTCCTACGCCCTTAAATTACATCGAGAATGGCAAAAGAAAATAAAAGAGTCCAACAAGAGAAAAATAAAAGAAAGCAAATCCCAAGAACATAGATATCAATAGGAAGTAAGTCCAACGAGAGCACGAGAATTCAATCAAGGCATGTTCGACTTCTTCTCGACAAAGTCATCTTCTAAGGTTAGAAAACGAGGAGGGGGTGAGACAAAATCTCGGTGGATGGGGTGATCGTGTGCAAGTGTGGCGATATGTATATAGTTAATGCGAGAAATTTAGTTGTATGAAAACGCGTGAGAGATGATGCATGATTTCACACATCCACAATCGATAAATGATAAATATATTTAAGTAATATACTTATACGATTAAGAAAACAGTTAGTGGTCAAGCAGCACTATGGTCCAAGCAAAATGGAGGATTTGCGTGCGGATTTGTAATGCCAATCCTATGCAAGACAAGTAAGCGGTTGCGTCACGGTTTGTAGCGCCAACCTATGCAATACAAGTAGCGGTTGCGTCTGACGGTTTGTAGCGCCAACCAAACGGGTCCGATTAACTCCCGAATCGTGTGGATCGACAACGATTCCTTCGTTTTTCCTTGTAACTCCCCGAGCAAGATGGTCAAGACACATTACCTTATCGCTCCATAGGCAAAGACAAAATCCACAGTGGAGCTATCATGGCTCGGTTTTGTCATAATCATGATTATACCTCAAGTCACTATGACCCGCTTCCCTTGGACAAACTCCGTCCCTCAGTTGCGGGATTAGGACGATGGGGATGGAGAGTGGAATAGTAGCCGAGCTTTGCCGGTTCCATCCCCGACGTATCCACTCCGTTTGTGAGCTCGACACACCAAGTTGATCGGGTAGTAAGTTAAATACACGTTCGGAGTAGTCAACCAGGCGATCAGTATATTGATTCGGGAAGCAGTTCATGAAAACTTTTCGAAAATTTGCGTAAGGTAATTATGACGTTGGCGGAGTTATTTGGATGAAGATGATTATCGAGAGGATAAGCAATCTTCGATATCTTGAAAGATTAGGTGGAACATAAGTCCGTTATAGATTCGAAATCGCAAGACGAGGAAGTCGCCCCACGATCGCGTATTAATCGGTCAAGACGATCCGATAAATCAAGTGATTTTGAGAAAATAAAATATTTTAATCAATAAGTAAAGTCAGAGGGTCCAGGGCTGTTTCTTTAAAATAAAAATAATTCGAGCTAGGTCCTTGTAAAAAGAAAATTTTCAATTAGCCCCGTTTTGTAAAAACCAATTATTTTGGGGTAAAAATTGAATAAACAAATGTCCCAACCTTGAAAAATTATGAGGTCAGTTCCTAAATTCTCTAAATTGTTCAGAGATTTAGGTTTTTAAAGTTTTGATGTCCAGTTTTTATAAAATTCTCACATTGGCCCCAAATTTGTTAAAATTGCCATTTCGGGCTCTAAGTTTAAAATAATTGGAACTCACAAACCGGAAGGGATTTTAATGTGATTCCAGTTGTAAAATATTACTAAGGTCAGTGGGATATTGGGAAAAAATCAGTTTTAAAAAGAAGTAAGTATAGGTCCCTTAACTTATGAAAATCTCATTTTTGTCCCATGTTGAAATAATTGCCTTTAAGGCTTTTAGGGTCCAATTGTTATGAAATTTGAACCTTGGGTCCAAGATATAATTATGTTATAGTTAAATTAGTATTTCCAGGTGCATGGACCGCATAAGTCCTGGAAATTGTATTTTGGTCATCAAGTTTAATCTTTTACAATTTGGTCCCTCAATTTTTATAAAATTACTTTCCAAGCTCTAAACACTTGGATTTTTGGAATACACTTAAAATATATTATTTCCAGTCCCTTAAGAGTTAAAATTTCAAATTTTAAAATTTGGGTCTGGTACAGTTTCGAAAATTGCAAAATAGCCCTTAAACTTCTAAAATTTTACAATCTAGTCCTTGGGCTTTTAAGGGTTGATTTTATTTATCTAAAGACTCTTAAAACTTTATTGAAATGTCAAAACATAATTTTTGAACCTGAGTTCAGTCCCAAAAATTGAAAATTACAGAGGGGTCCCTTAAGTTTTATTTTCTTGCAAATTAAGTCCACCAACTTTCCATTTTTGCATTTTAAGTCCAAAAGTTGAAATTTAATCAATTATGCTCGACTTGTCCAGGTTATAAGTCATTTAAAACATAGATTTCAAGAGTCATATACATTCATATCATTCTCATACAAAATTTCATCAAGTATAACAATAAAGTGTACATGTATGCCCTATTTTTTGATAAATCGCATTTTTGAGCAACACTTGAGAATTTTTCCAACTTGATACAAGAAAATAGCATGCAATACATAATATATATCTCAAGTTCTCAAAATCAAAATACTACATGCATTTTTTTAAATAAAACACCTAGAAGTTGAAATAATTTTTCCACCCACTTTGTTTGTTTTGTCACTAGACCTTGAGGATTTTAATCTTCACTTAAGGCAGCCCCTAAGTCAAATAATACAAGGATTTTTGAGTTAGAAAATGAAGAATTGAACTAAGGAGGAAAAATGGAGGAATAGGCCAAAGGTACCACACTTACCTTATGTAGTTGAAAGTTGTAGTCAAAATTGATAGTCTCTTAAGAACTTGATCACCTCTAAACCAAAGTTCCAAGGTCAGCCCCTAATCACCTCAAATTTATAATTTTGGTGTTAAAATTCAAAATTAATAGGGAAGAAGAAGAAGGTACTAAAAATTCCATTTCTTACCTTATTGTCCAACTTCTTCTCAATTTTTCTTCAAGATGACAAGTCTCTTAATTTCTTCAAAGGTCTTCTAGGTATACCTAAAAATCAAAAATCAAACTTAAATTAGGAGGTGAAAGAGACGAGTTAGGTGATATCAAAAATGGATTGAAAAAGAAATTTTTCTTACCTTGGTATGGTGATGGTTCGAATTTGTTGAAGGAGTATGGAGATGAATTCTTGAAGTTTTGGTTAAGTTTTTGTGAAGAAGAAGAAGGAATGTGTAGAGAGAGGTAGGAGGATTTTTAGAGAGAGAGAAGAGGAATTACAAGACTTAGAAAAATTTTGTGTTGGTGAAATGAAATGTGAAGAATAAAACTTGAACAAATTTCTTACCTACCTAAGGCCATGTTGGCGTCCATTTTGGGGGGAGAGGGGCAAATTTTTGTCTTGTTTGGTTAGATGGTAAGTTAGAGTAATAATTGAGAAAATTAGGGAGTAAAGTAATACTTAGGCAACTTTATTAGGGACAATTAGCCAAAATGCTAAGTTTAGGGGGAATTTTTAAATTTGTCTTGTTTGACCAATTGGGTGGTTGAAATTGTAGGATTATTCTAAGATGTAGGTTTGAATTAATGGTGTAAAAATACACAAGATGAATACACAAGGTGTACATGTACAAGAGTTGGGAGATATTTCTACACTTAAAATACCATCATGGCCATCCCTTAAGGGGTATTTGGTAATTCCATATATTATTTTTTTGTCCCAAAATTGATGATAATAGATGAATAATATCAATCTCCAAAATAATTAGTGATTTCCTTGATCACTTATAAGTCTCATGATCACTTATTCTAAATCGAATTCTTAATTCTATAAGGTATAAATCTCTAAAATAAGTAGTCTCATAAATTTCTAAGGTGACTAGTAAATACACAAGTAATAATAATGATGATCAACCAAGTGATCATAAATGTGAAATAAAATTAATAAATAATTACGATCACAAGTAATAAATAAAAGAATTTAAATACAAAATATATTTATCATTAATATTTACCCGTAAAAGCGACGCGGTAGAATAGTCAAATAGTACAAAGACGATACGTGAGACAAGTAAATGTTCGAATAAAAATCGAGAACTTCACAGATATATGCGGGTAGCTCAATTTATATGAGTTAAACTGCAAAATTAGTCATATAATTAAAGGGCGGTAGCAAGAAGGTCCTATAAAAATCACGTTTTGCAAAAAAACTATATGAACATCTCAACATTTGTCCTACACGTTTTGCAAAATAGTCATGTAACTATATTAAAATCTCAATTTCCGTACTAAACTAGTTTCACCGAATTTCAATCATGTCATGAGTGGTACATGTAGTAACAATTTTTGGTGAAATTAGACCAAAATTGATATTTTCATATAGTTACAGGACTATATTGCAAATTGTGCATTTTGCAAGACCAAAATCGAGAATTTTCTATAGTTACAAGACTTTTATGCAAAGTTTCTACAGGATCTTTTTGCAATCGTCATATAGTTACAGGACCAATTTTGTAATTTTGCCTTTTATATGCATTATCATTTATTTTTTTCAACACTCGACAAACCAATCTTTTTCTATTGAGATCTCTTGCAACCGCCTATGTGTTAACATAACACTATTTTGGGTTGAATTTGGGTAGCCCTCTAAAATGCATTTGTCTATTGTTTCTCTTGGCACGAGTAGTGGAGTTGGGGGTATAATCTCAAAGTCTCGTTTATGATCCTTTAAAGAAGTTTGGGCAAATCATTTCATCTAATTTACCCATTTTGCCATTCAAGTTTATGATTTCTGCTTGAGCTTTCTCCATGACTTTAGGAGCCTTCCAGGGTCGGCCTGACCTTTCGGGGGCTAATGACAAAAAAGAAAAACAGGCTTTTATAAAGATATAAAAATAAAAATTACACATACAGATTTTCATTAATTTTTCATCATCCAAAGTATTGAAATTTGAAAGAGTGCATCACCGGAAAACATATAAAACAACTCAAATAATATTTAAAAAATTTAGTTTTTCTAGAATTTTGAGATCAAAATCATCAATAAGGTCTTCAAAATCAAGTTTTTCCAACATCTCATTTTCAATGCATATGGGACATAGTTGAATGCAAGTATGATTTTATCAATTTTAGTTTTGAAAAACCTTTTTCCGTTGCGGTCTAGTTGTATGAGAAAAACAAAATCAGAAGATAATTCTAGAAATTTGAAAAAATATTGGATGATCTTTCTACTATTTTTAATTTTTCGAAAATCAATTTTCATTTTCAATTGAATATTATATAGTCTTCAATATAAGCAAATATTTATGGCCCAACCAATATTTTCTTTTACAAAATTTACAAATATAATACGTTATATATATATATATATATATATGTATACACAATTATATATAAATATAGGGCTTAATTGCAAAATTAGGACACTAACTATAACTCAGTGGCAAAGAAGGACACTCAGTTTGCGGGTTTTCAATTTAGGACAATAACTTTAAAATTTTGGCGAATTGAGGACAAATTGAGCCTGATTTGCCCAATTCGGGCTAATTACCATGTGGACCTCAATTTTGAGCCGGAACTACCCAAATTTAGTCTAATTGCTTATTTCTTGTAAAATAAGACCAAAAATTATTTTAAAAATTTATAAATATATCTGAAAACTTTAAAAGCAATTTACAAATTAATAAGTGGAGTCTAAATATATGAAAACAAGTTTGATAATTATTTTAAGTATACAAATTAATAATTAAATGTAAATATACAAAAATAAATCTAGAAATATGAAAAATAAAATTATAAAAAATATTTAATAATTCAAAAAATAACCAAATGAAATTTGAAAATGTGAAACAATATTTAAAAATTATTTAATATATAAATAAATTACCAAATAAATTGTGAATTATTTGAATAAATCCAAAGAAATATTATTTATTAAATCTAAAATTTATTTAAAATTGTAAAATAAAATTAAATTATTTAAAATTACAAATTAAAAATTTCAAATACTTAAATAAATCTGAAAATTATAATTGAACCCAAAAATTTATTTTAGTTACATATAAAAAATATATTTCTTTTATTTCTTTAAGTATTTTTCTAACATTAGTTTGTAATTTTAAATTACTTTAAATAATGTTTACATATTTAAAAAAACTAGATTTACTAAATAATGTTAAGATTTTATATATTGATAGTTCTTTTATTTATTCAAATAATTTCAAGATTTATTCGTTATTTATCTGATATATTAAATAACTTTTAAAACTTATTTCACATTTATAGATCTCATTTAGTTATATTAAGATTTATTAAAATTTTAAAATTTTATGTGTTGTATTTCCATATTTATTTTCGTATATTTATATTTAAATTATTAATTTTTAAATTCTTAGAATAATTATCACATTTTATTTTTATATATTTTGACTCTACTTAATAAATTTTATATTTTTGAATTGGTTTTAAGATTTTCAGGTTTTTTTTATAATTTTTTAAAATAATCTTAGACTTATTTTACGTGACATAAGCAATTAGCCTAAATTTGGGCAACTCGGACTCAATATTGAGGTCCACATGGCAATTAGCCCGAGTTGGATAATTCGGGCTCAATTGTCCTCAATTCGCCAAAAGTTTAAAGTTAATGTCCTAAATTAAAAGCCCGCAAACTTAGTGTCCTTCTTTGCTAATGAGGTATAGTTAGTCCTCATTTTGCAATTAAGCCTAAATATGGGGTCCCCAAAAATTGGGGGCCTTGGCGGTCGCTGTAAAGAATGATAAACTCCACTGAAGATGGAAGAAAGAATATGAATTGATTTGTGCTCTATAAAAGATGATTTACAAGTATATATAAGAAAGCTGGAAGCTAATCTATTGGTTAATCTGATAACAGAATTTGAAACTAATTTTAACTATATTAACTAACTAACTATTCCATTAGAGATATCTTGACACCCCCCACAAGTGGAACATGTATATCTAACATGTTCAACTTGGAAATGAAGTGATTAAATAATGGAGATGCATGGTAGAGGCTTTGTTAGTATATCAACATTTTGTTGTGCTGAGGGAATGCATAGCAACTTTAGTAAGCCTTCTTGTATTTTTCTCTGATAAAATGGCAATCCAGCTGGATGTGCTTAGTTATTTCATGATGGCATGAGTTTTGTGAAATGCAGAAAGCTTACTTGTTGTCTGTGTACACTAATGCAAGTTTGATGTGGTTGACTTGAAGATCTTGAAGAAGGTATGTCAGCCATTGTATTTCACATGTGATTTTGTGAAATGCAGAAAGCTGACTTGTTGTCTGTGTACACTAATGCAGGTTTGCTGTGGTTGACTTGAAGATCTTGAAGAAGGTATGTCAGCCATTGTATTTCACATGTGATCAAGGTTATGTCTCTATATTCTGCTTCAGCTGGGGATCTACTAACAGTGGTTTTCCAAGAAATCACAGAATCACCAAGATATACTACATATCCACTTATGCTTCTTCTTGTATACGGACATCTGGCCCAATCTGCATCACGAAATCCTTTTAGATGTAGTGCTGAATTGGCAGAGTAAAATAAACCTTTAACTGGTGATGTTTTGATGTATCTAAGCACCCTGTGAGCTGCAGCTAGATGTGAAAAAGTAGGTTTAGATAAGAATTGACTTAAAGTTTGTATGCTATAAGCTAGATCAGGCCTAGTGATAGTAAGGTATATCATCCTTCCAATAAGTCTCATATATTGAGCTGGATCATGTAATAAAGTGGAATCAGCGTTTATAAAATTCAGTTTTGAATCCATTGGTGTTATACTTGGTTTACAATTAGTGTAACCAGTTTCATTGATTAAATCAAGAGCATATTTCCTTTGACATAAATGTATGCCTTGTTTATTTCTGGCTACCTCTATGCCAAGAATATATTTAAGTGTTCCAAGATCTTTTATTGTGAATTTATTATCAAGATGTTGCTTGGTATTTTCAATGGCTTGAAAAGAGTTACTTGCCAATATTATGTCATCAACATATATACAAAGTATGACAATGGAGCCTTCAGATACTTGTACAAATAAAGAGGAATCTGACCTTGATTGAAGAAAATCATAACTAAGTAAGCAAGATGTTAACTTTTGAAACCATTGTCTTGAGGCTTGCTTTAGACCATATATGCTTTTGGTTAGCTTGCAGACCTTTTTGTCATCAGTTGAACAGTATCCAGGGGGAGGTAGCATGTACACTTCTTCATTGAGGTCACCATGCAAGAAAGCATTGTTTACATCCAATTGGTGAAGAAACCAATTGTTGGCTGCAGCTAGAGCTATGACCAATCTAACAGTTGTAATGTTAGCAACAGGAGAAAACATATCAAAGTAATCTAAACCTTTCTCTTAGGTATATCCTTTTGCAACAAGCCTTGCTTTGTATCTCTCAATCGAGCCATTAGATTTATATCTTACTTTAAACACCCATTTGCCTATACAATGCTTATTGGGAGGCAATGTGGTTAAAATCCAAGTATTGTTTCTTTCAAGAGCATCTAATTCTGTTTTCATTGCTTGTTTCCACTCCACACTTTTGCTAGCTTGAGCATAAGTTTTAGGCTCAGATATTTGAGTAATACTAGCAAGAAAGACCTTATGATTAGCAGATAGTTGTTCAGTGGACAAGTATTGTGAGATGGGATATTGTTTGCCACTTGAAACAGGTGAGACATATACAGAGGAATTTGGCTGGATTGAGGGTGGTAACTTACAGTCATAGACTTGGAGATAGGATGGAGTAGCTCTAGTTCTAGAGGATTTTCTTGTAACATGTTCAACATGCCTTAATTCAGCAAGTTCAACAGGCCTTAATTCAACAGGATTTGCATTTGTAGCAATGTCTGTGGCAACAGGTGCAAGCTGATTATGCTGTATATGTGGAATCACTTTATATGTATCATGAACATTATCAGAATTTGATGTGGGAAACAGAGGATATGCATCCATGTCTTGATTATCCTGTCTGAAAGGAAAGATATTTTCACAGAAAATAACATGTCTAGATATAAAAATCTTTTTGGTTTCCAAATCATATAGTTTGTAACCTTTGGAACCAATGGGATAGCCTAAAAAAATACACTTGGATGTTCTTAGCTGGAATTTATTCCTGTGTGCAGACAATGTAGAGGTATAAGCAAGACAACCAAAGATTGTAAAATGAGTATAATCTGGCTTTTTGTTAAACAACATCTCATAAAGTGTTTTGTTGTGAAGTACAGGAGTTGGTATACAGTTTATAATATGTGCAACAGCCAATATACATTCATCCCAAAATGAAATAGGCAATTTTGCTTGAAAAAGTAAAGCTCTAGCAACTTGCAACAAGTGTTGGTGTTTTCTTTCAACTAAGCCATTTTGTTGTGGTGTTTCAACACAACTTGTTTCATGTAAAATACCATTTGAAGTATAAAACTGATTTAAAATAAATTCAGTCCCATTATCAGATCTCAAGACTTTTATAGTAGTATTAAATTGTGTTTTAACCATATTTAAGAAATTCTGAAGATGAACGTGTGTGTCTGACTTGTGCTTTAGCATATAGATCCAAGTACACCTAGAAAAATCATCAACTATAGTAAGAAAGTGACTGAAACCATTATGAGAAACAGTGGAGAAGGGTCCTCATAGACCATAATGAACAAGATCAAAGATTTTATTAGACTTTGAAACACTATCAGTGAAAGAAAGTTTTCTTTGTTTGGCAAAATGACATATGTCACAAGAGCTGAAATCATGACTATTTGAAGTAATATGTGGAATCATAGAAAGTCTTTTTGCAGAGATATGTCCTAGTCTTGAGTGCCAAATCAAGGGATTAGTGGTAGTTATAGAAGTAGCTGTGGGAAGCTTAAAATGATAGAGTCCATTCTTCTCCTCAGCAAAACCAATCATCTTCTGGTTGTTCATGTCCTGTAACATACAATGAGATGATAGAAAATGCAGTGCATAGTTGGAAGATTTGGCT
This sequence comes from Rehmannia glutinosa, assembly GCA_016081115.2. Classification (NCBI taxonomy): domain Eukaryota; kingdom Viridiplantae; phylum Streptophyta; class Magnoliopsida; order Lamiales; family Orobanchaceae; genus Rehmannia; species Rehmannia glutinosa. The sequence continues at coordinate 151,979,718 of CM071926.1, forward strand.
TGTTGAGATACAAATATGAGATTGAATGAGAAAGAGGGCACACACAGAACTTTATGAAGTATTAAGCTGTCAGATAGTTGAACCTCACCTATATAAGAATGGATACATGAGTTGGATCATTTTTGAATAAAGATTTATCACATATCATATGGTCTGTGGTCCCTGTATCTAGAATCTATTTATGATTTTGTAAAGAATTTGCAAGGCAAGATATACTACCTGAAGGTTGTTGTGAATGTGCTATAGAATTTGAGATTGTTGTATTTGTTTGAGGGTATGTTGTTGCTGCAGTGTGTACTATCTCAGCTGCAGAGTTGTGAGAATGATGATTCTGAGATTGATGATTCTGAGCATAAAACAAAAATTGTTCAATCACATCCTTTGAAAAAACTGAATTATCCAAAGTGCTAGAATTATCTTGATTTGGAAAATTGCTTGTGACAGCTGCAGCAACTGTATCTTTGAAATTTCTAGGTCCCTTTGGCTCCTTCCAACCTGGTGGATAACCTATTAATTGGAAACACTTATCCAAAGTATGACCAAGAAAGCCACAATGTGTACATTTTTGGTTTTTTCTTGTCCTTATTTGACTGAAACTTTGAAAAAATTTGTTGTCTTGCCAACATGGCTACAGACTGATTCACATTCTCCATAGGATTGATGTATATGTTGGAGTTATTCAGTCCACGCTGGGATTCTTATTGAAGCAATAAGGAGTAGACTTTGGACAAAGAAGGTAGGGGAGAATTAATCCACAATTGGCTTCTTAATTAGGCATAGGAGTCATGTAAACCATTGAGAAATTTCATGACTGAATCATTTTGCTGGGAATTAGCCATAACAGATGACATATTGCAAGTACACAGTCAACGGGAACATTTCATAATTGGACGATGGCTAATATACTCTGAACTGGTTGTAGTATGTGGTAATAGAACTGTTACCTTGAGATATCATACTTAATAATTTCTCCAAGTGAAAGACTCGAGGGCCATCGCTGCGGGCATATCTTATCTTCAGCTCATCCCATACATCTTGTGTTGTAGCAAAGAATAGCAAGCTTTGTCTAATGTCCTTGGCAATAGAATTCAATAACCAAGACAATACTAAATTGTTGGCCCGTTTCCACGCATTATGAAGATTAACAGAAGAAGCACAGGGCATTAGAAGAGAACCATCAACAAATCTATTTTTGTTTTTAACATTGAGTGCCATCAAGACTGTTCTATTCCAAGACAGGCAATTCTCACCGTGAATGGCTCGTATACTCTAACCGCTCCGGATTGTCACTTGGGTGAAGGTAATAAGGAGAAAAAGGGTCATCCATTTGATGATTGACAACCATAATTCAAGAATGATATGTAAAGATATCACGGTATAAGAGATATATCAAGAACTGATCACAGATTCGATCAGAAAAGAGAAAAAGAATTGAGATTGATCACATATATAGTTGATGAAAGAAGAGGATTTGCAGAAATGGAAGTGTTCTTCAAAGAACTACTGATACCATGTAAAGAATGATAAACTCCATTGAAGATGGAAGAAAGAATATGAATTGATTAGTGCTATGTACAAGATGATTTACAAGTATATATAAGAAAGCTAGAAGCTAATCTATTGGTTAATCTGATAACAAAATTTGAAACTAATTTAACTATATTAACTAACTAACTGTTACATTAGAGATATCTTGACAGTCGCCCACCCCCCCCACACACAGCCGTCAACTGGTCATGGTGCCTTCATTAGGGCATTCATGGTCCAAAAGGTTGAGGCCGCACTTGTAATAATATGGGGTGACATAATGAGGTCCTATACGTATTAGCAATATTGATCTCACAAGTTTTTATTTTTGTGCAATTCTGGTTCTATAAATTTAAAGTATTGGCATATTTGATCCTATAATGTTAGGAATTTTATTGTTTAGATTTTGATGAATGCCATGTAAAACTTAGAATAGAAAGTTGGCACCCCAATTCTTGTTGTAAATTGTATTGTAACAATTAGAGTCGCTGTGAGTTAAGGCAAACACGCCTAACATGCAAGAAGACAAACAAGACTGGAAGGAAGACTCTCGCGAGACAATGAGTATGGCAAAGAAGAGTAGACGGAACTCTATCAAAAAGCGAGATGAGATGCAGGTGAGTGGAGCATCGATCAAGTCAACTCAAGAAAAGCCAAGTCTCAAGTTGAAGTGACGGAAGAGTCATCAAATGATTGAAAGTCGACTCTAAGTCACCTGGGAAAACAAGGAAATGCAATCAAGTCGAGATAATCGTAAAAGAACCGCCGAGAAATCAAGAGATTTACTTAAACAAGTAATATCTCCATACCACTTTTTCTCGAGTGCTCACCCCTTGCGTGCAAATGGAATGAACCAATGGGAAGCACCAAACCGTGTCGAACTCTGAAAAGGTGAAAGAACAATTCATACGAGGAAATGGCAATTCCAAGAACTGCAAGCCAACGATTGCAAAGTGACTTTAAAAATAAGTCTATCTCTTCAACGGTCAAATTTTTGAAAGTTCACTATAAAAGGCCGAGGAGTTTGTTTCAAAAAAAAGGATGCATGAATGACACATACGTGAGATACACAAGCACATTAGAAAAATCAAACAATCTCAATCCTCAAGCCTACATTACGAAGTACATCAATCCAACACTCACCGTGAAGGAAAGAGAACTTCAATCAGTTGAAGAGGAAACTCTTGAAGAAAAGGGTCTACGTTCGAAGGATTGTAGAAAGGTTCAAGGTTGAACCAAGTCTTAAGCTTTTGAGGGCTTCGTGATCAAATCCAAAGAGCTTGAGCAAGTGAGTCAGTAGTAACAAGGCAAAATGCCACCAGTGAAGAAGCCGAGTCGCATCAAGCCACCGAGTGATCAAGGCGTCTCAGCATCGAGTCCCTAAGGATCAAGTCGGCCGTTGTGATCAAGACTTGTATCTGGACTGTTACCGCTTTGTAAACCGATCATTACATAGTGGATTCCTCCAGAGTTGGAGAAGAGAGGAGTAGAAGAATTACCCCATCTTCGACCTCTATAAAAACTTTATCGTGTCATTTACATTTCAAAGATTTAAATTCCCGCACTTTTAATTGCTTATATCCACGATAAATCTGCTATCCATTTGATAATTTATAAGTACTAAATCAAGCTCTAAAATCTTGCTTTATCAAACTTAAGGGTGTTAAGTCTTCCAATAAAAATAAAACCACAATTGAGTTAAATTGTAGCCAACAATGAGTTACTCCATCAATGTACTCAAATTTGAGTCATTGAGAGATTAACTCTACTGAGTGACTAATTCGATCGTCCATCAAGGACACAAATGTAGAATTAACTCGTAGATTTAAAAGGACTAAATCGAAAATTTGCAAGGTTTATTCAACCCCCCTTCTAAACCTTACACTTACACCCCTTGGGACCTACAAGTGGTATCGGAGCGGTTGGTTCATTGAACCCTCCGCACCGGTTATGAAATAGATCTCCAAACTTTTCAAAGTCCGCTTTAGTACTTAAACCTTCAAAACTCTTTTTATTTAAAGTCATTATCATGGAAGCAAATTTGACACGCATCCCTATGTTCACTATTGAAGAATTTGATGATTGGAAAATTCGTATGCGAGGCTCATCTATCAAAGATTACATGATGAGATGTGGATAGTGACAGAAGATGGGCCTCTACAAATATTAAAGGTGAACACAAATTTGCATTTAAGAGTTGCAAATTGAAGGAGAAGAAGATGTCTTGCTTATAGACCAGCCATGGTTGAAAACCAAGAACCGAGTGGACAAATGATGACAGAAAAAAGATGCAACCTGGATAATGTAGCCAAGGACATCCTCTACAAAACCTTGACAAAGCCATGTTCAACAAAGTCAAATCATGCAAAACGGCTAAAGAAATCAGGACAAGTGACATTGATTTGTGAAGGCTCGAGAGCAAATCAAAGAAAACAAATTATCGGTCAGGTACATGAAGTTTGAAAATTTCAAAATGATCTCGGAGAGAATCTGGATCAACTAGACGCCTTTGAAATCACAAATGAGTTGTCTACACTTGGAAAGGAATATACACGAAGGAAATGTGTATGAAGATCCTAAAAAGTCTTCCAAATTGAATGGGAAATGAAGGTCATGGCACCGAGACACTCCATGGACCTATCAAAGACATCCAATCATGAGTTATTCTCGGACCTCAAAGCCTACGAGTTTGAGCTGAAAAGAAAAGACCAGGAAGAGACAAATTGTACCCAAAATAGTCATTAATTGTCAAAGATGGGAAGAGAGCCGAGGTCAAAGAGGCAATTGACCCGTAAGAAATAGCCCGATGGTTAAAAGATTTAACAAGTTCTTTAACAAGAACTACAAGAAAGGAAAGGGTGAATCTTCCGTAAGACACTCACTCCTCCAAATCAAGGGAAGACAAAGCAACCAAGAGAACAGATCATCAAAAAGTTGAGTATCAAAGGGTCGATAACTCAAGAATGGAAAGAGTCGATCAAAAGGTCAATATCTATGTTGAATCAGAGACAACCAGGTCACTATGCCATTGATCGCTCATATCCTCGTGGTCAACAAGTACATGAATGAAGAAGAAAGAAAGGTCTTCAGGGAAAGAAGACAAGAAAAGAAAAAGGCAATGATGGTCTGCAGCAGATCACCGAGACAACCAAGTCAAGAGAGACAAAATGATTCAGAGAGCAAGTGAAGTCGACTACTCAAGTGACTCGAAGAAGAAGCCTTGATATGCTTAATGGCCAAAGAACAAGATCAAGAAGATGAGGTACAATCTAATTCAACAAGCTCGGACACTAGTGATAGTGATCGTGACACACACTTCATCACCTACTGATCTTTATGATTCATTAGGCAAAATGATGAAAGATTTTGAGCACATTAAATCCTCACACACACTATTGAATGAGGAAAACAAACTTACTTAAAAGTCAAAACTCAAAGTCGACTAAGGAGCCGAGTACTCCAAGTCAAATAGTCATTGAAAATGAAAGTTTAAAGGTGAAAATGCTAAATTAGTAGCAGAAATTGCTGCTATAGAAAGGAGGAGAATGACCTCAAAATGTTATTGCCTCATTCACTAAGGCATCTAAATCATTGGATGATCTTATTATGAGTCAAAGAGAATGTGGAGACAAGACAAAGCTTAGGATTTAATTCCTTTGTGCCATGTCAAACCTCAAGAGTAATTTTGGAAAAAGGATCTTCAAGTCATGAAGAGTCCGAAAATCCAAAACTCTAAATATTGCACACACTTTCACTCTAAAGCACAATACTAAGCAAACTGGCCTTGGTTACAAAGGAAAAGGAAAATAAATATTGAGTGTCTTTGAAAGGGACAATTGAGAAGAAATTCAAATTGAGTCCCTCAAAGAACTCCAAAATGAAAATACTCAGAAAGAAGAAACAGAGCTACCAAAAATCCTTAAAATCTATAAAAGAAATACATATGATGGGAATGGTAGAAAATATCCAAGCCAAGTCGATTGGAATAATGTGAACTATCAAAGATAGACTTATGGAATATAAGCCCAAATGGCAAAGGCCTAGAACTCAAGAAAGGCCATTCCAAAAGCATAAGAGCTTTCATCAAAGACACACATGCACCTAGGCACTACACTCAAAAACGCCACAATTACCCAAGGAAGGCAATTGCTAAAACACATATGCAGTGCATACGACAAAAGAGACAAACTGTATGAACCTAGAATCCCCAAGCAATTTTCCAAATTAATTATGATTATGGCACGATAGATGGCAACCCCTGAGTCAAATCATTTGGCTATAGGTTGGTTGGATCATCTTATAATTTAACCCCTCAGACCCGCACAAGTATGGGTACCTAAAACTTAATTTCCTTGATTGCGGGTTCAAGGAACAAATGAGTGCCAAGGAACCTGGTACATGGATAGTGGTCTGCTCCGCACATATGACAGAAATAAGAGAAATCACAAAAATTCAAGAAAGTCAAAGGAGCCAAAGTCATATTTGGAGGAAATGAAGCTCCTGGTGAAATAAGAGGCATTGGATCCATCAAGAGGAATGGATTAGAAATCACGATGTTGCATATGTTGAAGGACTCAACTTCAACCTCATCGAGTATCAATCACCTCGTGGACAAGGGCTACAATGTTGGATTCAACATGGGTATATGCCAAATCAAGGATATTGAATCAAATGAAGTTGTCTTTGCAAGGATGCGCATGTAAGAACATGTATGTAGTGAATTGGTCAACCGCAACACCCAAAGACCTGCCTACTAGCAAAGAGCACAATTAATCAAGTTGGTCGCGGCACAAAAAGCCGAGTCACCCGAATTTCAAAACAATTAACAAGCTAGCAAGAAGTCATCTTGTAGAAGGACTTCCAGCACTCAAGATACAAGAAGGAGAGTATTTGTGATGCATGTCGGAAGGAAAACAAATCAAGTCGTCATTTCAAAGAAAAGACATGCCCATCCTCAACAAGAATATTGATCGCTTCATATGGATCTATTTGGCCCAAAGGGAACCAAACAAAGATAAGTGGAAAGAAATACACCTTGGTGGTAGTAGATGACTACTCAAGATATACATGGACAATATTCATGTGCAAGAAGAAAAAACTCTACAAAAACTACCACAAATTGATGAAGAGGATTCAAAATGAGAAAAGTCAAACCATTATCAAAATAAGATCGGATAGAGGAACCGAGTTTGTCAATGGAATAATAACTCAAGATCTTGTATTGAGAATGATATTGGTCATGAACTATCACCGCAAGGACTCCACAAACAGTAATGGAGTTGCGAGAAAGAAGAAACCCTCAAAGAAGCGAAAAGGACCATGTTAGCCAAGCAGATTACCAAAAAGATTTTGGGTGAAGCAATCAACACAAATTTGCTACACCCAAAACAGATGTATGATAAATAGACATGACAAAGACTCCCTATGAGATATGGACTGGAAGAAACCAAGTGTTGCATATTTCGAGAATATTTGGATGTAAATGCTTCATTCACAACAATGACAAAGACAACCTAAAGGCTTTTGATGCTAAAGTCGATGAGGGTATCTTCTTAGATACTCACCAAAGCAAAGCCTACAGATACTCAACAAAAGAACTATGGTTACGAGAAGAATCCATTCATGTAGTATTTGATGAGCCAAATGTAAATGGAAAAGACATTGAAGAGTCACCGATAAGTCAATCATCCAACCATACGAAGAATCCCTATGTCAAGTCAAGCCGAATTATCAATTCGAAGAAGATGAGATAGTCAATCTCAAAAGCAATGGGAAAATTTGCGGCTAAGTGATAACGAGAGAGTCGACCACACCAACACAACCGCAAGTCGATCAATCCAGCTAACTTACTCCAACCTCGACGTAAGATGGCCGAGAGACCATCCACGAACTTGTCATTGGAGATATAAGAGAAGGTGTCAAGACAAGATCCGAACTCAACAGAAGCAATGTTCACATGCTTCATTTCGCAAATAGAGCCCAAAGATGTGTCACAAGCATTGACGACACACATTGATTCAAGCTATGCAAGAAGAGTCAATCGGTTTGAGAGAAATAAAGTATGGGAATTAGTGCAAAGACCCATACATCAAAATGTTATTGGAACCAAATGGGTATTCGTAAATAAGATGAACGATGAAGGCTGTGGTAAGAAACAAAGCAAGACTAGTAGCCAAAGGATATTGCCAAAAGAAGGGATGGATTTTGATGAAACATTTGCCCTCGTAACAAGATTGGAAGCTATAAGGATGTTTCTTGCCTATGCAGCTCACAAGAATTTCATTGTATATCAAATGGATGTAAAAAGTGCATTCCTAAATGGTTTATTGGAAGAAGAAGTGTATGTTGAACAACCTCCAGGATTTGAGCGTAAGACTCTTGGAGACAAGGTATATAAACTCAAGAAAGCCTTGTATGGATTGAAACAGGCACCCGAGCATGGTATGATACCCACAACACAATTCCCGATCGAAAATGGATTCACAAAAGGAAAAGTAGATAGAACACTTTTCGTAATTCAAGACAAGAAGAGTATACTTTTGCTTGTTCAAATATATGTGGATGACATCATTTTTGGATCCACTAACAAAGAGTCGTGTGAAAATTCTCAAACCTCATGCAAAGCAAATTTGAAATGAGCATGATGGGAGAGTCGACATTCTTCCTTGGACTTCAAGTGAAACAAATGAAGGATGGAACCTTCATAAGTCAAACAAAGTATACCAGAGATTTAATGAAGAAGTTTGGTATGGAAGAGAAGTCTTCAGAAAAATACCAATGAACACATCGCTTAAAATGGACATGGATGCGGATGGCAAGCCAGAGATCAAACAAGATACGAGAGCACTTATCGATCATTGCTCTATCTCACAAACCTAGCAGCGGACATCACCTTTGCAGTAGGTGTATGTGCAAGATTTCAATCGCTCCAAAAGAGAGCCATATGATAGCAAATAAGAGAATATTGAGATACTTGAAAGGAAGCCAAGAAGTAGGTCTATGGTATCCAAAGGAAGGTGGATTCAAACTAATTGGCTATTCGATTCTCGACTATGCTAGATGCAGAGTGGATAGGAAGAGCACCTCGTGCACATGTCAAATGCTAGGAAAGATCGATTTCCTGGTTTAGCAAGAAGCAAACTCAATAGCCACATCTACAAATGAGGCGTAATACATACATGGGCAAATTGTTGTGCCCAAGTCCTATGGATGAGACAAAGAATGAGAGACTATGAAGTTGAAGAAAAAGAAATTCCAATCATGTGTGATAACACAAGTGCCATTGCAATCACTCAAAATCTGTGTTGCACTCAAGAACAAAACATATTGATGTCGATATCATTTCATAAGAGATCATGTTGAAAAGAAGGACATTATCTTGGAATATATCTCAACCGATAAACAACTAGTCCGACATCTTCACAAAACCATTATGTGAGTCAAGATTTGAAGAACTCAAGCATGAGTTGGGGTTAATTGAGTGAATCGACACTGCATTTAAATCAAAGAAGAGAATTAGAACAGAAAAGGAGTGAAAAAGAGCTGAAAACAAAAATCACCAAGAATCACCAGACGGAAAAGACAACTACACCAAGTCACCGATAGTTGAGTCACTAAGAGAATCACGAGGAGTAGAGTTAAATCGGCTAAGAGATAAGTCAATAACTTATGAGCAAAGTGACAAAAACGCAATCGTTTTGACTTAGCGGGAATGTTTTAAGGAACACGTCGCATAATGATGATGTGTACACATAAAGCCGCACACTAAGCTTATGATTGGATATAAATGCTGCCGCATTAAATACGAGACGTGAAATGCTCAATAGGCGTCGAAAATCCAAGCCGTTGATTTTGATCACAATTCAAAACCGTCCGCACGCCCTTTCATAAACCATATTTAAACCATTTTCGCCCGTTTCTCTCTCACACTTCTAAAAACTGTTCATCTCTTTCTCTCAAAAGGCAAAGGCAAATACTCTCGAAACCCTATCAACCTTCAAATCAATTTCTGAGTTTTTTTTTCCTTGATATAATTCTGAGAAATGGCACCAACTTATGACTTTACTAAGTTAGGAAAGCAAATCCACACCGGTTCGACGGTGGATTTCGACGAATGGTGAAGCAGGGTCCGACGACACCCTGGTGAAGAAAATTGCTGAGAAGTTGGAAACGCCCCGGACTAAAACCGTTTCTAACGCTGAATATCCGATGGCCTATGTGGAGGAGGTCGCGCGATAATTCTACGTGAATGCCGAGATTCACGATGAAGGAATCAAGTCATCTGCTTCACGGAAGCGGTGACTATCACCGCCAAGGATTTGGTGAATATTGCTCACTACCCAGGAAGGAGCATCCGAGATCAAAGAAGTTGATGTAAACTTGGTGACGCATGGAAAGAAATAGCCAAGTCCGACTTTGCCGATAAAATAATATACACAAAGAAACAAGAGATCACTGGCCAAGGAGGATTATCACAAGTTCTTGGACATAGTTGCCAAATGTATCGACATCAAATTTGGCGCCTTTGACCAATCACAAAGGCAAAGTTGATTGTGATGGTTGCAATCATCGAAGAAAAAGAAGATAAACTGGCCGAGTTTATCTACAAGAGACTCTGCCCGAACGTGGGGAACAAGTCCTTCAAAGAAGATGGCACATTTGGAGGATCCTCGGGATATGGCCTGGTGATTGGCCGGCTATTGGAGGTGAAAGGAGTCCCTCTTAGACATGGGAAGGCCTTCCATGTTAACAAGAGGATGTTCGAGCTAACCTCTCTGGTGCTCGGAAGAGAGCTTACGCCAAGAGAGGCGACACCAGCAGAGGGGGAATCACCGACCCAAGATACACCGCTTCCTCTCCACCAAGAAGAAAGTTGCCCCGCACACTTAAGAAGACACCGCCCCCGCAAAGAAAGAAAACCAAACATGCTCCCCGCCCGCCCCTGCGAAGTCACCCGCCCCAGCCCGGCGTGTCACCCGCCTGTCGTGCGCGGGGTCGAGAAGGACTCACAAATACCTTCTCCGATCGTCAAAAGAGGAGAACGACAAGCCCGCATTTACCAGCTCCTCGTAAACAAACACCAAGACCGCCCCCCGCCGCCAAGACTCAAAGGACACCGCCTCAACCGGATATTCCCTTGGTACAAACCAGAGAGACGAAGACTCGTCAAGCGGTCCGAACAGAGAAACCAAATTGAGTCTTTTACTCAAATAGCACAAATCTTGGAGAAGTAGAGTCTCCGATCTAGTTGATGAAACACCCAAGTCTCGCCGGGGCGATCAAAGAGGCAACCCAAGACACACTGTAGCTCACACAATCAAGCACAAGAAGAACCTGCGAAAGCGAGATAGTGATGTAATGATCCTATCTCCACCTTACCCGGACATCCAAAATCGTCACAGAGTGCGAGTGGAGAGAAATGGAAGTTGAGCAAGTCGAGGGAACAGCAGTTCCAACGGCCCGAGTTCATAGAAGAAGAAGAGAACTGCTAAATTTCCTCGACTAACTATCGTGCTCCCAAAGACTTGATGAAGACAAATCGCTTAGACATCCTGCAGATCTACAAGGACAGGGAGAGAGAAAAGCAAGTCAAGAAGCCGAAGCACGTGAGAAGGCAAGCATCCGCCTATCTCTCCACCACGTAACACTCCCATCCTCTCCTTGATATCTTCTCCGAAAGTGACGAGGAACTGCAGAATCTCACGCCGCGGTAAGAGTTGCAAATGCAGCAAGCATTGCACGAGTCAAGAATCCTTCACGAGCAAAGACGATGGAGGGACCAGGAGAGTCCTCCGAAACACACTAGAAATCGATCCAATGGGAGTGGTTCAAAGAAATAGCCACCGATGTTCTTTGCTACCACTTCCCTCACTCGGAAGAAGGCAATAAGGGAAATGGCGATGAAATCGGAATAATGGGGACCCCAATCGAGCTAACCCCTATTGAAGGTGTGCTACCACCGCCCCAACGGCTGAACAATCAATTGAAACGGCCGGGAGTTTGGAGACGAGTGACCCCATTCCAAGTCACTCACCGGTGCGTGCGCCCGATTGAGGGGGAAACTCCTCCACTGCAGCAAGGTCGGAGGATGCTGCAGATGACTCCACAACGAATCAAGGAGGCGAAGAAGAGAAATTACAATCACAAGAAGAACAGAAGTTGCCATCAACGAAGCTCGCATATTGAGACTGTCTCACCGAGGTGCCAACTCGCTCTCGGCTAATGACGCGCCGATGCGATCGAGGCACGAGGAAGGAATAGCCCGGGAGTTAACACTGGCGATGAAAGTGCAATCCATGGGGTTGAGACTCCAATGGATGCCACCGTAGAAGACCCTAAGACAAACCGACATCTGTCGAAAGGGAGGACCAAGGCCTCGCAGCAGAGAGACTGGGAGGTAATGAAGGCCCACGGGAGGTTGAGACTTCTCGGGTAAAGGAGTCAAGTAGAGAACATCCCTCCCGCTATCATCGACCCATCCGAGAAGGAGATCAGCACTTCATGATTCCCAGGACAACCCCGATGTCACTTTTCTCGGGATCGGAAGCGAAGAAGAAGCCGAGTCATCCCCCGGCAAATCCAAAATACTCACCGCGGATGTTCCACGCACGAGCAAGTCGATCCCAAGACTACTCGTCAAACTTTTAACTTTGATGATGAGCCACCACTAGAAATCTCATCATCGTCCGATGACGCTTGATAAGGTCGAGGACAAGTCTATCTGAAATAGAAAAATCAGCAGACCAACGGTGTTAAGACAGTGAGGCTCAAAGCAAGTCGTGGGTCTACTTCACAACCAAACCCAAATTGAACCAGAGACCACCGCCCGCCCCTCAAGCTGCAGATACCACCGTCGGCGGTGATGAATCTTTGTGGAATCTTTCCCCTTTCTCACTGGAGATACCAGAACTCCACGAAGAGTCGAAAAAACGAACAAGCACGCTATCACAGACCAGCTCCTGTTTTTCACTCAGGCACCATTGTTCCAGCCGATTTTGACTTTGACGCCGTATGGCCATCACCGCAATGAAGAATCAGGTGAAGTTCGAGAAGTGTTCAAGGCAATCGTTTTGAAGTTGAAAGGATGGAGAGGCATCGTGCCTCTTTGGACATGCGATTGGACAACAGAGATGCCACCCTTACAAATTGACTTAAGAGGCATAACATTCGAATAATGGAATGGTGGCAAACAATCAATCAATGCGTGTGGAACAGTGAGATACTTGAACTTTGTTCAACAAGTCAGCTGGTGTGGAGAGTCGAAAATGCCGATGCGAAAAACGGCCGAGGGAACACATTGAGCATATGCATGAAGCTCACACCGCCGAGATCAAGGCCTGCGTGAGCGAGCAAATGCAAATGATATACAAAGCGTTTGGAAGAACACATGACAAGAAAATTCAGCCTTCTCATGGCCGAGATGAAGCGATTTCAATGAGAATCCAACGCTACTCGCTTCAATTCCGTCTGCCGCATACAACGCAGCAGACTTGAAGTAAAATTCAACCATCGAAGACTCGACTTCATGCTTGCCAAAGATATGTTCCCTGGGGTTCCTCTATCCTTTGATGATGCCAAAAAGGGGGAAGAGGAATACCTTAAAGCAAAGAAAATCAAGTTTGAAAAGAAAGGAGCAAAAATTGAGAAGGGGAAATCACCGAGGAAGTCTTGAAACAGAAGAAATGAAAGCTTGTTGAGGGGAAGGATCAGCAGATATGACATTGATGATTGCACAAACCCCCAACAGGTCCTCACACAAATGACATTTTAAGCGAAGAACTCCCATGACTCTGCCACTCCAACACTCTGCCGTATCTATGGGCCGAGAAGAGAAAAGCAATTGAAGCGGGGATGAAGGAAGTGGAAGGAAGAATGGATGCCAGGGTGATGAACATCTTGAAAGAACATGGAGGCATTCCAAGAGATGCGAGACACGTATGCCATTTCGGATGTCGGGATAGAGCCACGATCGCTTGACGAATTCAAAACGCTCGAATCAAGGATATTTTGCAAATATGTCCATGGCTCAAGCTTGGGACTTGTCTTGGGAAAAGGGTCTCACATTGTGTGAAGAAGGCGACAGCACAGACAAACCTGATCACTCTGGGTCACTCACCGGAAAGAAGAAGGCCCCAAAGACAAAGATATCGCCCGCAGGTAGAGGAAGAAGTAGTAGTGGAGGAAGAAGCTTGGACCTGGGCCTCTGCCCAACAATATTGAATACGTAGATCCGTGAAAGAAATGAGGGATCTACTGGGTGGGCTTGACCAAGTAGCGAATTTGCAAGTGGCTAAAGCTAACGCCGAGTATGCAAAAAGATTAGAAGAAGAAAACAAGAGACAAACTCAAATATGGCGGAGAGACAGAAAGAATGAGAAGAGATGAAGCCGCCGAGGAAAAGCATATGAGAAGAAAAAGAAGGCAACGACGAGAAGAAAGAAGAGAAGAAGAGAAGAAGAAGAGGTCGAACAAGATGAAAAAAAGGAGACAATGAAGGAGATGAAGTGTTCTTTGTCCAACCCTTCATGTATTTTATTATATAAATACATACAATGTAAGTCTTCTCGTAACAAAGTTATAAATTTTTTTGTGAAGACAATTATATACTCGATACACTTTGTAAAACAGTTGTGTTAAGTACAAGAATGATATGATCAATAAAAAGATTGATTATGCGCATACATTCCGTGTCAATACACTATCTGTATGTATCTTTGTTATTTGCATCTTTGTATGGTTTAAGTTTTGGCATCATCAAAAAGGGGGAAATTGTTAGGAATTTTATTGTTTAGATTTTGATGAATGCCATGTAAAACTTAGAATAGAAAGTTGGCACCCCATTCTTGTTGTAAATTGTATTGTAACAATTAGAGCCGCCAAGCCGAGTTAAAGCGCTACGCCTAACATGCAAGAAGACAAGAAGACGGAAGGAAGACTCTGCTGCGAGACAATTGAGTATGGCAAAGAAGAGTAGACGGAACTCTCTCAAGAAGCGGTGAGATGCAACAGTGGAGCATCGACAAGTCAACTCAAGAAAAACCAAGTCTCAAGTTGAAGTGACAAAGAGTCATCAATGATTGAAAGTCGACTCTAAGTCACCTGGGAAAACAAGGAAATGCGGTCAAGTCGAGATAATCGTAAAAAGAACCGTTGCCTGAAAATCAAGAGATTTACTTAAACAAGTAATATCTCCATACCACTTTTTCTCGAGTGCTCGATCCCCGAGCGTGCAAATGGAATGAACCAATGGGAAGCACCAAACCGTGTCGAACTCGAAAAGGTGAAAGAACAATTTATACGAGGAAATGGCAATTCCAAGAACTACAAGCCAACGATTGCAAAGTGACTTTCAAAAATAAGCCTATCTCTTCAACGGGCAAATTTTTGAAAGTTCACTATAAAAGGCTGAGGAGTTTGTTTGAAAAAAAAGGATGCATGAATGACACATACGTGAGATACACAAGCACATTAGAAAAACTGAAACAATCTCAATCCTCAAGCCTACATTTCGAAGTACATCAATCCAACACTCACCTGTGAAGGAAAGAGAACTTCAATCGGTTGAAGAGGAAACTCTTGAAGAAAAGGGGTCTACTTTCCAGAAGGATTGTAGAAAGGTTCAAGGTTGAACCAAGTCTTAAGCTTTTGGAGGGCTTCGTGATCAAATCCAAAGAGCTTGAGCAAGTGAGTCAGTAGTAACAAGGCAAACGCCTGTGAAGAAGCCGAGTCGTCGAGAAGCCACCGAGTGATCAAGGCGTCTCGGATCGAGTCCCTAAGGATCAAGTCGGCTGTTGTGATCAAGACTTGTATCCGGATCATTCCGCTTTGTAAACCGATCATTACTTAGTGGATTCCTCCAGGAGTTGGAGAAGAGAGGAGTAGAAGAATTACCCCATCTTCGAACCTCTATAAAAACTTTCTTGTGTCATTTACATTTCAAAGATTTAAATTCCCGCACTTTTAATTGCTTATATCTGTGATAAATCTGCTATCCATTTGATAATTTATAAGTACTAAATCAAGCTCTAAAATCTTGCTTTATCAAACTTAAGGGTGTTAAGTCTTCCACAAAAAATAAAACCACAAATTGAGTTAAATTGTAGCCAACAAATGAGTTACTCCATCAATGTAAACCGAACAGTGCATTGAGAGATTAACTCTCTTGAGTGACTAATTCGGATCCATCAAGGACACACAAATGTGTGTAGAATTAACTCTGTAGATTTAAAAGGACTAAATCGAAAATTTGGTAAGGTTTATTCAAACCCCCCTTCTAAACCTTACACTTACACCCCTTGGGACCTACATATAAGTATCTAGGAAGCAATTTCGTTACCATAAATTTTGATTTTTATTCGATTTTGACCCCCATAATATATATTTTGTACAATTTTGTTCTTGCATGGGTACTTCAATATTTCACCTTTTCGAGACCGAAATTGCACAATATTAGAACTTCTGGTACCATAATTAAGCCGAAATTAAAACTTAAGGGACCAAAATGCTATATAGGATACTTACCAGACTAAATATATCATTCATTTATATTTCTGGGACCAAAATTGCTACACAAACTTACAAGAATAAATACATGCATGGGGCGTAGACAGGATTTCCGGCAAGTGTGGTCAGAATTTTTTTCATTACAACAGAGCGGTCACAAATCTGAAAGTCGTACCTTACAACCATTCTTTTGAGGTTTTCATACTTTGAAACCTTTTTGCAATGAATTCATTATCAAATTTAAAACATATATATCTCTATAAAAAAATAAAGCAGTCATCCATCCACTCATCACTTATTCGATTACATAATTTATCATTCACAAAGCCCTTGTCGAAAACACTTTTCCAAAAAAGAAACCAATATGAGAGATAATTGATGATGGCTGATGCGTTTATTCTAATTTTGGTAATTGGGCAATGATTCTTAATTCTTTGGATCAAGACGATGCCTTTCAAATTTTAACCCAATTTTTCTCTCTTTTTTCTTTTTTCTTAATATGGGTTTAATCTTGGGCTAAATTTTCAATGCAGTTTAACAGGACCATCCCGGAATCCAAGCAGTACGTCGACCGCACTAGTCCAAATGGTGGCTATATCCACTGAATGATTATATGCCACCTCCTTTTATATATTGACCAAAAATAGCAATTAAGCCAAACTTACTGCAACAAAATTTTCAGCATGCAGAAACATGTTAAGAGACAAATGTCATATAGATAACATATATTACAAGACAATATTGGTATAACAACGGTCCAATAACAATATAATTCTATATAATTGGGCAAGGACAAAAGTTTATTTCACTGTACTGTTCAACATGCACGCCCCTATATGTCTTACAATAGTGGCAAGTTCCTTTACGATTCCTTCAAAAAAAAAAAAAATTCTTCTTTCTACGGTAAGTGTGAGAATCCTTTTTTTTTCCAAAAAAAAATAAAAAAATAGTATGATAACCTTAATATCACAAAAAAAAAATGATTAGACCTTATAATACTCTAGAATTCGTGTAAAAATCTTATTAACTACTTTCTTTTGTTGTAGACTTGTAGTGAGGGCATTAGTCCTATAAGTTGTCTTCGCTTTGACTCTGATCCGATCTGTAACTTTTTTTGCAATTTACATATATTATCATTGAAAATTCGGCACATTTATATTTTATTTATTTATTTATTTGTAGTTACTTAGAGGGTGTTTGGGTGAGCTTATAAGCTCTTAAAAATAGTTTATAAGATATTTAAGAGCTTATAAGCTCTTAAAATGTGTTTTGTAATTTTTTTCAAAAGAGCTTATAAGCTCCAAAAAAAACTGTTAGAGAGCTTATAAGCTCCTAAAAAAAAGCACCCACCCCAACTTTTTTAAAAGAGCTTATAAGTTCTTTATTTTTATACATCCAAAAGATAAAAATATCCTTAATAATTTTATAGTATCCCATATTTACCTACCACACAATTAATTATTATATTATTATTTTTTATTATATAAAAAAATTTAATTATTTTTTATTAAATAGGTTAGATCGATTACAGATCTAACCGATTGAAACGTGAACCGATAGCAAGAGTCAATTGTTCATCGGTTGGTTGTAAAAACATTATATTGGCTCAATATCACTATCTTTAGGCAAAAACTTGTGTGAGACCGTCTCACGAACATTTTTCTGTGAGACGGATCCCAATTGGGTCAAATACTGACTTGAGAAGCAAATTTCATATTTTAGCAACTTAAAACTATAATTAATTAGGCGCCCACTAGAAAATAGGAAAGAACAACTGAAGACCCAAAATAATTTTCTGAACTACGTTGATCCTTAAAGTTGAACCCACGAAGTGGGTCATCAGGGAAGAAGGTCTTCGAGAAGCACTGCCGGAGTTTTTGCATGTGTGCGGTGGTCCTTGGCAGCGGCAGACAAACTTTGTACTTCCAATGGCGGTGGGGAAGAAGATCTATGAGAGGCGGTGCTAAAAATCATGCGATAGAAGTTATCGGTGGCGGCTGACAAACTTTGTGCACTTCCATCTAGGGATGTCAACGGGGGGGGGGGGGGAGTGATCCCCATCCCCATCCCCGTCCCCGCGAGACAAACGGGGAAAAGTTCCCCCATCCCCGTCCCCGCAGGGCTCCCCACCCCCGCGGAGATTCCCTGCTCCCCGCTTTAGTTTTTTTTTTTTTTGCAAAAATTTAATTTTTTATAAAAATAATCATTTTTATATTAATAAATTATATAAAGAAACTAATAAACTACTCATTAATAAAATAAATTAAAATAATTTTGTTATTTTTCATATTTAATGTGGATATATTTATATTATATTATATATTATAAATATTATATTATATATTTAATAAGCAGTTTCCTCTGGAAATGGGGCGGGGATCCCCGCGGGGCGAGAAGTATGATCCCCGTTCCCGTCAATGGGGAGAATAATTTTCCCGTTCCCGTCCCCACGGAAGAAAATTTTGGGGAATCCCCGCCCCGTTCGGGGCGGATCCCCGTGGGGAACAGAAATTCCCCGCCCCACTGCCATCTCTACTGCCAACAACGGCATTGGCGTCAAACATGTCACACTTGTGGTGGGTTCACGACATGCAAATTGTGGGCTTGAAATTTTTTCACTCTGTTTGAGTTTATATCTATTTCTTTTTTTTTCCACAAAAAAATATGTAAATAGATATAAAATGTATGTTTCTTGTATTTAACTATTTATCCTACACTAGATTGAAAAGCATGATTATGAGGCAACTGAGAGAAGGTTTTTCAACTAGAAGCCAGTTGTTAAAAAGTTAAGGACTCTTATTTTTCACGAAATTAATAATATATATATCTACTAATTGCTTTAAAACTATTATTTTCTACTTGAAAATTAATACGTTTTACTTAAAAATTATTACAAACTAAATCCTTTTTTGAAATATTAATATTTATTTGAAAAGTATAATTTTTGACTTGAAAAATATTACTTTTTATCACTGTTCTAAAAGACCCCGCCTAGCTCCGATTAGTCTCCGCCTAGGCGCTAGGCCCCCCTTCTCCGCCTACGTTATTTTTCCAATTAGGCCCCGTCTAACCCCACTCAAGTCCTGCCTAACCCCGCCCAGGCTCCGCCTAGGCGCTAGGCCCCAGTCTGCCGCCCGACTAGCGCCTAGCGTTTTTTAGAACACTGCTTTTTATTGTAAAAGTATCACTTACTATATCTTTTAAAAATATATATTATTTCCTTAAACCATTACTTTTTACATAAAAATGATACTTTTACATGTATTAATGTTTACTTTAAAAGTATTATTTTTTACTCAAAAAGTATTATTTTTTATTGTAAAAGTATTGCTTACTACGTCTTTAAAATTAAATATTATTTCCTTTAAAATTGTTACTTTTTACAAGAAAAGTAATACAATTTTCTATTTATAGATTATTATCTCTGTTGTAAAAATCTCCGCCTAGCCCCGATTAATTCCCGCCTAGGCGCTAGGCCCTCCTCATCCGCCTACGAATTTTTTCCGATTAGGCCCCGCCTAACCCCACCCAAGTCCCACCTAGGCCCGATTAATCCCCGCCTAGGCGATAGGCCCCAGCCTTCCGCCTAACTAGCACCGCTGTTTACAACATTGATTATTATTTAATAATCCCTTTAAAAGTATTAATATTTACTCAAAAAATATCCATTTTTACTCAAAAAATATCCATTTTACTCGAAAAGTATTACTAATTGCGTCTTTTTAAATTACATACTATTTCCTTTAAAACTATTATTTTTAAGGGAAACGCTATTAACACCCCAAAACTTATCAATACACCCATTTCTCTTAATACACCCCTAACCCTTTTTAAATATAGTATATTCACTTAATACACCCTCAAATCTTTCCCAATTTACCCTTCCCCAATTCAAAACCTAATAGTATTATAAAACCCTTTTTAAACCTCAACTTGATTTATCTGCGGTATTCCATTTGCAATTGCCAGCCAACATCATCTTCTTCCTAGCTAAACATGACGCCGACATCATCTTCTCCAAATTAATCTTCTCTTCTCGATTGGGGAAATTATTATTTGTCCATACTTGTGTTTAACAAAAACAAAATTATGTTAATGATTCTATGTAAATATTTTGGGACAACTAGCATCCTACTAAGAAAGTCTACAATGTTCTTGTTGATCAAATCATTCAAAAATATATCAACAAATTTCTGTGAAGAAATCCACCAATAAATCATTAAGTACCTTTTTTTATTTATGCATTAATAAATCAAATACACCAATTTACAGAGGAAGAAATTTCAATTAGCATTGCCGTTTTCCAGACCAAAGATGAGATAAAAAGAGGAAAATAGAGAATCCAACACTACTGAACTATAATGCAAATCTTGGCAAAATTAGCTTTGAAAACAGAAATCTTGGGGCCATTATGATCCAGTATTATAATTGCTTTATTATTCTTGTAGTGAGTCATAAATGCGAATGGAAGAAAAAAGTATTGTTAAAAGTTAAAAAATGGTATAATAGAAAAGCATCAATTGTGGTTGAAGAAGAAGATGATGTTGGTCAAATAATATTGAGATTTGAGGTTAATAAAAGATTGTATAATATTATTAGGTTTTTAATTTGGGGAAGGGTAAATTGGAAAAATTAAGGGGGTGTATTAAGTAAATATATTATATTTAAAAAGAGTTGGGGGTGTATAAAGATAAAAGGTGTATTGATAGGTTTTGGGGGTATTAATAGCGGCTCCCTATTTTTAATCTGAAAAGTAATACTTTTAAAAGTATTATTTTGTATATTTGTTAAACTTATTTATTATTTCCTTTAAAAATTTTTTTATCAATTGTGTGATTTGTTATTTCCTTAAAAAGTGTTATTCTCTACAGTCACGAACTCAGCACTCTAACTCGTGCTTCTCAAATCGGGCATAATTGGTAGCCAGTAGACTTATTTTCTGCTATAAAAATCAAATTGGATGTTGATAGAAACAAAATGTCTATTTTCTTGGAAATATATATTAAATTCAAGCCATGTTAATGGCCAGGGCTTCCTTTGTACTTATGCGGCAACTATTTGTATGTGCTGACGGAATATTCCAAATAAATTTCTCAATGATATGAATAACACTTTAATGGTGCCCATAAATCAATTGATGATCAGAGATGCATCGAAGATGTTGGGAAGCGTGGATGGCCTCGATTAAAATAATAACCGCACACACAAATAATTATCTCAAATAAAATAAAGACCAAGAAAATAAGATGATAAGCCAAGACACAAAATTTAACGTGGAAAACCCCAAAAGAATAAGGGGAAAAACCACGGGGCAAATATCCACAAAGAATCCACTAACAAATAGTGATTACAAAATAGCACAAGCTTTTTCCCCAAAGCTTGTGTTAATTACAACAATGGGAAAAATACCCTCTTTTGGTGTATCTCACAATACTATAAAATAACCCAAAGAAAACCCACAAATTTCCCCAAAGCTCACACAGTGTTGAGAAACTCAACCCCACTATTTTCTGACGCACAGTCAAATATTTATAGTGATCTCTATATCACTATTTTGGAGTAACTACTCCCCCTCAATTGGAGAAAACTCTCCCACTCGAGAAAACTCACTGCCAAACTCTCTCTTGGCTTTTCTCTCTATTTTTCTTCTCGGTGCATTTGCTCTGCCTGATTGAGCCTATTTATAGGCAATACTTTGCAAATGCTTCCAAATTATTCAGCCAACTTGTTACTATTGCTTTGGCAACTTTGTCAATTTTTCTATCCTTTTCAATTGTAGGTGCCTACCCACAATCTTCAACAAATGTTGGCTGCATGTTTTCTTTCTAAAAAATATGAAGCCACCCACATGGGGTGGACCCAAGTCAACAATCTCCCCCTCCACCACATGTGGAGATAACACATTCTACTTGTGTGGTAGAATAAATTCAATATGCACACAACATATTCACCTTCGGGGAAAACTTCTCTGCGAACACATCGCACTGGTCTGCTACAAATCTCTGAAGCCATGGTTAACTATCGTCGAGGAGCTACTCTCGTCATTAGAAAACCAAGTATTACTGCAAGCCTCCACATACTGCTGGACACTCTCAAATATCTCTTGCTCCCCCTTAACGAAAAATGTGACGTTCCTTGGTCGACCAACCAAACTCTAGCGCGCTATTTGGTGAAGGGTACAACTCCCCCTCGGCTCAACACCCCATGTGAGTGGCATATCACTGGTGTTGCAAGCATCCATAACATCATCCTCAAAACCTTCTTTGATTGGACACACCTCTAACAAAGAAGAACTTGGAGCAAGATCTGACACTAAGTCATGGCTGTGCAGTCTCCATCATCCCGACATCTCTGTATCTTCTGATACACTATATCTCCCATAACCTTTACATTACTCACACAAAATACATGAAAACGACATCTCAATCAAATTCTTTTCGCAACTCCTATATGCAAACACATTGCACCTAACACGTTTTTTTTTTTTTTTTAAATAATAAGCGAAAAAAAAACTCTTCTACTACCTACCTATTAGAACAACAATTACAAAAAGTCAATGGCATACCTTTGGCAAAAGAAATGAGGGTTTTCCTTGCCAAAATTTCTCCTCATCACTAACAGTTCTCACTTGCCACGAATTTGATGAAGACTCGTCTTTAGCTGTAGTTAGTCCAGCAGAACACACTTTGACACGAGTCTTGTACAAATTACCTGATATAGCTCCTCTCGCAACCACCATTGATCTTTTTGTAAGCTTCCACCTTTCATTGCCAAAACAACTAACATAACCTCAGCGGTCCAACTCTACTCTCAAATCGATTCGAGACGCAGATCCGCACATGTCGAACATTCTTTAAAGTCAACGTGTAACCGATGTTGTGCGGATGCACACATCACCAACACCAACAATACTCGCTTTATTATTATTCCCGAACTTGACAAAGCACTCAAAATCTCCCATTTTTTGTGCATCAAAAATTCTTTGTTGGGTGTTGCATGAAAAGAAGTCTTGAATCAATGACCCAATCAAGATCCGAACTAGCCATATGCGCAGACAATTGTGTTTCTCGAAGAGAGCACAAGAACATCACCATCCGGAAAAACAAATATTTGTCTTCCTCATCATTCACTATCCACTTTTTTCTTGGTTTGTCTTTTCTCGATCTCCTTCATCTTGCTTTCTCTTATAGCAATCTTTTATCACGTGTCCAGGTTTGTTGCAATAATAACACCGCTTGGATCACGGGATTTTGAACCTCCTTTTCCTTTATCTCGATCATTGCCTTTATGTCTCCCCGTGACTCAACATCGAGCACGGGAACTTTCTGCACCTTGTCCCATTCGCCTTGTTTCCTCATTGAACAAGCTATTTTTGACCATATCCATAGTCAAAATACCATCAGGAGCAGAATTGCTGAGCGAGACAACTAATGTCTCAAAACTGTCTGGCAAAGATCCCAATAAATATAACCCCTGCATCTCGTCATCAAACTTTAAGCCCACGGCTGTTAGTTGATTTAAGATGCTTTGGAAAGTACTCAAGTGTTCGGCAACTGAACTTCCCTCGTTATACTTCAAGTTGACAAGTTGTCTGATCAAGTAAGTTTTGTTTTGAGTGTGCTTCCTCTCGTACATGGCTTCCAATTTCGTCCACAGGCTATGGGCATCCGTCTCTTGAGTAAAGTGGTGAAACACGCTCTGATCAATGAAATGTCGAATCATACCACACTACGCCAGAAAATAGTTCAGATAACAGATTTCAGATAGCGCTTTTAGATATAAGTGTTATTGCAAAATTGACATATATTTTAGACAACACTTTTGTAGAAAAGTGTTATCACAATAAACCATATAATAACGTTTTATTAACAAAGCGTTATATGAAGAAAACTGAAGATAGCGCTTAATTAAATAAGTGTTATATATATTCTTGGAATAACGATTCGTACAACAAGCGTTATCCTAAAGCGTTATCTAAAAACACTGAAGATAGCGCTTAATTAAATAAGTGTTATATATGTTCTTGGAATAACGCTTCGTACAACAAGCGTTATCCTAAAGCGTTATCTAAAATCACCAAGATAACGCTTAATTAAATAGTGCTATATACATTCTTGGAATAACGCCGTAAACAAAGCGTTATCCTAAAGTTATCTATCTAAAAAAATCAAGATAGCGCTTAATTAAATAAGTGTTATATATGTTCTTGGAATAACGCTTCGTGACAACAAGCGTTATCCTAAAATGTTATTTTAAAAATAATTTGTTCCAAATATTTTATTAAGACAACGTTAAATAGAGAAACAATATATATTTTCTCATAATGATGCTTTGTACAACAAACGCTATCTCAAAGTGTTATATGTGAAATTTTTTTTCTCTCCAGCGACATTTATTTTCTCGACCGTAATTTTATTTTTTATTTGAGATGAAAACCGAAAATGCATTTAACCAAAATTGCTAGAAAAAGCTTGGTGAGCTAGTTAATGGTGGCCATGGTTCCATGCCGTTTTGACAAAACTAAATAAGATTAAAAAAAAGCACTTAACTCCCTAATATCAGAAACTATGGCCTTGTTTGTTTATGTTTCCAAGGTCCCATTTCCAATTTCCAACTATTCATAGAAATGGAATCATGTTTGTTTCTAAAATTTCCAATGGAAATCATCATTCTCACTTTCCACTTTTCACATAAAACATCATCTCAAACCTACAATTTCATCTCTCAACCCTATACACTACCCTACATCACTTATCAATCATTATTCTTATTTTTTAATCTAATTATATATGTGGGACCCTCCATTATCAACTTTATCTACTTAAAATACTACTATATATATCTAATGGGACCCACTAGCCTACAATCTTATAAATATAATATTATATATTCAATTAAAATATTCAACCACTATCAACTTTTCAAATTATTATATACATAAAATAATATTTCAAAACTACTTAACCAAACACAATCTCATTTCCAAACCTACATAAAACTCATTCTCATTCACTCATCCAAACATAATTCCAGTTTTCACACGAAAACCAATAAATTCTGAAAATTCATTTTCCAACACTAGAAACTAGAAATAGTCCATGGAAACATAACCATACAAGGCCTATGTTTCCTAAATATGACAGATCGATTGAGGCGCTGGAGATTTTTGAAAGAAGAACTTGACTGTCAGTTTCCATATGTATGCTTTCAGAAAATACTTCTACCAATATTTTTGCCCCTTCAATTCGACCTGCAAAATACTTTCACGAAAAAACTTCTCACCACCAATATCTTCTCAAATTTCTCTAAGTTTCAAAAAACTCTCTCTCAAAAAAACTTCTACCAAAATTTATGCCCCTTCGTTCCGCAAAAGTCTTTCACATTTCTCCCCAAAATCTTCTCAAAATCCTCAGAGTATCAAAATCTCGCAAAAACCTGCCGCAACGATTGCCCCTGCAACTCCACCTGGCCCTCTGCCGCCGATCGTGGCCGTCAGCGCCGCCATCTCCGCTTTCCCCTCCGGCCATTATTCGTTCTACTCTGACGCCTTTCAGGCCTTCACGTAAGTTGAGAATCTGTATTAATTGTGTCCGTTAGGGCACCCAACACGATTTGGTTTTTGATTGAATCCAAAATCAGTTTTTTCTCCAAAATCCCAAAATTTGAAAACCCTAGGCCCAAATCAAGTAATTCTTCATTATTCTGAGTTATTTCTCCTTGTTTTCGAATGTTTGTTAATTGTATCCTCAAAATCTCACAAAATATCTAACGGAATAGGATGAGAAAATTGTGGCAGATAAGCTTTTCGTACGCCATCTTTGTTCTGAAAATAAGATTTGACATGGGCTTGATTCAATTTTGGTCGATTGCTTTATGTTTAATGAGCCTGCTGTTTTTTACTTAATTTAGTGTTTAAATAGACTTATAAAAATTTGATTAAACTGCTGGAATTCGTACCTTGTTAATGCCTTATTTTCAGTATAACGTATTAGTGCAATTAGTAAATTGGATTGTCTGTTGCTTGATCATTGTTTCCAAATTAATGGATGTGGAATAAGAATGCTCATTGAAAAACATGATATTGGCTTAGGAGAGTATGATTAGGAAAATGATTATTTTAGTTTGTGCTTTGACAATAATTGGAACTTCATAGTCTTCATGGGGTAAATTAGTACTACAGATCCAGATCATGGGAATGGACAAACTTATCCATTAATTAACGAAGCATTAGAATGAACCACCATTTTAAGATGCTTAATTTTTGTTAGATTGATAAATTAGTAGAGATGGGGTTAATCTATTTGAATTGGTACTAGTGCCAATATATATATATATAGATATTATATATATATATATATATATATTACAGAAGCATACAACACTCAGATAAAAAAGGAGTTATTAAATAGATGCACATGAGTTCAGTAAATCATTTAGTTGCACCTTGATATTAAGTATTGTTCAATCCATTATTTGATCATCTATAATGGAATCTGGTTTTAAAGATAATATTGGTTGTAGTGTTGCACTCGCATTACTAGTTAGGTAATTTAAAATTTGGAGTCATATATATTTGTTACGACACATCATATCAAGGTTTCATTTTATATTATATTGACAAGTCCCTTAAATTATGTGCAACAGCTCCTCGAGACTCTCTAGTTCATAAGGGTCGAGGGCCGACGAATTTATGTAATGAAGTTGAATTTTCATTTATATAATTTGGTGAACTGATTCCTTTTTTTTCCCTTTTGTTTTTTGTAGAGCTCAGGGTTGAGCTCCCTAACAATCCATAGTCAATCGTTTAATCTCCATCAAACTCACTTCAAGCAATTCTGTTCTATTGTCCTTCTTCTCCTTCGGACAAAAGTATCTTCTAAACTTTGTGGTTGGCCTACCTGTTGGAAAGACTATATTCCTGAGATTAAACAAGTCCTATCTATTAAGGTATTTCATTTTTTTTACAATTTTGTTCTGTCATTGAATTAAGGTATTTGGAGGAGAGTTTTTTAAACTTTTATAATCTTATGTCTTCTCTTTATTTAAAATTGATATAACAGGTTGCGTAATATGCCATCGTTTATATGGGGAAGAACTGTTACTAATAGATAAACTACAATTTATGGTAGTGCGAAATCAGCATTGCTATAGGTTGCTTAAAATGTTTTTGCATCACTCTGTAAGTCTCCATATTAGCATGTGCTGATAGTTTCTTGAAAGTTGTTGTATACATCCAGTTGACCTACAATTAAATTTCTCTGCCCTTCACAATATCTAAGTTAAATCAAGTTTAATAATTTCATTTTGGTATGTGCTTTACCATAACAATTGTCAATTTTAAGTCTTATTACTAATATGCTGCCCTTTTTCATTTTTTTTTTCCCAGAAGAGAGCATGGAGTTTATTCTCAAGCTGCCTGCGGTGGTGAAAACTCATAAAAGTCTGGTATATATATGGCAAAATGAGGAGAAAATATAGCTTGTTTAATTAGTTAATAATAGTTATTGGAATAGTGCGATCTCAATGTACTTAGCAGTTAGCATATGCAGAGAGCCCAGTGATGTGTTTGGCTCAAGAAGATAAACTCATCATTATCATATTATAATTTGATAAATGATTCTTCATGATTTTATTGTTTTACTTCTTTTTCTGGCACTTTCTTTTCCCATTTGTGGTGAGTTTTATTGAAAACATGGGATGAAGATGAATGAAAGAAAGGGAATAAAGGTGGATAATTTGGTTCAGGTATATGATAATGTGGTGAGTTTTATTGTAAACTAGACATGTTGCTAGTTTGTTGGGTAAATAGCACTGCATGAGGTAATTTTCTTTAAATCTCTTTCTTTAATTTTTTCTTAATTTTGTTGTTATATCTTATGATTTAATCTCTTATTTCAGAAACCTTCTTGGATAGATGAGACTATGGATGGATTTGTAAACTTTATTATTATTTTCTATTTCTCGGTTTATAATGTATTTTGTATATGTTGTAATATGTATAATGATATTTTAAATTTGTACTTGTTACTTGTCTTATTAATTTTTATTTTTTTAAATACACAGGCATGTGGTTCTTGATCCGGCAAAGGTTGAGAAAATGCATGGTTTCCAAGTGAATGACACACATAATGTTCTTCGTGGCTACGCGCAACGCTAGTTCTAAAACTATCGATTATTGCTAGAATTCTAAGACTTATTAGCTTTATTTTAGAGAGGCGAGCTATTCTTACGACATTATATTGAGATACTTTTGTTTTTGTTGCAAGTGCATGATGGATTGTTCAATATTATTATACTGTTAAAATAATATTTTAAGATAAATTGTCTCTTTGTTTTTTAATTTTATGAATTTTGTTTTCGCTTTTCTATTGCATTTTGTTTGCTCTTTGTTGGTCACATGATTAAATGGTGGGAAACATAAGTTTGGCTAAATATTGAAAGCAGAAAAATCTTCGTAAGATAACGCTTCTTTTATGAAGTGTTATCTACTGAATACAAATATGAGATAATGCTTCTTCCCAAAAGCGCTATCAATTTAACGTCAGATAACGCTTCTTTTATGGAGTGTTATCTTATGAATAAAAATATGGGATAGCGCGTCCTCAAAAAAGCGCTATCAAATATGCATCTCAGATAGCGCTTTATAAGTGCTATCTACAGATAGGGCTTCGATAATAACGGTGGTTCTTATAAAGACTTCAAAGCGCTATCTAATGGAGAAAAAAAACGTTATCTGAATGCTTTTTTGGCGTAGTGCCAACAGTTTTCCTGTTTAACTTGTTCCATTCTTTTTCATCTTCATCATCTGGCTTAACTCCATCATTCTCTATTGGATCATAAAGATCCCTGCAATAGAGAATATCCTCCATTCTCGCTTCCACACGCGTGTAATTATTTGCCGTCAATTTAATCATGGTCCCGTTATTCTCTCTCAAATCCATCACGAACTGGTACAGATACCCGAGTTTTACCCCGGGCTCTGATACCACTTGTTGGGAAGCGTGGATGGCCCCGATTAAAATAATAACCGCACACACAAATAATTATCTCAAATAAAATAAAGACCAAGAAAATAAGATGATAAGCCAAGACACAAAATTTAACATGGAAAACCCCAAAAGAATAAGGAGAAAAACCACGGGGCAAATACCCACAAAGAATCCACTAACAAATAGTGATTACAAAATAGCACAAGCTTTTTGCCCAAAGCTTGTGTTAATTACAACAATGGGAAAAATACTCTCTTTTGGTGTATCTCACAATACTATAAAATACCCCAAAGAAAACCCACAAATTTCCCCAAAGCTCACACAGTGTTGAGAAACTCAACCCCACTATTTTCTGACACACAGTCAAATATTTATAGTGATCTCTATATCACTATTTTGGAGTAACTACTCCCCCTCAATTGGAGAAAACTCTCCCACTCGAGAAAACTCACTGCCAAACTCTCTCTTGCTTTTCTCTCTATTTTTCTTCTCGCATTTGCTCTGCTGATTGAGCCTATTTATAGCAATACTTTGCAAATGCTTCCAAATTATTCACCAACTTGTTACTATTGCTTTGCAACTTTGTCAATTTTTCTATCCTTTTCAATTGTAGGTGCCTACCCACAATCTTCAACAAATGTTGGCTGCATGTTTTCTTTCTAAAAAATATGAAGCCACCCACATGGGGTGGACCCAAGTCAACAATCTCCCCCTCCACCACATGTGGAGATAACACATTCTACTTGTGTGGTAGAATAAATTCAATATGCACACAACATATTCACCTTCGGGGAAAACTTCTCTGCGAACACATCGCACTGGTCTGCTACAAATCTCTGAAGCCATGGTTAACTATCGTCGAGGAGCTACTCTCGTCATTAGCAAACCAAGTATTACTGCAAGCCTCCACATACTGCTGGACACTCTCAAATATCTCTTGCTCCCCCTTAACGAAAAATGTGACATTCCTTGGTCGACCAACCAAACTCTAGCGCGCTATTTGGTGAAGGGTACGCTCTCTCTACTCAACACCCCATGTGAGTGGCATATCACTGGTGTTGCAAGCATCCAGAACATCATCCTCAAAACCTTCTTTGATTGGACACACCTCTAACAAAGAAGAACTTGGAGCAAGATCTGACACTAAGTCATGGCTGTGCAGTCTCCATCATCCCGGCATCTCTGTATCTTCTGATACACTATATCTCCCATAACCTTTACATTACTCACACAAAATACATGAAAACGACATCTCAATCAAATTCTTTTCGCAACTCCTATATGCAAACACATTTCACCTAACACGTTTTTTTTTTTTTAATAATAAGCGAAAAAGAAACTCTTCTACTACCTACCTATTAGAACAACAATTACAAAAAATCAATGGCATACCTTTGGCAAAAGAAATGAGGGTTTTCCTTGCCAAAATTTCTCCTCATCACTAAGAGTTCTCACTTGCCACGAATTTGATGAAGACTCGTCTTTAGCTGTAGTTAGTCCAGCAGAACACACTTTAACACGAGTCTTGTACAAATTACCTGATATAGCTCCTCTCGCAACCACCATTGATCTTTTTGTAAGCTTCCACCTTTCATTGCCAAAACAACTAACATAACCTTGGCGGTCCAACTCTACTCCATAAATCAGATTCAGACGCAGATCTGGCACATGTCGAACATTCTTTAAAGTCAACGTGTAACCAGTATTTGTGCGGATGCACACATCACCAACACCAACAATACTCGCTTTATTATTATTCCCGAACTTGACAGTACCAAAATCTCCCATTTTATAGGTACTGAAAAATTCTTTGTTGGGTGTTGCATGAAAAGAAGCTGCTGAATCAATGACCCAATCAGCATCCGAACTAGCCATATGCAGACAATTGTGTTTCTCAGAAGAGAGCACAACAACATCACCATCCGGAAAAACAGTGGCAGACGTATCTTCCTCATTGTCACTATCCACTTTTTTTTGGTTTGTCTTTTTCTGATCTCCTTCATCTTGCTTTCTCTTATAGCAATCTTTTATCACGTGTCCAGGTTTGTTGCAATAATAACACTTCCTTGGATCACGGGATTTTGAACCTCCTTTTCCTTTATCTCGATCATTGCCTTTATGTCTCCCCCGTGACTCAACAGCGAGAGCCTGGGAACTTTCTGCACCTTGTCCCATTCGCCTTGTTTCCTCATTGAACAAGCTATTTTTGACCATATCCATAGTCAAAATACCATCAGGAGCAGAATTGCTGAGCGAGACAACTAATGTCTCAAAACTGTCTGGCAAAGATCCCAATAAATATAACCCCTGCATCTCGTCATCAAACTTTAAGCCCACGGCTATTAGTTGATTTAAGATGCTTTGGAAAGTACTCGTGTTCGCAAATCGAACTTCCTCGTTATACTTCAAGTTGACAAGTTGTCGATCAAGTAAGTTTTGTTTTGTGTGCTTCCTCTCGTACATGGCTTCCAATTTCGTCCCACAAAGCTATGGGCATCCGTCTCGAGTAAAGTGGTGAAACACGCCTCGATCAATGAAATGTCGAATCATACCAACAGCTTTTCTGTTAACTTGTTCCATTCTTTTTCATCTTCATCATCTGGCTTAACTCCACCATTCTCTATTGGATCATAAAGATCCCTGCAATAGAGAATATCCTCCATTCTTGGCTTCCACACTGTGTAATTATTTGCCGTCAATTTAATCATGGTCCCATTATTCTCTCTCAAATCCATCACGAACTGGTACAAATACCCGAGTTTTACCCCGGGCTCTGATACCACTTGTTGGGAAGCGTGGATGGGCCCCGATTAAAATAATAACCGCACACACAAATAATTATCTCAAATAAAATAAAGACCAAGAAAATAAGATGATAAGCCAAGACACAAAATTTAACATGGAAAACCCCAAAAGAATAAGGAGAAAACCACTTTAAATACCCACAAAGAATCCACAACAAATAGTGATTACAAAAATAAAGCACAAGCTTTTTGCCCAAAGCTTGTGTTAATTACAACAATGGGAAAATACTTTTTGGTGTATCTCACAATACTATAAAATACCCCAAAGAAAAACCCACAAATTTCCCCTAAAGCTCACACAAATGTTGGTAAAACTCAACCCCACTATTTTCTCGACACACAATAAAATATTTATAGTGATCTCTATATCACTATTTTGGAGTAACTACTCCCCCTCAATTGGAGAAAACTCTCCCACTCGAGAAAACTCACTGCCAAACTCTCTCTTGGCTTTTCTCTCTATTTTTCTTCTCGGTGCATTTGCTCTGCCTGATTGAGCCTATTTATAGGCAATACTTTGCAAATGCTTCCAAATTATTCAGCCAACTTGTTACTATTGCTTTGGCAACTTTGTCAATTTTTCTATCCTTTTCAATTGTAGGTGCCTACCCACAATCTTCAACAAATGTTGGTTGCATGTTTTCTTTCTAAAAAATATGAAGCCACCCACATGGGGTGGACCCAAGTCAATAGAAGATGTGTGTGGAAGTAGTCTTCGGCGACGACTTTGTTGTGTCGGAGACATAAAAACCAGGAAGATGTTATTAGAGTTTTTATGATGACATAAATTTTTGCTACTCGGTTTTTTGATGATTTAATTGTTATTGAATTTACTCTCAAGAAATGCAGTGTTTCTAGAGAGAAAAAAAATGGAGGAGCCTGGGTTTGGTTGGAGGAGTCTGGGTTTGGTTGGAGGACGGATGGAAAAGTAAAAAGAAAAAAGAAGAGAAGAATGGAATGGGTTTGGGTGTTGGGAACCCGTCTCACGGATTTTGACCCTTGAGACGGTTTTACAAGAGACTCTCTCTCCTACATCTTATTGGGGTGGAAGTTCATTTAATAAAAATCAATTTCTTCAAACAGATCCCCTGCCGCAGTATCTGTCGACACTTCCACTACACATATGATCTACATATCCTGTTAGAGATGGCTTATAACTGAAAAATTGCACTATTGGTTCGACTAGATTTGGATTGTTTCGGTTTTAGTCCCTCAATCTGAAAATAGTCCCACTAAAACGTTTATGTTCCAAAAGTATTCCCACGGTTAGTCTGTTAAATAGGTTGGGGCTATAAATTCAAACTATGGTTCTTATGGGACCTTTTTTCCCAAAAATAAATTATTGGGGCCAAAAGTGAATCTTGTGGGATTAAAACTGCAACGGCCCCAATCATGTGGGTTGTAGGATCAATAGTGCAATTTTCTCTTATATTTCAGTTAAAAGTTTTTCTTTTTTTGTTGTACCACTTGAAGACTTTATTGCGAGATTGATCCATTCACTATAGGGGTTAGCATTCTTTGTCCTTTTTATTTCTTGATTGGCAATTTAGGGCTCTAATTTGAAAATTCTTCATTCGCATGAGGATAAAATTTGCCAAAATTCCCGATCACATGAATTGCGACTTGGCCGCCACGTGTGTGCCCAAATTTGGGGATTTTTAGGAAGTTCGTTGGGGTCGCATCAATTATAATATGTGCATGTGTTTTTTTTTTCAAAATAAAAAAAATAAAAATTGGACTGTGAGGCCCCGAATTTTAAAAACGTGAGATACGATGTTATGTAGTAATTATTTATTCGGCTATGTATCACAAACCTATTATTAATGAAACGCGACACGACTTTTATTTATTTCTTCCAATGTCAACTATGTCTCCCTTATTTTTGAGCATAATGATTTTATATTCTCATCTAGTACTAATACTTGGTCGGTTGACTACGACTTTAGAATTTTTGGATCTTCGATAATTTAGGAGTATATTCCGACTCTTATCCGAATATTTCATCTTATTTTATAATTCATCCCAACCAACTTCCAATTTATTTTTGGAGTACACATTTCTTATTTCACATCTTTATTTTAAGTTTCTAAATATTTAATTATAGATATTTATACATTTTATTTTTTCTCAATTTTATAAAGAAAAGAAACAAATATTTTTTCCCTAATTTTCGAATTTATCAACTAAAATGGGAAAATAACTCATTTTTCTTTCATTACTATTTTATTTTATTTTTTTTTGGTATCTCCCAACTAGATTATTATGGGACAAAAAAAAAATTTTGATAATTTTATTTCTATTTTATTTTATGTCTTGCAAGCCTACAATTAAAAAATTTCTCTATAAATTCCACTAACCCCGTAGTCAAACAAATGAATTTTAAATTTCCCTCTAAAACCTAGCTTTTGGCTTCATGTCCCTAATAAAGAAAGCTAGTTATTTTTTTTATACCCTAAACCCCTAATTATTCCCATTAACTATCATTAATCTCCCAAGCAAAAAAAAAATCCTCTCCCTTCTCTCTAAACATTCTCCTACTTCTCTCTACAAATTTCTTCATATCTTCAAACAATCTTCATATCTTAAAACACACATTCTTCAAATCTTCAAACAATCTTGATATCTTCAGAACACACATTCTTCAAATCTTCAAACAATCTTCATATCTTCAAAACACACATTCTTCATATCTTCAAACAATATTCATATCTTCAAATATTTCTTCATATCTTCAAACACACCTCATTCATATCTCCAAACATTTCTTCATATCTTCAAACACACCTCCCTCATATCTTCAAACACTTCTTCATATCTTCAAACACACTTTCTTCATATCTTCAAGAATAATTTCTTCATATCCTCAAACACTTTCTTCTTTCTTCAAACACTTAACAAAAACACAAGAACATTTCTTACTTCTTTATTTTCGAAACTATCACTACTACAATATAAGGAATTTTCTTCTTCAATCCATTTTGATATTTCTAGCTCATCCTCTTCACTTCTTAACCTAAGTTTGATTTTTGGTTTGAGGTACACTTAGAAGACAACTTGAAGATAATAGAGACTTGGAACCATCTTGACTAGACCTCAAGAAATTGTGAAGGAATTTGGACTAGAAGGTAAGAAATGGGATTTTTAGTACATTTTTGTCTTCTCTTCTATTTTCCAAAATTTTGATACTCCATTTTCATTTTTGGACTTTTAGGGGCTGACCTTAAGAGTTGTTTTAAGAGTGAGCAAAGAGACTCATTTTGAGAACTCTACTAGTCTCATTTCATCTACTACACAAGGTAAGTGTAGTTTTACCAATATTCTTCACCTCTTTCTTCTTTCCTTAAATTTTTAACCTCATTTTTCTAACTCCTATATTTTTTTGATATTCCTTGACTTAGGGGCTGACCTAAGTTACTTCTTCATCAAGAGTGATTTAGTCCATTTTTCACCAACAAATCAATCTTTAAGGTGGGTGGAAAAATCCTTTCAACTTCTAGGTGTTTTACTTAAAAATGCATGTAGTATTTTGATTTTGAGCACTTGAGATATATATTATATATGGCATGATATTTTCTTGTATCAAGTTGGAAAAATTCTCAAGTGTTGCTCAAAAATGCGATTTATCGAAAAATAGGGCATACATGTACACTTTATAGTTATACTTGATGAAATTTTGTATGAGAAGGATATGTATGTGTATGACTCTTGAAATATATGTTTTGAATGATTTATAACCTGTACAAGTCGAGCATAATTGATTAAATTTCAACTTTTGGACTTAAATGCAAAAATAGAAAGTTGGTGGATTTAATTGCAAGAAAATAAAATTTAAGGGACCCCTCTGTAATTTTCGATTTTTGGGACTGAACTCAGGTTCAAAAATTATGTTTTGACATTTTAATAAAGTTTTAAGAGTTTTTAGATAAATAAAATCAACCCTTAAAAGCCCAAGGACTAGATTGTAAAATTTTAGAAGTTTAAGGGCTATTTTGCAATTTTTGAAACTGTACCAGATCCTAATTTTAAAGTTTGAAATTTTAACTCTTTAAGGGACTGAAAATAACATATTTTAAGTGTATTCCAAAAATCCAAGTGTTTAGAGCTTGGAAAGTAATTTTATAAAACTTGAGGGACCAAATTGTAAAAGATTAAAATTGAGGACCAAAATAAAATTTTCAGGACTTATGCAGTCCATGCACCTGAAAATACTATTTTAACTATAACATAATAATATTTTGGACCCAAAGTTCAAATTTCATAACAATCGGACCCCTAAAAGCCTTAAAGACAATTATTTCAAAATGGGACAAAAATGAGATTTTTAAACGTTAAGGGGCCTATACTTATTTCTTTTTAAAACTGTTTTTGTCCCAATATCCCACTGACCTTAGTGACATTTTCCAACTGGAATCACATTAAAAGCCCTTCCGGTTTGTGAGTTCCAATAATTTTAAACTTAAGGACCGAAATGACAGTTTTAACATATTTGGGGGCTAATGTGCGAATGTTATAAAACCTCGACCTCAAAACTTTAAAAACCTGAATCTCTGAACAATTTAGAGAATTTAGGAACTGACCTCATAATTGTTCAAGGTCGGGACATTTATTTATTCAATTTTTAACCCCAAAAGAATTGGTTTTTACAAAATGGGGCTAATTGTAAATTTTCTTTTTACAAGGACCTAACTCGAATTATTTTTTTTTCTTTTAAAGAAACAGCCCTGGACCGTCTGACTTTAATTATTGATTAAAATATTTTATTTTCTAAAAAATTCCCTGACTTATCGGATCGTCTTGACCGATTAATACGCGATCGTGGGGCGACTTCCTCGTCTTGCGATTTCGAATCAATAACGGGACTTATATTCCACCTAATATTTCAAGATATCGAAGATTGCTTATCCTCCCGATAATCATCTTCATCCAAATAACTCCACCAACGCCATAATTGCATTGCGCAAATTTTGGAAAACTTTCCTAAAATGCTTCCCTGAATAAAT
The DNA here is from genome assembly GCA_016081115.2 of Rehmannia glutinosa. Lineage (NCBI taxonomy): Eukaryota > Viridiplantae > Streptophyta > Magnoliopsida > Lamiales > Orobanchaceae > Rehmannia > Rehmannia glutinosa. Next base: position 152,016,540 of record CM071926.1, read on the forward strand.
AATACTCGACTGCCTGGTTGACTACCTGAACTTGTATTTTTTACTTTCCTGTCTGAGTCAACTTGATGTGTCGAGCTCACAGTCGAAATGGATACATCGGGGATAGAACCGGCGCCTCGGCTGCTATTCCACTCTTCCGGCCCCATCGTCCTAATCCCGCAACTGAGGGACGGAGTTTGTCCAAGGGAAGCGGGTCGTAGTACTAGAGGTATAATTATGATTATGACGAATCCGAGCCTTGCTAGCTCCAACGTGGATTTTGTCTTTGCCTATGGAGCGATAAGGTGACAGATCTTGGACCATCATGAACGGGGAGTTACAAGGAAGAACGAAGGAATCGCTATCTGATCCACACAATTCCGGAGTTAATCAGAACGTTTGGTTGGCGCTACACATCAGTACGCAACCGCTACTTGTAATGCATGGGTTGGCGCTACATATCAGTACACAACCACTAATTGTCTTGCATGGGATTGGCGCTACACATCAGTACGCAATCCTCCTGTCTTGCTTGAATCATCGTGCCTGTGTGACCACGAACTATTTCTTAAACTGTATATGTATATTACGTAATATATAATTATCACGACGCTTATGGACTATGTGTGAATACATGCATCATACCTCACGCGTTTTCATACAACCGTTTTCTCGCATTAACTATATACATCGTCATACTCTCACACGATCACACCATCCACTGAGATTTCTGTCTCATCCCCTCCTGTTTTCTAACCTTTAGATGAGGAGTACGTTGAAGACGCCGAACCTACCACGGATCAATCCGTGCTCTCGCTGTCGTCTAGTTCCTATAATCATTGATGTCGGCGACATTTTCTTTTGCTTTTGTTATTGTTGAATTCCTTCATTCTCGCTTTTAGTTTGGTTTGTAAGTTTAAATTCGGATATTTTGATGGATTGTATTCGGATATTGTCGGACCTTAATATGTAACTCGTATTGTGTGTATTTTATTCACATTAGACTCTATTTCACTTGAGTTTTGTATCATTGGTTTAGATCATTGGATTATTTCTCATTTAAGTGATTGATCGTCAAATCGCGTCGCGTTTGGGGCGTGACATGGACACTGTAAAAATTCTCATGGAATTGGGTATTACCCACTAGATTGAGATTCTCTATTCTACTTTTCCTATTCCACTCGCTATTTCATATATATTGGATGAATAACATGTGTACAATTGTGATGTCATCGTGTACACGTATTATTCATTCAATACTTGGAATATGGAGTGGAATAGGAGATTGCGTCCCCCACCCGGATGGGATATTCTGTTGCAAAATGGTGTTTCATCTTCTATTCCACTGCGGGGATGATTAATATGTGTATAATAGGCTTGATTTATGCTTCAAAAGTAACCGTGTAATGGAATAGAAGATAAAACACCATTTCATAATATAAGATCCTATTCGGTGATCTAGATGTCTCCTTCTACTCCCAATCTACTCTTGTCTATTTAATATTTAATAGGTAAATAATTAATTAAATTAAAGATATAGGGATAATTTTAGAATTAGTACTTCATATTTACCTACTTTTGTTTTTAGTACCCTATGTCTACAATAATTCCGTCAAATCTCACCTTCTACAACGACATGACTTATGAAGTACATCTATATTAATGTGTGTGTCAAATGGTCCATTTATTGCAAAGTGAAAGTCATCAGATTTCATGGGAATTGATCCACCAAACTCTTCCATATCCTAAATAATATGGTTTTGACTCTAGGGCAAATCAAATACTCCCACTCCTTAGCTTTATAATGTTCACTTGCATTCTTGACATTAACAAACTTCTGATTCCCTCTACCAATGATATTATAGGTTTGTCTCATGTAAATAGGATGCAAGAGTCAAAACTCTCACATATGTTGTTGAGTAAAATGTCACATTTAGGATATGGACTGAAATGAGACCTAGACCATTGATTGGTGCCTTATTTTATCAACCAATTTATATTTTCATCCAACTCTTTCACTTCATCCATTTTTGCCTTAAATTGATCAATTCTAGTTGCCTTAATTGCTGCCCATTAAACACTTTTTATTGATTGATATGTAAATCAATTCCTCTTTATATTGGTGCGCAAGTGTCTCTCAGAAAACTTATTTTCTGCATTAGGGAATGAGTACTCAAATGTTGGAACGAGACCTTTGTGCTTGTCACTCATTAACATCGTGCAAATTGGTTTTTAATACATAGGTCATTCTCTAACAATTGTCCATGTTCTCATTCTCAACCACAACAAAAGCAATTGGAAATATGCAATTGTTAGAATCAACCCTAACTGCAGGTAGCAACTGCCCCTTAATATTCATTTGAAGTTCTAGAAGATGTCAATGGAGCTCTAAAAGATGCCAATAATTAGGTGAATAACATACTTGAAAAGTGTCATCACCTTGTGTTGGCTTTGTACCCGATAGTACATGACCGTTGTGCTGTAGAATTATTCCATCATTAACCATTGAAAGTTAGGAGGTTGAGCTGTCAAATTATTTGGGTCAGGCCAAAAATATTTTGGACCGCTATTTTGAGGAGTCCAACCCAATCCATATTAAAAATGTACTTGATTTACTTCGGGTCAACTGGACCAACCAGGCGGCCCGGTGTTTTGGGCCAATAGGCCGACTCTTTTCGGACTTGCAAAATCACAATCCAGTCCTGCTCTATTACGGGGCCGAGCTTTTTTGACATTGTCGCAGCTCTAGTAGAAGGTAGATGGTTATCCGTATGTAGCAATCCAATATATATTCGAATGATATGGTGATGTATTGATGTTTATCTATCTATACTATCTATAAAAGTATGAATCACTTAAAAGTTTCTTGAAACTTTTGATATACCTATTGGCTATTATAACCCTAACGACTAGGTATTAAATATTGTGAGAAAGGGGTATAATTGAACTTATCTTTAATAATATAATTTAAATATGATTTCAAGTGTCTATTCATATACCAAATTCTTTTTTAAATACTAAAAGTCTATTTTTCTGTCATAATATCGATGAAGCTTCCGGTATCCACTAAAATAAAATTCTGGGCAGAGATTGAAATAAGGATAGGCGGCGTTTAGATCCATAACTTTTTGAGTAGTAAGATTTTTAAAACAAAATTAAATTCATATTAAAATAGGATTTTATAGCTCTTTTTTTTTTACAAACATATCTCATAAGCATATATATGGAATTTATATGAGAAAATTATAGACCTTCAAAAATTAATACAATACATAATGTATACTAATTTATAATAATTTATGAACAAATGATATATTTATGTTGTATTTTTAGAGAAAACAATAAGATTAAATTGACGTAGAAATAAACATAAAAATAAAAAGAAAGTAAACTCAAAATGCTTTTATTGTAAATAATAGTAATTTCTAATTTAAGTGAACTAAAAATCATAACATAAGATACCTTAGTATCTAAGTTTTGTATTAATATTTATCTATTATTTATTTACAATGGATATGTCATTTGACTTTTTACGTCCTAAATTAGATTCAGTTATCAATTTTATTATTTTTATAATATACTTTTTTAATCAAATAAATAATAATTATGATATTATAAATTCTAATTAATAACAAAAAATAAAAAAGTGTAGATATATGTTTATATCATATAAAAAAATTAAATTAAAATAAAATATATGAAAGCTATTTTTACTTAATGTATTAGAAAGAAATTAATTTTTAATACAACAGTTTAAGAAAAATAATAGAGATGAGATTACTTTATTGTTAGAGTATTTTGTTGGCATATTTTGTGTTAACTAGAAGAAACTCAATTTTAAAGCCAAGATAGAATTAACTTTGTTTTTCATGTGAAGTATTTATATGATAGGTGGTAAGTTTTTAGTTTCAAAATTTGAATTTTGATCCATAACATATTATGATTTTTTATTTCACATATATATATATATATGGAATTATATTGTTAGAGAACGTTAAATCTATTTTATCAATAGATAACTTGATTTAGTTAATGAAACATAACATATATAAAAAATTATATTACAATTGAACGTGAATATTTCTTAAATATTAAAATTAAAATTAAAATAAAATTAACTTTTGACGCAGTTAATTTTAAGGAAAAATAAGTACTTTGATATTTATTTATCTTTTATTTATTCAGTTATAAGACAAATGACTTTTTATATTCTACACTTCAAAAATATTTCTTCTGACTATTATAAGTCTTAAAATATTTTCAATTTACAAATAAAATTATTGTCATATTGAACTATATTTCTAGAGCTTTCTAACCATATGAATGAATCATATATAAGAGAAAAATTCAACCATTTTAAGTTCATAAGAGAAAACAAAAAACAAAATATTTTAGAGGTTTTGATGCTTAATAAAAAAAAAAAGAGACAAATTAATTATTCTCCGAATCTTCACATATGGAATCAAGCTTCTCTCTCAATTAATAATATGTATTTTTAAAATTAATTTTATTGATGGTAGTTAAATAAATGATATAGAAAACAAGATATACTTATTTTATTTTTGTTGTACGTTCATGCATATTTTATTTTAATAGGTCATATCGATAGTAAAAAGTAGACAGTAAAATGAAAAAGAATAAGATGAAAAAGAGAATCTTAAAAAATATTGTTGCAATACAAAAATATTCAAAATTTCTATAACTATGTGTGAATATCACTTTTACAAAACCAGACCATTTCCTTCGGTTGGGTTAGCTTTTTGGTAGGAAGCCGGTAGTCGAGTTGCTAGAGGTCCTTCGCCTTAATAACTAACATTAAAAGTTTTGGTCTCTAATTTACTCTTTTTAGAATGCATTATGATTTAAGTCTCTCAATTATTCTCTTACTTAAATGAAGATATATTGTTAGAAGTCTTAAATCTATGTTATTAATATATAAAATTAATTTAACAAAAAGAAGTATATAGATTTGTCACGCCCCAATATTATACCGTAAAACAAAATAATACCCAATAAATTACCTCTTCACATATTTATTAAATTACCTTGGACAAGAGTTATTATCTGAAAAACAAATAATTAAAAACCATAAATACATTGGAAGTCTATGAATCCATGCCATTTTTATATAACTGAAATACTTTATAATAACGAAAGCTTAAGAGGAAAACCTATTTTTAACATCGAAAGTTGGGTAAAATACTGCTTTTTGAAATAATCCAACGTATATAATATTGCAAACTCACAATTTAATGAAAAAAAGGAAGAGACACGTTGCTCGTTGTCGTCATTCCAACTTCCCTATCTCTCGGCCTTTGTACAATATAATGAAAAAATATGAACGTTGATGATGTCGTGACACCCTTATGGATTCAACTACGCCGCACAACCTTCTCTTCATCTTTTACTCTCTATTTTTCATATTATATTATTGTTTCTATGTAAAGTGCATTTTCTGTGTTTTTCTCCCTTCGAAATGAATATGGGTTCTGCTTATAAAGCAAAACATGTCGCCTCGAGATAGTTTCTAATTGGATGATTAAATACACTAGCTTAAGCATTAAGGGAACAATATGTAAGTGATGCGTGTAGCCTTTGGTGATGATCATGTATGCAAGATTACTCTTCATTTCTATTAAGTCAACACGTAGCCACCTAAAGATAATTTGCTTTATCCAGAAATTTCCACTTCTATTTGGTTGGACCAACTCCATTTTCAACTGTTCTAATAGGTTTATGCCGTTTAGCGGATTACTACAATTTACTCATATATATATATATATATATATATATATATTAATTGTATATATGTATAATAGATATATTTACTTATGTTAGTGACACATATATTTTAAACACCTAAATGTATAACACGCTTCATAGTTAAGCTATATATATGTATATATATATAAATCAGTACCGTTTATGTTCTATAAATTTTATAGAACTCATGTTTTGGTTAAATGAGTAGTTTAAGATTCAGGTATTACATTCTCCCCATTTTACAAGAATTTGGCCCCCGAATTCCTTCCTAGAATAGTTGCAAGTCGAAAGTGATACGCCAACCCAATCAAGTAGTAATGGTTTCGTGTCGAATGTGTCACGCAAACTTAGTAAAACAGTTCGTTGTGAGTCGGTAGTGATGACAAGCCAACCCAGTAAGCAGTAATGATTCTGTGTCGAATGTGTCACGCGAACCCAGTAAAACAGTTGGTTGCGAGTCGGAAATGACAAGCCAACCAGTAAGCAGTAATGGTTCTGTGTAGAATGTGTCACGCGAACCCAGTAAAACAGTTGGTTGCGAGTCGGAAGTGACAAGCCAACCCAGTAAGCAGTAATGGTTCCGTGTAGAATGTGTCACGCGAACCCAGTAAGATAGTTGGTTGTGAGTCGGAAGTGACAAGCCAACCCGATGCAAATAATGGTTAATGTTCCGTCGAATGTGTCACGCGAACCCAATAGAACAGATTGGTTGCTAGTCGGAAGTGACAAGCCAACCCGATGAAGCAATAATGGTTCCATGCCGAATATATCACGCGATAGTTGGTTGTGAGTCGGAAGTGACAAGCCAACCCAGTAAGCAATAATGGTTCCATGCCGAATATATCACGCGAACCCAATAGAACAGTTGGTTGCTAGTCGGAAGTGACAAGCCAACCCAGTAAGCAGTAATGATTATGTGCCGAATGTGTCATGCGAACCCAATAAAACAGTTGTGCTGATATTGGTATACTATCAAGTCAATCAAATTGTCTAAATTGTTATTTCAGATCAAATCTTAGGTTTATCTGGTACTGCTAACCCATCACAGGCCAAAGACCCTATCCTGGTTTAGCTTAGGTGTAGTTCCTTTACACCCAAGCTCTGATACCATAACTGTCACGCCCCAATTTTATTATACCGTAAAACAAAATAATATCCAATAAATTACCTCTTCACATATTTATTAACTTAGGCTCGACAAGAGTTATTATCTGAAATACATATAATTAAAAACCATAAATACATTGGAAACCTATGAATCCATGCCATTTTCATATAATTGAAATACTTTATAATAACGAAAACTTAAGTGGAAAACCTATTTTTAACATCGAAAGTTGGGTAAAATACTGCTTTTTGAAATAATCCAACGTATATAATATTGCAAACTCACAATTTAATGAAAAAAAGGAAGAGACACGTTGCTCGTTGTCGTCATTCCAGCTTCCCTATCTCTCGGCCTTTGTACAATATAATGAAAAAATATGAACGTTGATGATGTCGTGACACCCTTATGGATTCAACTACGCCGCACAACCTTCTCTTCATCTTTTACTCTCTATTTTTCATGTTATATTATTGTTTCTATGTAAAGTGCATTTTCTGTGTTTTTCTCCCTTCGAAATGAATATGGGTTCTGCTTATAAAGCAAAACATGTCGCCTCGAGATAGTTTCTAATTGGATGATTAAATACACTAGCTTAAGCATTAAGGGAACAATATGTAAGTGATGCGTGTAGCCTTTGGTGATGATCATGTATGCAAGATTACTCTTCATTTCTATTAAGTCAACACGTAGCCACCTAAAGATAATTTGCTTTATCCAGAAATTTCCACTTCTATTTGGTTGGACCAACTCCATTTTCAACTGTTCTAATAGGTTTATGCCGTTTAGCGGATTACTACAATTTACTCATATATATATATATATATATATATATATATTAATTGTATATATGTATAATAGATATATTTACTTATGTTAGTGACACATATATTTTAAACACCTAAATGTATAACACGCTTCATAGTTAAGCTTTATATATGTATATATATATATAAATCAGTACCGTTTATGTTCTATAAATTTTATAGAACTCATGTTTTGGTTAAATGAGTAGTTTAAGATTCAGGTATTACATTCTCCCCATTTTACAAGAATTTGGCCCCCGAATTCCTTCCTAGAATAGTTGCAAGTCGAAAGTGATACGCCAACCCAATCAAGTAGTAATGGTTTCGTGTCGAATGTGTCACGCAAACTTAGTAAAACAGATTCGTTGAGTCGGTAGTGATGACAAGCCAACCCAAGATGGTGATAATGATTCTGTGTCGAATGTGTCACGCGAACCCAGTAAAACAGTTGGTTGCGAGTCGGAAATGACAAGCCAACCAGTAAGCAGTAATGGTTCTGTGTAGAATGTGTCACGCGAACCCAGTAAAACAGTTGGTTGCGAGTCGGAAGTGACAAGCCAACCCAAAGAAGCGCAATGGTTCCGTGAAATGTGTCACGCGAACCCAGTAAGATAGTTGGTTGTGAGTCGGAAGTGACAAGCCAACCCAGTAAGCAGTAATGGTTCCGTGTCGAATGTGTCACGCGAACCCAATAGAACAGTTGGTTGCTAGTCGGAAGTGACAAGCCAACCCAGTAAGCAATAATGGTTCCATGCCGAATATATCACGCGATAGTTGGTTGTGAGTCGGAAGTGACAAGCCAACCCAGTAAGCAATAATGGTTCCATGCCGAATATATCACGCGAACCCAATAGAACAGTTGGTTGCTAGTCGGAAGTGACAAGCCAACCCAGTAAGCGATAATGATTATGTGCCGAATGTGTCATGCGAACCCAGTAAAACAGTTGTGCTGAAATTGGTATACTATCAAGTCAATCAAATTGTCTAAATTTTTATTTCAGATCAAATCTTAGGTTTATCCTGCATCGCTTAACCCATCACAAAGCCAAAGACCTATCTGGTTTAGCTTAGGTGTAGTTCCTTTACACCCAAGCTCTGATACCATAACTGTCACGCCCCAATTTTATTATACCGTAAAACAAAATAATATCCAATAAATTACCTCTTCACATATTTATTAACTTAGGCTCGACAAGAGTTATTATCTGAAATACATATAATTAAAAACCATAAATACATTGGAAACCTATGAATCCATGCCATTTTCATATAATTGAAATACTTTATAATAACGAAAACTTAAGTGGAAAACCTATTTTTAACATCGAAAGTTGGGTAAAATACGGCTTTTTGGAATAATCCAACGTATATAATATTGCAAAATCACAATTTAATAAAAAAAAGGAAGAGACATGTTGCTCGTTGTCGTCATTCCAGCTTCCCTATCTCTCGGCCTTTGTACAATATACTGAAAAAATGTGAATGTTGATGATGTCGTGACACCCTTATGGATTCAACTACGCCGCACAACCTTCTCTTCATCTTTTACTCTCTATTTTTCATATTATATTATTGTTTCTATGTAAAGTGCATTTTCTGTGTTTTTCTCCCTTCGAAATGAATATCGGTTCTGCTTATAAAGCAAAACATGCCGCCTCGGGATAGTTTCTAATTGGATGATTAAATACACTAGCTTAAGCATTAAGGGAACAATAGTAAGTGATACGTGTAGTCTTTGGTGATGATCATGCATGCAATATTACTCTTCATTTCTATTAAGTCAACACGTAGCCACCTAAAGGTAATTTGCTTTATCCAGAAATTTCCACTTCTATTTGGTTGGACCAACTCCATTTTTCAACTATTCTAATAGGTTTATGCCCTTTAGCAGATTACTACAATTTACTCATATATATATATATATATATATATATTAATTGTATATATGTATAATAGACATATTTACTTATGTTAGTGACACATATATTTTAAACACCTAAATGTATAACACGCTTCATAGTTAAGCTTTATATATGTCTATATATATAAATTAGTACCGTTTATGTTCTATAAATTTTATAGAACTCATGTTTTGGTTAAATGAGTAGTTTAAGATTCGGGTATTACAAAATTAAAATAAGAATTAAGTGTACAAATAGATAGTTGAAAATAGTATATGTGCTATTGTAAAACATTTAGAATACAAACTGGAAAAATAATTTTAAAAACCCAATATCGCTGGAAATGTACACCCTTAAAGATCTATAAATTAAAATATCATCATGACATTAATATTAAAACTTAGGACCGAAAATAATTTAATTATATAAAATTATTTAAAAGAGTGAAACAAGTGCTAAAATTGGATTGAGTTTAAAATATGAGATATGGACAGAAAAGAAAAACTAAGTAACTAATTTAATAATAAAGAAACTTAATGCATTACTTATTAGTCCAAATACTAATATGACATTAATGGGAATTTAAATAACACAACAATATAAAGTGAAAACTAATATTAAAAAAATATATATATTAATGGGTATATGCGAAATTAATGAGATAAGAATTCAAAAATATTTTTTTAGGGTTTCATTTATTATTTGAACAAAAATCATTTAAAATTAAAATAAATATTAAATTGCTACATACCTTTTGTTCAAACACAAAGCATTAACCTTTTGAGAATGTATTGGTAATTTTATTTTATAATACATAATAATTTTTAGAAAATATATATTTTTAAAATTTGAAATGTTATATTATCTTCAACAACATAACAATTAGATTAATTTTGGTATATTAAGAATAATTATAAACTTATAGCAATACGGTTCACATGAAAAATTTACAGCTACGAAAATGTTCTAATAAATTGAAAGAGCAAAATCCAATTACGATTGCAATATCTAATAATATATAATATCTTTCTAAAATTTTATGTAAGTATAATTTTTAAGTCATTTTAATAAATCACTAAATTTTCAAAAATCTCAAAATGTCATTTATAAAATAATTAATATTATAATTTTAATTTTGCACCTATATAATGATATTATTTGAGGTTTACATGCCCCAAATTTAATGCTCGACTTGAATACTTCTACATTTTTATTTTATTAAATATTATAAAAAAATCCAATTTTTTTAAAAGTAATTTTCAAACATAAAGGTTAATTAGTGCTACTGTATTTAATTTGAAGAGTGCCTTCATATGAAAAGTGATAACTTCTTATTTCTTTTTAAGACTAAAAACCAGATTTTTTAAAAGTAATTTTCAAACATAAAGGTTAATTAGTGGTATCGTATTTAATTATTGAAGAGTGCCTTCATATGAAAAGTGATAACTTATTATTTATTTTTTAAGACTACATTTGGTTTTGTTATTTATTAAGTGAAGATATATTGTGTGGAGTTGAATTGAATAGAGTTTCAAAACTTAGATCTTGACTTATCACATTTTTATAGTTTGATTACAGTGTTGACTCTTGATGACAGTGGATTAATTTTTATAACCACCAGCTTGTGGCTCAAGTGGTAATGTTTACCCTTATCAGGGTTCGCATCCGGTATCTTTCAAATAGATTAATTTTCTTATATATTTGGTTAAGACTTATTATGTTCAAATACGACATTTGAAACAGGTGGAATGCAATAACTATATATGAGTTTAAGTATCATAAAAAAATATTTAGCTTTTTAATAAAATTTAAATAATATTTGAAAAGTATTTTTCACATATACTTTATATTGTAAATTTGTTCTCATACATTTCTTTAATCAAGGAAACGATCAAGAATGAAAAAAGTAAGCATAAGAAGTTCAAAGACAAAATTTACATTTAAGTGGAATTTAAATTTAAAATAAAAATTTAAAATAATATCTGATGTTATGTTTGATTTGTATAAAGAAGTTATTTAATTAGTTTTAGTTCTTTTCATTAATGTGATAATTGATTTATCAATCTTTAAACATATATTGCTAAAAGAATTCTAAAATTAAATAAAAAAAATACTACTGGCATTAAAATGAACTTACACGCATATATATTTGTTTTTGTTTTTTGGTATAAATTTAAAATTCTATTGGATGCATTCTTAAAATATGTTTTTGACCATTCCTTGTTGATCCATACTTGCAGGAAAACAATATATGTTATAACATTTTGAAATATTCCAATTTAAATAATTTGAGTATTGAATGTTCGTTATTTGTAAAGCACTTTGTAATATTTTAATATTCATTAATAAAATTATTAAATAATAAAATTGATTTAGTGAAGTCATATGAATCATATGCGACGCACGTGTTTGTTGGAATTGGTTTGATAAATTGGGTTTTTAACTCGATTTTGACCAATTATTTAAGTGGGTTCATTTATTCGATGTAAGAAATAAATGGGATAAACGTCATCTACACCGCGGGTAGATGAGTTTAGCATTTTGAATTTATCAAAACCAATATCGGGTGAATGATAAATAAATGCATAAAGTTGGCCACTTAAAATGCTTTTATATATAGAATATAAAAGGGTGGGAATATGGAAAGCCATATCCCACATAGGAAACATAGTAAATGTTTGACTAGTTAATAAAGAGCTTCACCACTAATAAGGAGTAATCAAGTGAAACTCCTTATGGTGCACCCTAGTGGACCAAGTCAATTTTGACTAGCCTTTGGTTAGCTCAAAAGGCACCGAGGACGGTGCGGAGCACTGTCCGAGCCGAAGCCGGGCCCAGGCCCGCGCACGTCGCACATTGTCGCATTGGGCGCTTTAGAGGCATACTTTGCACTTCGCACGTACGTATCATCGGGAGGAGCCTTAAAGTTTTGGAAAATCGAACTAGGGTTCAGTCCAGTTGCTCGGTGACGTGGCAGAGCAGCTCAGGTGGTAGTGACTTGGCAGAATCATCCGAGTGGCGACACGTGGCGCTGATTGATGCGTCGTCGTCCGACGGAGACCGTGATCGACACGATCGGCCCAAAGGTGAAGGGGTGTATGCTAATAGGTGTGTTCCTTCAGGCAGATGGGATCAGGACCATCAGATCGCAGCTGTTAACCACAAGGCGCGATCTGACGGTCACAACTGATCCGAACCAATGGTTGCACCCAGTCTGAAGAGACACCAGGAGCTCTATATAAACAAGCCCCCAGAATCATTTCATCACATCAGAATTTCGAAATTCATATAGCATTCCGCATCAAAGTCTTGAGAGTTCAAAACACTAAAAAGTTCGAAATGTCTTGTGATTTGTAGTGTTGCTATCACAAGACATAAGTTGATGTATCTTGGGAGGCGATTGCCAGTTTCCGTTAACACCGTGAGTGGGTCAATTTCGTCTTAAAGACAAAGAATCCAACTCTTGCTTCGACTTTCTGTTACTCTGCTCGATTGTTTCTACATCCATTCGGTATACACCATCCGATTTTTCCTAACAATTTAAGACAAATTTTTCGTGTATATCAAATAGCTTCGACGTCTTCAGTTCAAGCACCAGCACCAGCACCAGCACCAGGAGAGAAACCCGAGAAGTTTGGGGGTTCAGACTTCAAAAGATGGCAACAGAAAATGTTGTTCTATGTTACGATTCTGAACCTTGCTCGTTTCCTTACGGAGGATGCCCCAACTGTGGGGGAAGAGGAGACTAATAAGGAGAAGAGAATGTCGTTCGATGCTTGGAGTCAAAGCAACTTCCTGTGCCGGAACTACATTCTCAACAGACTGGATAACATATTGTATAATATGTATTGTTCGGTAAAGACTGCTAAAGAGTTGTGGAGCTCTTTAGAGAAGAAGTATAAAACGGAAGATGCTGGCACAAAGAAATTTGTTGTCGGAAAATTCCTTGAGTTCAAGATGGTTGACACCAAGACGGTGATCAGCCAGGTTCAAGAGATCCAGTTAATTCTGCACGACATAATTACAGAAGGAATGGTGGTGAGTGAATCCTTTCAAGTAGCTGCTATAATCGAGAAGCTACCACCTCTGTGGAAGGATTTTAAAAATTACCTGAAGCATAAGCGGAAGGATATGGGGCTTGAAGACTTAATTGTCAGATTGCGAAATGAAGAAGACAATCGCAAGTCTAAGATTAAGTCTAGCAAGCTTCCTATGGAGGCAAAGGTAAACTTGGTGGAGCCCAATGCTAGCAAGAAGAGAAATCACACGGGGAATAATCAGAAACATGGAAAGGCTAAAAAGTTTAAAGGGAACTGCTTCAACTGTGGAAAGCCGAATCACAAGACTAAAGACTGTCATCTTCCTAAGAAAGCCAATCGGAACCAGGTGCATGTGACCGAGGACAAATCTGTGCCAATTGATATGTCCTAGGTTGATCTCTCGGTTGTTGTGTATGAAGGCAACAAGTGCTACTGGTGGAGAATCCGAGAGAATGGTGGGTGGACACAGATGCTACACGCCACATATGCTCCGACAAAGACATGTTCTCAACGTATACTCCAATCAATGGAAGGAAGTTATACATGGAGAATCATGCAACATCTGAAATTGTCAGTCTCGGCAAGGTGGTGCTGAAGATGACCTCGGGCAAGAAGTTGACCCTCGTTGATGTCCTTCATGTTACGTATATCATTCGGAAGAATTTAGTGTCGTGGATCATTGTTGGTTAAGGCAGGGTTTAGATTAGTATTTGAGGCTCAAAAGTTTGTACTAATGAAAAATGGACAGTTCATAGGGAAGGGGTACTTAGATAATGGACTGTTCAAAATGAATGTAATGAATGTACTCCGAAACTTTGAAAGCAATAAAATTAATGCTTCTTCTTATTTGCTTGAGTGTTCAAATTTATGGCATATTAGATTAGGACATGTGAATTTTAACACTTTAAAAAGGTTAGTAAACTTGGAATTACTACCTAACTTTAAAATAGATTTACATCACAGGTGTGAAATCTGTGTTGAGGCAAAAATGGCCAAAATACCATTTCACTCGGTGGAAAGAGAAACAGAACCTCTAGAGTTAATTCACAGTGATATATGTAATTTAAAGTTTGTGCAAACTAGAGGTGGGAAAAAGTATTTTATTACTTTTATCGATGATTGCACAAAAAATTGTTATGTATATCTTTTAAGAAGTAAAGATGAGGCCTTAGAAGCTTTTAAAAGCCATAAGAATAAGGTTGAAAATCAACTTAGCAAACGAATTAAGATAATTCGAAGTGATAGAGGTGGAGAATATGGAGCTCCTTTTGATGAATTTTGCTCAGATTCTGGTATTATTCATCAAACGACAGCTCCTTATTCACCACAATCAAACGGTAATGTTGAACGCAAAAATCAAACTCTAAAAGAGATGATGAATGCTTTGTTGATAAATTCTGGTTTACCTCAGAATTTGTGGGGGGAAGCAATTCTCTCGGCTAACCACATTCTTAACAAAATATCACACAAAAATAAAGATAAAACTCAGCATGAGTTATGGAAAGGTCGAAAACCTTCCTATAAATACCTGAAAGTGTGGGGGTGTTTGGCTAAAGTAGAAATACCTAAGCCAAAACAAGTCAAGATAGGGCCTAAAACAATCGATTGCATTTTCATTGGATATGCAAATAACAGTAGTGCATATCGATTTTTAGTGCACAAATCAGCAATTCCAAATGTACAAGAAGGTACAATCATTGAGTCAAGGAATGTTGTATTTTTCGAAGACGTGTTTCCTTGTCAAGAAAGGAAAGAAGCTAGTTCTAGCAAAAGAACACGTGATACTGCCGATGGTGATCATCAAAGTGATGAAGAACCAAGACGCAATAAAAAGGCCAAAACAACTAAGTCTTTTGGTCCAGATTTTCTAACTTATGTGTTAGAAAATGAACCAAGGACAATTGGTGAAGCATTGTCCAGTCCAGAAGCTTCATTCTGGAAAGAAGCTATTAATAGTGAGATAGATTCCATTATGCAAAATCATACTTGGGAGTTGGTAGATCTCCCTCCGAGAAATAAGCCTTCAGGATGCAAGTGGATCCTTAAAAGTAAATATAAAGATGATGGAACTATTGATAAGTACAAGGCCAGGTTAGTAGCTAAGGGATTTAAACAAAGAGAAGACCTTGATTTCTTTGATACGTATTCATCTGTGACAAGAATCACATCTATTAGAGTTCTCATTGCTATTGCAGCATTGCATAACCTTGAGATACACCAAATGGATGTGAAAATAGCTTTTCTAAATGGTGGATTAGAAGAGAAAATCTACATGGAACAACCCGAAGGGTTTGTTGCTCCTGGACAAGAGAAGAAGGTGTGCAAACTCGTTAAGTCATTGTATGGCCTTAAGCAAGCTCCGAAACAATGGCACGAAAAATTTGACAGAACTATGCTGTCAAATGGTTTCATTATTAACGAGTGTGATAAATGTGTTTACATTAAAGACACATCTAATGCTTATATAATTGTTTGTCTTTATGTTGACGACATGTTAATTATAGGGAGTAATCATGATATAATCATGAATACTATGGAAATGTTAATCAAACATTTTGATATGAAAGATATGGGTATAGCAGATGTTATTCTGGGAATTAAGATCTCTAAAACATCCGATGGACTTGTTTTATCACGCTCATTATATTGAGATAGTACTTGAAAGTTCAATGCTTATGACAAATCCTCCGGCCTAAAACGCCTATTGATTTAAGCTTACACTTAGCTAAAAATCAAGGCGAGCTTGTATCTCAACTAGAATATTCTCGGATTATTGGCAGTCTAATGTATGTAACAAACTGCACACGTCCGGATATTGTCTACACAGTTAATAAACTGAGTTGATTTATGAGCAATCCCGAAATGACCATTGGAAGGCAATGATAAGGGTTCTTAGGTATCTAAGACTCACCTTGAATTATGGATTACACTACTCAAGATATTCAAATTTGTATTAGAAGGATACAAAGATGCTAACTCGATATATGACTCAAAAGATTCCAAGTCCACTAGTGGTTATGTTTTTACCATTGGTGGTGGAGCGGTGTCATGGAAATCCTCTAAATAAACGTGTATAGCTCGATCCACGATGGAATCAAAGTTTATAGCATTGGATAAAGCTGGTGAAGAAGCGGAATGGCTTCGCAACTTTTTAAAGGATATTCCTTGTTGGCCTAAGTCGGTGGCATTTGCAATCATGATACATTGTGATAGTCATGGGCTATAGGAAGGGCTCAAAATAGTATGTACAACGGTAAGTCTCGACATATACGTCCGAGGACATAACACCGTTAGGCGCTTGATCTCAAATGGGGTTATTACAATCGATTACGTGAAATCGAAAGAAAACCTAGGGATCCGTTAACTAAAGGTTTGAATAGAGATCAAGTATCTTTGCTTATCGAAAGGAATGAGCTTAAAATCCACAAAATAAGAGTGTTCACAAAGGGTAACCCAACCTTGTGAATTGGAGATCACAAAACCTTGGTTCAATGGAACAACTAAGTTATGAATATTCAGATAAACACTTGGAGCATGTTACAACTCATTCCTATCCAAGTGGAGAAACCTGCTGAATGTGGTGAGGTTAAGTTATAAACTTTTAATGATACCTATACTTTAAAGAAGTGGAGTATGGCAGGATACTCTTAATAGGAGATCACCTATATAAGTGTGAAGATGGGCCGCTTCAACGAAACACTTTCGAATCCAAGATGTTGTCCAGGGCCAAAATGGATACAACCGTGAGAACCAAATGGTGTTAGGAATGATATTGTGTGGATGCAATTGTTTTGGTTTACATAAACAGCTGAACAGTTCAAGACATCGCGTCATTGTGCAGCCTAGTAAATCCGATAGTATTCCACTAAGGAAGGTTCAAGCCACAAGCTACCTCTCCTGATGCAATAGCTTTCCGTTTGAACTCTCTTAGCGTATGCATTCTCATATGTATTTATTTTCATTCATGTGGGGGATTGTTGGAATTGGTTTGATAAATTGGATTTTTGACCTGATTTTGACCAATTATTTAAGTGGGTTCATTTATTCGATGTATGAAATAAATGAGATAAATGTCATCTACACCGGGGGTAGAGGGGTTTAGCATTTTGAATTTCTCAAAACCAATATCGAGTGAATGAAAAATAAATGCATAAAGTTGGCCACTTAAAATGCTTTTATATATGGAATATAAAAGGGTGGGAACATGGAAAGCCATATCCCACATAGGAAACATAGTAAATGTTTGACTAGTTAATAAAGAGCTTCACCACTAATAAGGAGTAATCAAGTGAAACTCCTTATGGTGCACCCTAGTGGACCAAGTCAATTTTGACTAGCCTTTGGCTAGCTCAAAAGGCACCGAGGACGGTGCAGAGCACCGTCCAAGCCGAAGCCGGAGCCAGGCCCGGATCCGCGTATGTCGCACATAGTCGCATTGGGCGCTTTAGAGGCGCACTTTGCACTTCGCACGTACGGATCGTCGCGAGGAGTTTTGAGGAGCCTTATAGTTTTGGAAAATCGAACCAGGGTTCAGTCCAGTGGCTCGGTGACATGGCAGGGCAGCTCAGGTGGCAGTTACTTGGCAGAATCGTCCGGGTGGCGACACGTGGCATCGATCGACGTCTGTTCTTGACCGACGGGTGCCATGACTAGACACGATTATCCAGTGTGAAGGGGTGTATGCTAATAGGTGTGTTCCTTCAGCAGATAAGTCAGACCATCGATCGCGGCCATTAACCACAGTAGCGATCCGACGGCCACGACCGATCCGGACTCAGGGTCGCACTCCCTCGAAAAAGACACCAGGAGCTCTATATAAACCAGCCCCCAGAATCATTTCAACACATCAGAATTTCAAAATTCATATAGCATTCTGCATTAAAGTCTTGAGAGTTCAAAACACTAAAAAGTTCAAAGTATCTTGTGATAGTTTTGGAAAATCGAACCAGGGTTCAGTCCAAAGGCTCGACGCGTGGCGGGCGCAGCTCAAGTGGCGTGACTTGGTAGAATCGTTCGAGTGGCGACACATGGTGCTGATTGGATGCGTCTGTCCGCTGACGGGGTGCCGTGACTAGACACGACTGTCCAGTGTGAAGGGGTGTATGCTAATAGGTGTGTTCCTTCAGCGATGGGATCGACCATCGATCGCGATCGTTAACCACGGCACGCACGACGGCCGCGATCGATCCGCACTGGGGTCGCTCCCAATGAAGAGACACCAGAGCTCTATATAAACCAGCCCCAGAATCATTTCAACACATCGAATTTCAAATTCATATAAAGATTCTCGCATTAAAGTCTTGAGAGTTCAAAACACTAAAAAGTTCAAAGTGTCTTGTGATTTGTAGTGTTGCTATCACAAGACGTAAGTCGTTGTATCTTTGGAGGCGATTGCCAGTTTCCGTTAACACCGTGAGCAGGGCAATTTCGTCTTAATGACAAAGAGTCCAACTCTTGCCTCGACTTTCTGTTACTCTGCTCGATTGTTTCTACAGTCATTCGATATACACCATCCGATTTTTCCTAACAGTGTTTCTTACTAGTTCATGAAATAAAGTTATTAAACAAGATGGATATATCACCAAGTTTTCTGCGCATTTCTTTAGCTTCGTTGTCCTCCATATCAAATCCTTTCAATTATATATAACTAATACAAGAACAGTTAAATTAAATCAGCTGAGATAATTATTTATTGGTTCTTATTATTTATTATAAAAGATCAAAGATGAGAATTTGACAAACTGAATCAATACAACACAAGAAGCACGTGACCCGCGTCACATACACGCCCAAAATTTTGGAGCCGCTATGCAATGGTAACTTGCGCCAATTCTCCCATCTGAGGAAATTATCCACCAAAAATTTGCAATAATAATAATTCTCGAATAGACATAGTTCTTCATAACCTCTCGAAACAGAGTCAATAGTCGCAGCGGAAATACTATTATAATCCAATCGTCTAAGCGAAAAAGGTCTCACGCCTCTCTATTACATCAAGCATAGTAAATTGTTCATATACGAAATTTAAGGCAAGATCGACGAACTAAGTCTAAAGATTACTCCATCGATTGGATGTCTTCGTTGACGTCTTTATAATATGGTGGATCAACAACTGGTCGTTGAAAAAGGTGGGGGTGAGACAAAAATTCTCGGTGGATGGGTAATCGTGCATAAGTGTGCCTTATATAGATGCAGGAAAATAGTTATATGAAGAATGCATGATTCATGATGCGTGCGTCACACACGATTCACAAGCAACATGGTATTCAAAATAACATTGCTTTATATAATTTGATGAAAATAGTTCATGATCATTCAAACACTATGAATGTGTTGCAAATAATTCAAGTAGTGTTTGCGTACGGAGTATAATGCCAACCCAAGCAAGTAATGGTTGCGTACGGAGTGTAACGCCAACCCAAGCAAATAATTCTAGTGGTTGCATACGGAGTGTAACGCCAACCCAAGCAAGTAGTGGTTGCGCACGGAGTGTGACGCCAACCAAATGGGTCCGAGTAACTCCAGAATCATGTGGATCAGACAGCGATTCCTTCGTTCTTCCTTGTAACTCCCAAAGAAAGATAGTCCAAGACCTGTCACCTTATCGCTCCATAGGCAAAGACAAATCCACAATAGAGCTAGCTAGGCCCGGATTGTCATAATCATGAATATACCTCAAGTACTACGACCCGCTTCCCTTGGACAAACTCCGTCCCTCGCCATGATTGGGCGACGATGGGGCCGAGAGTGGAATAGCGGTAAATGAGCCGCCTTGCCCATCCTCAATGTATCCATTCCGATTGTGAGCTCGACACACCAAGTTGACTCAAGCAAGAAAATAATTACAAGTACGGAATGTCAACTAGGTAGTCGAGTAAAAAAAACATGACGATACATATAAAAAGAAGTACAAAATATCAACAAGTTAAGTTTAAATTTGTCCAAAGGCGAGAAAGTCGCCACGCGTAGTGCGTATAGTCCGGGGATTTTCAAGAAAAATATGAAAGCATAATTAAATCATAGTTAAATAAGTTTTAGGGCATTAGAGAATAAAATATTATATTTTGGGGTCCTTGATAAAGGAAAATTTTGTAAATAGTCCCATTTCTTGGAAAAAATACTTATCGAGTAAAAATTTGAATAAGTCCTAGACTCGACCACGAAAAAATGTAAGGTCAGTTTTTAAATACTTAAAATTTTTCAAAGATTCTGTTTTCAAAGGGTTTGGGTCGAGTTATTGGAAAATTTCAGTTTGGTCCCTTCTTTTGTCAAAAACGTCATTTTCGGTCCCGAACTTAAAAATTTTGGATCTCACAATCTGAGAGGGCTTTTGATGTGATTACAATTTTAAAATATCATGTATAACAGTAGGATATTGGGACAAAAGTAGTTTTGAAATAGAGTCAGTTTAAGTCCCTTAATTTTTACAAATTTGATTTCTAGTCCAAAAATTCAGTTTTTGTCCTTAAGGGTTTATTTAGTGTTCGTTTGTTATGAAACATGAACAATGAGTTCAGAATATTATAAAAATAAAGTTATGTAAATTTTCAGGTGTCCGAGATGTACTTTTTCCTGAAATTTCATTTTGGTCCTTTAAAATTGGAAATTTTTACACTTTAGTACTTAAAGTTTAACAAATCGGTTTTCTCAACCCAAACCACTTTAACCTTTTAAATTTCTTAAAATATAGGTTTTTCAGTTTGAGAAAGTCAAAATTTCGAAATTTTAGAGGGGTCCCTGAACAGTTTTTTGAAAATTCATTTTGCCCCTTAAACTTTCAAGTTTCCACATTTGAGTATCTAAAATTTCAAGGATGGGTTTTCTTCTCTCAAAACCTTTAAACTATTATTATTAACCTAAAATATTAAATTTTACAATTAATACAGTCCAAATTTCCGAAATTTACAGATTGGTCCTTGGACAGTTTTTGAAATTACAGTTTAGTCCTCAACTTTGCAAAAATTGCATAAATGACATATTTGTTCAAATTCGAGCACAAGGTCATATTTTACAGAATGTATATCAAGTATAGAATATGATTTTGGGCATATAACACATTCATTTACACATTAATCAAGAGTTAAACAAGAAATTAAGATATATATGCAAATATGTCCCTATTGTGCAAGAAATCAAAATCATGCTCGTTTTTGTGAAATTTCTTGAACTTTATACATATAAAAAAATACATATAATATATATATAGTAATTTAAAATATTTTTATGTACTACATACTTTTTATGAAAATTATTTGCCTATTTTTGAAAGATTTTTCACCCACCTCGTAGTAGTTTTTTTTTCGGGTTGATAAGAAATGGAGTCTTCTTCTTGGTATTAACTTATTGACTCAAACTCTTGAAGGTCGGCCTCTATATGGTATCCAAACCATATTTTGGTGTTAAAATTAAAGTCTCAAATTTTAAAGGGATTTAATAGGATTAAATGACTACTACTTACCTTAATGTCATCAAGTAGTCTCTAAAAATGGAATTTTTCCTTCAAACTTCTAACTTCAACTTGGGATGGTGTAGGTTAGCCCCTAAGCTCCAAAAATTCATATCCTTGAGTCAAAAATAAATTCTTCATATTGTCAAAAGAAAAATACTCAAACCACAAATTCTTACCTTAAAGTGTGTATAGTCTTGAATTTCTTCTACAAGCTTGTAGTCAAATCTAGGTCTCTAATTCTTCAAGAAAATTCCTCTAGGAGTACCTCAACAAGAAGAATTTATGTTAGAATATGAAGGCATAGACTTGAAGTTTTAAGAAGATAAAAATGAAGATGAAAGAAGAAAATTTTCTCACCTTTGGCTTGAAAATTTTCGGTTCTTAGAGAATATGGGTAGAGAATTTTGTATTTTGTTCTTATAAGTATGAAAGAATGAGAGAGTTTCAAGTATTGTAGGATGAAAAAATGAAATTTGTTTCTTTTATTTCCAATATGACCGAAAGGGGAATTATTTTTGTTTTGATGTTCAATATTTGTTTAAGTTTGTTGGGAGACAAAATTAAAAAAAATGAGTTGATTCCCCCCATAGGAGTAGCTATGAACGAAAATTAAGGGGTGGGGGGGATTACTTTCTTTTTTCCTTGTCTTTTGGTGTTTAATAAGGTAATGAGTAAGGATTGTAAGTAAAAAAAAAAAATTGATTCATTTTCTACATGTGCTATGGCCGAAAGCAAATGAGGAGTGGGGGGAATAAATTGTTTTTTTTTACTTTTGTTAAAGTTAAGAATATTACATGAAGTGGTGTAATAAAAAAAATAAAAGTTGAATGCCTCATTGTCTTGCTTCTCCCATTGTGGACGTCCAACAATCCCCTTTTTCAAATTTTTTTGTTGTTTTTATTTTTCTCATAATCTATCTTGTTGGGAGATACAAAATAGTAAAAAAATAATAAAAAAAGTTAATTTCCCCATTATTTTGTTTTCTTTTCTTTTATAAAATTTGAGAAAAATAAAATGTATTGGTATTCATAAATAACTATTTGGAAGTTTAAAATTAAGGATGTGAAATAACAAAGGTGTATTTCAAAAAATAAATTCAAGTTGGTTGGGAATGAATTATAGAATAAGGTGAAATATTCGGATAAGAATTGGAATGTACCTCTAATATTTCTAAAGTCATCCATAGTCGATCAAGAATTAATACTTGAGGAAGAATATAACCAAGATGCTCGAAATAGGAAAAAGTAATCATCGTTGGAAGAAATAAATAATTGAGTATCATATCTCGTCTATAATAGATATTGTGACACTTAGCCAAGATTTTGTCACTATGCATCATCGTAGAATATGTTGAAAAAAATCGGGGCCTCACATTCTCCCCTCCTTAAAAGAATTTGGTCCCCAAATTCCTCCTAAAAGAGTTCAGGGTAATGTACGAGCATCTCTTCTTCCATTTTCCATGTGGCATCTTCATCTCAATCATGCGCTTGCCACACTACATTTACCATTGGGATCTCTATTCTTCTCATTTGGCACACTTATCTATCGATAACCCATATCGGTTTCTCGATGTAAGAGAATTCTCTATTATGGGCGGGATTTCCTATGTGATAATGTGTTCCGGGTCAGGCTGGTACTTCTTTAATTTGGAGACATAGAACACGTCATGCATACCAACTATAGGAGGTGGAAGTTCAATCTGATAAGCCAGCTTCTCGACTCTCTTAAGTATCTTATATCACCCAATATATCTCAAGCTTAGTTTTCCTCCCTGTTGTGGTGCTTTAATCTCGCACAGCAACCAGGTCTCACTGAGATATTAGCCCAAAATATTTGAGTGTTCGTTCTCATTGTATCCTATATACTCAACTCTTCTAGGGATTTTCCTTCCTTAATCATCAGTCTGGCGATGCTGGCCTTTCTTCTTAAGGTGTCTGCCACTACATTTGCTCTCCCAGGGTGGTACTGGATATCAAAATGATAATCTTTAATTAGCTCGATCCACCTTCTCTATCTCAAATTGAGATTCTTCTAGGAGAACAATTATATCAAACTCTTACGATCTTTGAAAATAGTGAACATTGCTTTGTTTAAGTAGTATCGCGACTTTTCAATGCGAACACTACTGTTGTCAATCCCAGATCATGCGTCGGGTAGTGGCCTCGTACGGTTTGAGCTTCCATGAGGCATAAACAATTACTTTCCCTTTTTCGTAAGTATTGCACCCAACTCTTCTCTTGACACATCACTATAAATGACAAAACCCTTTTTGTTCCGTTCGTGAGGGCCAAGGCGGAAGCAATCGTGAGTCGTTTCTTTAGTTCTTGAAAACTAGTCTCATACTTGTCATTCAATTCGAATTTGACTTACTTCTGAGACAATCGTTCGAGAGTGGTCCATCAATTTTGGAGAAATCTTTGATAAATATTCCGTGATATCTTGCCAATCACAAAACTTCTGATCTTTGTCATTGTTTCTAGTCTTTTCTACTCCACAATAGTTTGCACCTTTGACGGATCCACTGCAATCCCTTCACTAGACACTATATGTCTCGGAAATGTGATTTCCTTAAGCTATAATTTGCACTTGCTAAACTTGGTATATACTTGTGTTCTCGTAGTGCTTCCAATCACGATTCTCAAATGATGTTCGTGATCCTCCCTCGACTTGGAGTACACGAGTATGTCATTGCTGAAAATCACTACGAATTAATCTCAATAAGGTTGGATGACTTGGTACATCATGTCCACGAATGTTGTGGGGAATTTGTTAATCTGAATGGCATCACTACCAACTCGGAGTGACCATACCTAGCTTGGGAGGTTGTCTTAGGTACGTGTTTTCTTTTTAATCTTCTACTGATAGTATCCTTGTTGTAATCGAATTTAGAGTATACCATGCCCCCTGGAGCTGGTC
This sequence comes from Rehmannia glutinosa, assembly GCA_016081115.2. NCBI lineage: Eukaryota > Viridiplantae > Streptophyta > Magnoliopsida > Lamiales > Orobanchaceae > Rehmannia > Rehmannia glutinosa. Next base: position 152,041,499 of record CM071926.1, read on the forward strand.
GAATAGTTCATCGATCATGGGCGGGGATATTTATTTTTGATGGTCACGCTGTTAAGACCACGCTAGTGTATGTACAGTCTTCGTGTCCCATCCTTATAATTAGCCCATACTTTGTGATGAAATTTAAGTCATAGATGACCAAATTAAGTAACAACTAGATCAAATATGGGACGAGTATCTAAATCACAATAGTAGTCTGAATAATCTCAGAAAGTCATTATCAAATCTTAGTGAACAATAGCCATCATAACTTAGAGAATACTTAGTGGTAACATCTAGTCGAGATCTTATAATGGTCACATCCTTAGCGTATCTTATTTGCGATACCTAAACCACAAATCAAATTTCCTTACTTAAACTTGTACAAGTATTTGGGAATGAATAACACAAGGGTACTATCATCGATAATTATACTTAGTGAGTTCCCTACTATCACTTTCCCAAAGTAATATCATTAGGTATCTAGATCCCATAATATATCACATCTAAATCATATACTTATCAAGAGATAACCTCATATCCTTCAAGTCTCATCATATCGGGAATTATAATCTTCAAATCATGGATTTTCTAAATCACCTAACGTCCAAACCGAGGAATATCCTGATATCTTAACACTATGACAACCCAAAGAGTTCAAATATTCATCCAAGATTTAACTTAGGTCATCTAGTAGCGGTACCAAATCCAAGGTCAGAGGAACATATCTTGGGTCAGCTCGGTATAAGTTTCCTCCTTACAAACCGATCTCTGATACCATCTATAATGCCCCAAATTTTGGAGCCGCTACCTAACGTTAACTCACGCCTCCCATCTGAGGATATTATCCACCAAAAAATTTGCAATAATAATAATTCTCGAATAGACATAGTTTTTTATAACCTCTTGAAATAGAGTCAGTAGACGCAGCGAAAAATACTATTACAATCCATTCGTCTAAGTGAAAGAGGTCTCACGCCTCTCTATTACATCAAGCATAGCAAATTGTTCATATACGAAATTTAAGGCTAGATCGACGAACTAAGTCTAGAGATTATTCTGTCGATTGGTTGTATTCGTTGACGTCTTCATAATGTGGTAGATCAACAATTGGCCGTTGAAAAATGTGGGGGTGAGACAAAAATTCTCAGTGGATGGGTAATCGTGTGTAAGTGTGGCTTATATAGATGCTGGAAAACAGTTATATGAAGTATGCATGATTCATGATGTGTGCGTTACACATGATTCACAAGCAACATGGTATTCAAAATAATATAGCTTTATCTAGTTTGATGAAAATAGTTCATGATCATTCAAGCACTATGAATGTGTTGCAAATAGTTCAGGTAGTAGTTGCGTGTGGAGTGTAACGCCAACCCAAGCAAGTAATTCAAGTAGTGGTTGCGTACGGAGTGTAACATGATTGACATGTGTTTTGCATGTATTTTGGGCTTAATTATGGTTAGAATTAGTTGATATGCATGCGTTACATGAGTTAATAGGGCTTTATTTCTGTTTTGTGGAAAAGGTATTACGCTTTGCTCGTTTTGTAGGAATCTGTTGATAATTGTAGCATTTTTGGCAACAATTCGGAGCATTGCGACAAAGAACCGCCAATACTTGACGTAATGTGCGAAGTTTGGAGTTGAATCGGGAAGAAGGAGTTTGATAGATTTTCAACTAGGTTTTGACCCGAACAAAGTACAAATAGAGACGGGGCGGCCACAAACAAAGATACACTGACTTTTTCCCTAGAACACAGAGAAAAGAGCAATTTTCTACCAAAGAATTGGAGAGATCGATCAAGACCGCAACCACACCTTCGAGGATTGAAGATAAATCGAGAGATCATCAACATTCCCAAGTTCACTCATTCCATAGTATCATTTACTTTTGATTAGTTAGATATGAATTTGAATAATTTGTCTATGGATTATTTATTTTCGATGTCTGGCTAAACTTATTGTGATTCCCGGGTTTGGGAGTAGGTTAATGAATACTTTTATTTGAGGATTAATTGCAATTGAAGTTATTGTTTTCCAACCCTATTCAAGTACTTTGCTTTAATTCTTGTTTTATCAAAAAGCTATTGGTTTAACTTGTTTGATGTATTGATTCATAATTCTAACCGATGAGTTTCAATACTAGATCTATGAGTACTTGACATGAATATCTTGCATGATTGAGAAATCAGTGAATATTCGTGAGGATTTATAATCTTTTGAGCTTTTGGGAGTTGGATATCTCATGTTGAGTAGAGATGCTAGCATAGATATCCCAATCAACGTTTTTACATACATCTCGAGAGAGAGGGTAAATTACCTATGTGATCGTTCTATAGGGAAGAATACATATAACTTTGGTTTGATTAATCTGATAATAAAAGGGGATATTAACTGAAACCATAACCCATGAATCCATTCATCTACTTGATCTTTTAATCAACTCTTTGCTTTGTTTCTTTTAGGATAAATTTCTTGTCATAGTATTAATAAAACCAATCCATCAATTTTTGATCGTCTAGATAAAAATAAGGCTATTACAATCCAGTACTTAGTATAATAATTTATTAGTCCCTGTGGATTCGACCTTGCTAACCCTATTCTATAAATTGCACCGTACACTTACGGTGAAGCTAAAAATAAGGCGAACAAGTTTTTGGCGCCGTTGCCGGGGACTAATTAAATTTTTAGTACTAATATTGCGATAAATAGAATTATTTTTAATTTAGACATTTTTACTTTCTTTTTATTTTGTTGTTTAATTTTACTTCTACTGTGTTTGACTTGTTTTCCTTAATTGGTTCAGGTAGTGCATGAACATTCGCTCAAAGCAAGAAGAATTAGCACCGTTCATATCGGAGGTTGAGGCTTTTGCTAGGTGAATTAGTGCGGCTACTAAACGGGCAAAAAGACAACAAGAACGGGATATGGCAGACGTATAAGATAACAACAGAGGCAATAACAGGGTCGACAATGGAGGCAACAACCGGGCCAACAGGGTCAACGTTGAGTTACCAGTACCAGAGGTTCCAAAGAAATTCAACAAAGAAGCGATTCGTGATTACTTTCGCCCACAGACCAATCGCAACTATGGTGGAATTGCCAATGTCCCAATCAATGCAAATAACTTTGAGCTGAAGCCATCACTGATCTCTATGGTGCAGCACAATCGGTTTGGGGGTTTCCCATCTGAGGATCCCAATTCCCATCTTTCGAACTTCATACGGATTTGCAATACAATCAAGATGAATGGGGTGACTGATGATGGTTAGGGATGTCAACGGGGCGGGGACGGGGGAGCAATCTCCATCCCTGTCCCCGCGGTCGCGGGGAATCCCCGTCCCCGTCCCCGTGAGACAAACGGGGAAAAGTTGCTCCACATCCCCATCCCCGCGGGGTTCCCCATCCCCCGATTCACTTTTAAAAAAAATAATATTTTTTAATATTTTAACCATTATAAATATTTAAAAATTGCAAACAAAAATAACAAAGGACAATTTTTAAACGAAAGGAGTGAATGAGAAATAAAAAACAGCCAATATAATAAAAATAAGATAAGAAGTGGAAAAGTGCTTCGCAGAGAAGCACAAATTTGATAAGAAGCTTTTGAGAATTATGAAAAAACAAGAACAGAATGCAAGATACCATTATAATTTTTTGAGCATACAAAATAAAAAATAATAAATAATAAATATAATAAACACAAGAGCAGTACTTAACAACAAAAAACAAAGAGAGAGAGAATAAAAGCACAACAAATCATATTCAGAGGTGAAACAAAATATATAGATTTTATATAAATATACATTTCTAAACAAACACTTTGTGATGTTGCAAACAAAATTACAAATAAAAATGGTTTTAAGTTTGATAACAATTAACGGCAACCTTAGATTTAGGAAGCTTCAAGCTTACAACAGTGGAAGTCTCTTTTTGCTGCCATTGCTGCTATTAACGGGAAGAGATGAGAGATGTAGAAAATGGGGGCTGGAACAACAATAATGAGATGAGAATGAGAGTCAGATTCAGAAGAGAAGGTCTAGGGTTTTATTAGTATACATAACTTGACATATATGTAATATATTAAGGGTCTTATTGTAATAGCATATTCTCGGGTCTTCGCAGGGAACGGGGCGGGGATCCCCATGGGTTGGGGAACATCATCCCTGTAGGTCCCAAGGGGTGTGAGTGTAAGGTTTAGAAGGGGGGGTTGAATAAACCTTACCAAATTTTCGATTTAGTCCTTTTAAAAGTTCAGAGTTGATACTACACGATGTGTCCTAGGTGGACAGCCAATTTAGTTAATCAAGAGAGTTAGTCACTCAACACTGACTCGAGCCGTTGATAGAATAACTCAAATTGTAAGACTCGAATTAGCTCAACTGTGGTTTGTTTTCATTGGAAGACTTAACACCCTTAAGTATGGTTTAGTAGAGATTTAAAGCTTGATTTAGTACTTAGAAATTATCAAGTAGATAGCAAATTTATCAAAAAGTTAAGCAAATAAGATGCAGGAATTTAAAGTCTTTGGAATGTAAATGACACGATAAGTTTTTATAGAGGTTCAAGATGGGGTAATTCTTCTACTCCTCTCTTCTCCAACTCCTGGAGGAATCCACTAGGTATTGATCAAGATACAAAGTGGTAATGTCCCGTATACAAGTCTTGATCACACAAACCGACTTGATCCTTTAGGGACTCGATCCCGAGACGCATTGATCACTCGACCGAGACGCCTTGATCACTCACCGCTTCTCGTCGACTCGGCCTTCTTCACAGGCGGGCAAACTGCTTTGCTACTACAAAATGTTCCACTTGCTCAAGCTCTTTGGATTTGATCATGAAGCCCTCCAAAAGCTCAAGACTTGGTTCGACCTTGAACCTTTCTACAATCCTTCGTGGAATGTAGACCCCTTTATTCTTCATAATTTCCTCTTCAACCGATTGAAGTTATCTTTCCTTCACAGTGAGTGTTGGATTGATGTTCTTCGTAATATAGGCTTGAGAATGAGCGTTTAATAACTTGAGAATATTTCAGGTTACAAAATGTTTCTTTCTTGCTTGTATTCAATTCTCGGATGGTCGTGGTAACTGCGTGACTTATTCTCGTGAGTTATTCCTCGCCTTTTATAGTGAGCTTTCAAAAATCTGCTCGTTGAAGAGATAGGCTTATTTTTGAAAGTCACTTGTGGTCGTTGCTTGTCTTGTTGCGATCCTTGGAATTGCCATTTCCTCGTATGAATTGTTCTTGACTTTTCGAGTTCGACGACACGTGTGTAGTGCTTCCCATTGTTTATTCCTCTTGCACGCTTCCTCGGGTGAGCACTTCGAGAAAGGTAGCATGGAGATATTACTTGTTTAAGTAATTCTCTTGATTTCTTCGTGCAACGGATCTTTTTCAGATTATCTCGACTTGACCGCATTTCCTTGCTTTCCCCAGGTGACTTAGAGTCGCCTTCCAATCATTGGATGACTCTTCCACTTCAACTTGAGACTTGGCTTATCTTGATTTGACTTGACCGATACTCCTCTCACCGCATCTTAGTCGCTCTTCCTTGATCGAGTTCTCGTCTTCTCTTCTTTGCCATACTCGGTTGTCTTGCAATGAGTCTTCCTTCTAGTCTCCATTGTCTTCTCGCATGTTTGGGCATAGGCGATTTAACTCACTTGACCAGCCCTATTTATTACAATGCAGTTTACAACAAAAATGGGGTGCCAACTTCCTATTCTAAGTTTTACATGGCATTCATCAAAATCTAAACAATAAATTTCCCAACAATCCCCGTCCCCGCCCCGCCCCCGCCAACGGGGATAAAATTTTCCCCATCCCCGTCCCCACGGGGAAAAAATTTGGGGAATCCCCACCCCGTTCGGGGCGGATCCCCGCGGGGAAAGGGGATTTCCCGCCCCACTTCCATCCCTAATGATACTATACGCCTTCGCCTATTCCCTTTCTCTTTAAGGGATAAGGCTAGAAACTAGCTAGGCACCCTAACTCAGGGGAGTGTGAACAACTGGGATGAGCTGAGTCAGAGGTTTTTGTTTAAATACTTCCCACCAAGTAAGACACTACAGCTCAACAGTTAGATCACTCAGTTCAGGCAGTTTGACTCTGAGCCCTTGTATGAGGCCTAGGAGAGATTCTAGGATTTATTGAGGAGGTGCCCGCAACACAGATTTCCTGAGGATCAGAAGCTCCGCTTCTTTTACAACGGGTTGATTGGATAGACTAGGTCATTTGTAGATGTAGCAGCAGGAGGCGCGTTACTTGCAAGGTTCCCAGAGGATGCATTCAACTTGTTTGAGGAGATGTCCATGAATAGATATCAGTGGCCCTCCGAGAGAACTAATGTGAAACGTGTAGCCGAAGTTACTGATTCGGACCCAATTAAGTATTTGACAGCTCAGATGATTGTATTGACAAATCAATTGAGTGCATTGACAAAGGCAAACGAGGGAAACGTGGGTGCAAGTAATGGGGGAGTTCCTCTAGATCTGATGGAGGAAGAAAATTATGTTAATAACCAGAATTTCAACAATTTCCGGAACAATCAGACTCCCACTTATTACCATCCGGGTTTGAGGAACCACGAGAACTTCTCCTACGCAAACACAAAGAATGTGATGCAACCACCACCAGGGTTTAATGTGACAAACGGTGTCATAAATGCTGAGGCTAAGCCAATTATGGAGGATATTTTCACCTCGTTTATGAGTGAGACGAGGAACAGATTCAATAAGGATGAGGCGAAGCTGGATAAAATCGAAAATCATGTCACACAATTGGCCAATACTATGGGGCCCAAATGAAAAATCTTGAAACCCAAATTGGCCAATTAGCTACGATTATTGGTGGGCAGCATCAGAAAGGCCAATTTCCTAGCAACACTGAGGTTAATCCAAATGAGCAGTGTAAAGCCATTTGTCTGAGGAGTGGAACGGAATAAGAGGAGCTGAAAATACCAGAAAATACTGAACAGACGCAGGGGAGCACGACCCGTGCGCCACCGTACGGCCAGCCCGTGCACCCTTCAGGGGCAGCGATTATTGCTCCGGGAGACACGGAAACTTAAGCAAATGGCGATGTTGTGGCCGAGGAAGGAGTTGAGGATCATCCTGCTGAATAAAAAGGGGCTGAGAAGCTTAAATCTTCTTCTAACCCTGATATTTCTAAACTTAATGTTCCCCTTCCTTTTCCCCAATGTTTTCAAAAGAAAAAGTTAGATTCGCAATTTGCTAATTTTTTGATATATTTAAGAAACTACATATTAATATTCCTTTTACAGACGCATTTGAGCAGATGCCCAATTATGCTAAATTTTTTAAGGATGTTATGTCAAAGAAGAGAAAGATGACTGGTTTCGAGACATTCAATCTGGCGAAGAATGCGGTCAGATAATCCGTAAGAAACTACCACGAAACTAAAAGATCCGAGAGAGTTTCACTATCCCTCAGTGCTATTGGTGATGTTTTCTTTAAGAAAGCACTTTGTGATTTAGGAGCGAGTATTAACTTGATGCCCTTGTCCATTTTCAGGCAACTTGGATTAGGAGAGGTGAAGCCATCTACGATCACCTTACAACTTGCGGACCGATCACTCACATATCCAAAGGGAATCATCGAGGATGTGCTTGTCAAAGTTGATAAATTCATATTCCCTGTGGATGTTTTTGGTGCAAGATATGGAGGAGGACAAGGACGTCCCTTTGATACTTGGGCGTCCATTCCTAGCTACTGGGAAGGCCTTGATAGATGTGCAAAAGGGAGAACTCACATTACGGGTTAATGATGAGCATGTTTTATTTACTATCTATAAGGCACTTCAATTTCATGATGGTGTTGAAAGTTGTAGTTTCATAGACGTAGTTGAGTCTTGCATTGATGAGTATGCGGATCATACATTGTTTAAGGATGATTTAGAGTTTTGTTTGACACATTCATGTTCAACATCAAACATGATGATTGATTTTGATAACCAAGACTTGTATGACTATGTTTGTGCCATAGATAATATGCAGGAGCTACCGAGAAGCGCGAGAGGTGCGCACACACAAAACAACGTCCGGGAGTCTATTATGCAGGGGCACACAACCCGTGCTATAGAGCACGCCCTGGTTGTGCGCATGGTCGAAGAAAAAATCAAGAAACCTAAAGAGCGCATGTCACGTGCATCTGAGCACGGGCAGCCCGTGCGTGGGGTCGAAGAAAAGGTAGTATCACCTGAAGAGCACACGGCACATGCGCCTGATCACGGGCAGCCCGTGCGTCAACCCGAAGACCCAATTTGGAACCCAGAACTCAAGCCATTGCTCGAGCATCTCAAATAGGCATTCCTTGGAGAAAATAACACAAATCCGGTAATCGTATCATCCCTTTTAACCTCAGTTCAATTTGATAAATTGCTTAGGGTGTTAAGAAAACATAAGTCTGAGATAGGTTGGTCAATTTCTGATTTAAAGGGCATAAGTCCATCGATAGTAATGCATAAAATTAGAATGGAAGATGTCTATAAACCTTTGGTGCAAAATCAAAGAAGATTAAACCCTATAATGCAAGAGGTCATTAGAAAAGAGGTTTTAAAATGGTTAGATGCTGGAATCATATATGATATTTCTGATAGCTCTTGGGTAAGTCCGGTACAAGTGGTACCAAAGAAAGGGGGATGACTGTAGTTAGAAACGAAAGTGATGAGCTTATTGCGACTAGAATAGTTACGGGGTGGCGTATTTGCATTGATTATAGGAAGTTAAATGATGCTACTCTTAAAGATCACTTTCCCCTTCCCTTTATTGATATGATGTTAGATCGTTTGGCGGGATATGATTATTATTTTTTTTCGATGGTTATTCCGGGTATAACCAGATCATGATTGCCCCGGAAGACCAAGAGAAGACGACATCTACATGACCCTATGGTATGTTTGCATTTCGCAGAATGCCATTCGGACTATGTAATGCACCCGCAACTTTTCAGTGATGCATGATGGCTATCTTTCATGATTTTATTGAGAAAATAATGGAGGTTTTTATGGATGATTTTTCTGTTTTTGGAGATTCCTTTGATCATTGCTTGGATAATCTTTCTCTAGTGTTGCAGAGATGCGAAGAAACTTACCTTGTTTTGAATTGAGAGAAGTGTCATTTTATGGTACGAGATGGCATTGTACTAGGCCACCGGGTTTCCTCTGCAGGTTTAGAAGTGGACAGAGTGAAAATTGTTGCAATTGAGAAACTCCCACCTCCAACAAACGAAAAGGCCATTAGAAGCTTTTCGGGGCACGCCGGATTCTACAAAAGGTTCATTCGTGACTTTTCTAAAATCACTAAACCTTTGAGTCAGTTATTAGAAAAAGATACTACTTTCAATTTTTCCGATGATTGTTTGCAGGCATTTGAGATTCTGAAGAAGGCTTTGGTGACAACACCAATTCTTGTAGTCTTGAATTGGAGTCAGCCCTTCGAGCTGATGTGCGATGCCAGTGACTTTGCAGTTGGGGTTGTTTTGGGTCAGAAAAGAGACAAGTTGTTCAGAGCCATATACTATGCGAGCAAGACTTTAGACAGTGCCTAGCAAAACTATACCACCACGGAGAAGAAATGTCAAGGATTGTTTTTGCGTTCGATAAGTTCCGATCATACTTGATTGGAACTAAGACGATAGTCCACACAGACCACGCGGCGATCAAATATCTATTCGACAAGAAGGATGCCAAACCGAGACTGATTCAGTGGATCCTTTTGTTACAGGAGTTTGATGTGGAAATCCGGGATAGGAAGGGTTGTGAGAATGTGGTAGCAGACCACTTGTCTAGGTTGGAGTACAAGAAAGATGAGAAAGAAGGCACAGATGCAATTAAGGAAGAGTTCCCGATTAGCAACTTCTAATGTTAGAGGCTAAATTCCCATGGTATGCAGATTTTGTTAATTATTTGGTTTCAGGAGTCATGCCTCCGGATTTATCCTCATATCAAAAGAAGAAGTTCCTTCATGATGTCAAGTTTTACATGTGGGACGACCCCTTGCTCTTTAAGAGGTACGCGGACACTATCATTCGACGATGTGTACCTCAAGAAGAGTGGGAGGGAGTTCTGCAATAGTGCCATTCTTCACCATTCGGAGGACACTTCGGTCCGACACGCACTGCGAAAAGGTATTGCAAAGTGGTTTATACTGGCCTACTTTGTCTAATGATTGATATCTATATGTGTAGCAGTGTGATAGGTGCCAGCGGATGGGGAACATCTCGAGACGGCATGAGATGCCCATGACCAATGTGATGGAAGTCGAGCTCTTTGATGTTTGGGGAATTGACTTTATGGGTCCCTTTCCATCTTCTTCGGGTTATCATTGCATTCTACTTGCAGTGGAGTACGTATCTCGATGGGTTGAGGCGATTCCGACACAAACCAATGATGCGCGAGTAGTGCTCAAATTCCTAAAGAAAAATATATTCACTCGGTTTGGAACCCCGAGAGCTTTGAATAGCGACGGGGGGTCACACTTTGTGAATAAATTGATGAGCACTTTACTTGCGAAGTACGGGGTCAAGCACAAGGTGGCATTAGCATATCATCCGCAAGCAAACGGACAAGCAGATAGGTAGCCAATCGCGAGATTAAGCAAATCTTGGAGAAGACAGTGAATATCAATCGCAACGATTGGGCTATGAAGTTAGATGATGCGTTGTGGGCATATCGGACTGCGTACAAGACACCTTTGGGCACATCACCGTATCAGTTAGTATTCGGGAAATCGTGTCACTTGTTGTTCGCCTTATTTTTAGCTTCACCGCAAGTGTACGGTGTAGTTTATAGAATAGGGTAAGCAAGGTCGTATCCACAGAGACTAATAAATTAATGTGCTAAGTATTGAACCAAGATAGTTTTACTTTTATTTAGACGATCAATATTTGATGGTTGGTGTGGAAGTAAAGACAAGATTAACCACAAAAACACAAGATACTAAGAATAATGGAATTATCAAGGGAATGAAATGGATTCCCGGGTTATGGTTTCAATTAATATTCCTCTTGTTGTCCGATTTAATCAAAGCTAAGGTTATTATCAATATTCATATAAGACGATCACAAAGCTATTTTATCCTCCCTCTCGAGATGCATATAAAATGTAGATTGAAATATCTATGCTAGCATCTCTACTCAACATAAGATACACAACTCCCAAAAGCACCAAAGATCAAATGTCCTCACAATATTCGCAAACCTCTCGATTCATGCAAATATTCGTGTCAAGTACTTAAGATCTAATATTGAAACTCATCTCTCGAATTATGAATCAATATATCAAACATGTTAAATCATTGGCCAAGTGATAAAACAAGAATAAGCTCAAAGTACTCAAATAGGCTTCAAGATAATAACTTCAACCAAGATTAAAACATCCAACAAGAGTTCATTAATCTACTTCCAAAACCCGGAAATCACAAGATGTTTAGCTACCCATTAAAAATAAACAACTCATGTAGACAAATTGTTCATATTCATGACAAGCTAAAATGAAAGATTAAAGCACAAAGAATGAGAAAACTTAGGAAATGGATAATCTCTCGATTAATCTTCAATCCTCAAGCTCCGATTCGACCCGATTCTTCCCTTGATTCTTCCTTGATGAATTTGAGCTATTTCTTGTGTTCTTGGGTCTTTTCCGACCTTTTCTCCTCCTCGGTGTGCGCCCAAGAAGTGGTATTTATACCCTTTTTGAAGTTCAGGTCAATTTGCTGTCATTTTTGAGTTTTTCTGAAGAACGCACGGTCGTGCGCCCACGCACGGTTACCCGTGCTCAAAGCCGTAGGAAAACATCCAGTCTTTGTAGGGCGCCGGGTCGGTGCGTGCGTCCACGCACGGCTACCCGTGCGCCATCCCGTAGAAAACATCCGGTCAGAGGGCGCACGGGTCGTGCGTCACCCACGCACGGGCTACCCGTGCGCCATCCCGTAGAAAACATCCGCTCTCAGGGGCGCACGGGTCGCGTGCGTCCACGCACGGGTTGCCCGTGCGCCACCCAAACGTCCAAATTTGTTTGCAGGACTTCATAAGAGTTGTATCCCTCTCTTTTAGCTTTCCATAGCCACTTGAATCACCTTAATATCAATTTTGTAGAGAGAGTTATGGGCAAAATACTAAACCCCGCCAAAGGCTTTGGAAATTCCATACGCGTTTGGATGTTCCTTGAGATAAATCTCCTTGTTGTTTGATCATCCATGCTTCTTTTGACACACGACTCATCACTATGACTGACTCTAGAATCCATATAGTTGGCTTCCAATTGGGTGTAATCGCCGATTCTTGATGATTCTAGGTTGCAATGCTCGTATTTGTCACAAAATCACTCCAAATATCGTTAAATTCCTACAAAACGAGCAAAGCGTAATATCTTTCCCACAAATAGCTTAATATATACCATTTCATACACGTTATTGCATGTTTATAAACAATTATAGCCATAAATATGCCCTAAAATACATGCAAAACTCACACCTATCACTTGCCCATGGAATTAGAGCGTAAGGCGTTTTGGGCTGTGAAGAAGTTAAATTTTGACTTCCAAGCAGCGGGTGAGAAGAGGCTCTTGCACTTAAATGAGATGGAGGAGTTCCAGGATGAAGCTTATGAAAATTCCCGGATCTACAAGGAACGAACCAAAAGATGGCATGATCGAATGATAAAGAAGAGAGGGTTTTTACCGGGTGAACAAGTCCTTTTGTTTAACTCGCGTCTTAAACTCTTTCCGGGAAAAATTAAGTCTCGATGGTCGGGGCTATTTGTGATAAAGAGGGTGTTAAATCCTCCGGAAATAGTGAAATTGTTGACCCAGGATGGGGAGACATTTATGGTGAATGGCCAGAGGATCAAGCACTACCTTCATAGAGACCAAAAGGAGGAGGTGACACGCCTCACTTTGCTAGAGCCGTGATCGAGTAAACATGCGTCAATCTATAGACGTTAAATTTAGCGCTCGTTGGAAGGCAACCCAACGGTTTGCTGTTTTATTTCTTCCTATGTTTTGTTTTTCCTTTTTTCTAAGTTAGGATTGCTATGCTTTCATAGGTTAGACTTTTTTTCTTGATTTCCCTATAAAAAAAAATGAAAAAATCGGAGTTGAAGTGCGGTACCCAGCACGGGCAGGGCGTGCGCCATATGCACGGCCCGTGCGGGCACCAGGAATTGGGAATGAAATTTCGGCACCCCGCACGGGCAGCCTTTGCGCCATTCGTATGGCCCGTGCGGTTCCCCAGGTTTTTGTTTTGAAGTCTCGACACCCCGCACGGGCAGCCCGTGCGCCAGGCGCACGGCCCATGCGTGTGTCGGCTGGAGCAAAGTTAAGACGCGCAGGGGGCTTATTTTCTTCACAAATTCTTCCTCTCTGACATGCGCAGACACACCACTCGAAGCTCTCTCAATTTTTTTCGCAAATAGCACTTGGATTTCAACTACATATTCACCTCCCACACTACTCACACACAAATTACACTCTTAAAATTGCTTTGAAGTGAGGATTTGAGTAGAATGAACACCTAGGGTTTCAATTTTCACCTCTTTCCGAATTTTTAAGATTTAAGGTATGAACTTCACTTTTTGTTTTGAATTTCTTGTAGATTATGGATTAGAGTTATTATATGGTGCATGTTTGATAATTTGCCATGATTTAGCTTGATTTTTCTATTGGGCATTTTATCGAACACCTTGTGGGTTGTTGAATTAGGATATTTGTGGTTGAGTGTTTGATGAATTATACATGAGCTTGATTATTTAGGGTGTTAGTGACTAGGATTCTCTGTAATTACATTGTTATTTGGGATTGGGAGCTTAATTGTTGATTAAATTGTAAGGATGAGACATTATGCCATATTTGATTTGTTGTATGAAATTCATCACTTTCTTGTTATACTTGGCACGACGTATTCTCACAATTGTTTTGCCAGTACTAACTCAACATATGGTCAAACAAAGGCGAACCGACAAGGTCGAGGTAGACGAGGATTGGGGGCCGCTGCCGCACGACATGCGCCACACCCAGACATCCCCGAGGCTTATGGACTCACTCTGACAGAGTACAATTTCCTGGAATGCTGGAACAGGTTGATCACTCGTTCTTTCAAGCCAACAAGATATGCCGACGACGATTGTACCCAAGCTCTTGGGATACATGAGGAGGTTTGGCAGTTGTTCGAACGAGTGACGTGGACCGCCTTCATGCAAGGGCGGTGGCCAACGTTTAAGACACTAGCGCTTGAGTTCCTAAGCACCGTGGATATTACTGAGACGCGAGCAAACAATGAGCCCCAGGCAATCCGTTTTCGATTGGGCAACATGTGGAGGCACGTCACTATCGCCCAACCCAATCAAGTAGTGGTTGCGCACGGAGTGTGACGCCAACCAAATGGGTCCGAGTAACTCCAGAATTGTGTGGATCAGACAGCGATTCCTTCGTTCTTTCTTGTAACTCCCAAAGCAAGATGGTCCAAGATCTGTCACCTTATCGCTCCATAGGCAAAGATAAATCCACATAGAGCTAGCTGGGTCCGGATTGTCATAATCATGACTATACCTCAAGTACTACGACCCGCTTCCCTTAGACAAACTTTGTCCCTCAGTTACAGGATTAAGACGATGGGGCCGGAGAGTGGAATAGCAGTCGAGCTGTCCGGTTCCATCCTCGATGTATCCATTCCGACTGTGAGCTCGACACACCAAGTTGACTCAAGCAAGAAAAGAATTACAAGTACGGAATGTCAACTAGGTAGTCGAGTAAAAAAACATGACGATACATATAAAAAGAAGTACAAAATATCAACAAGTTAAGTTTAAATTTGTCCAAAGGCGAGGAAGTCGCCACGCGTAGTGCGTATAGTCCGGGGATTTTCAAGAAAAATATGGAAGCATAATTAAATCATAATTAAACTGTAGAGAAGAAAATATTTTATTTTGGGGTCCTTGTTGGGAAATTTATTGTTTAGATTTTGATGAATGCCATGTAAACTTAGAATAGGAAGTTGGCACCCCATTTTTTGTTGTAAAACCGCATTGTAATAAATAGGGCTGGTCAAGCCGAAAGTTAGTTAAGTCCTATGCCCAAACATGAAAGAAGACAACCGAGACTAGTAGGAAGACTCATTGCGAGACAAATGAGTTTGGCAAAAGAAGAGAAGACGGAACTCGATCGAAGGTGCGAAATGCGATGCAAATGAGTAAAGCATCACCAAGTCAACTCAAGATAGTCAAGTCTCTAGTTGAAGTGACAAAGAGTCATTTAATGATTGGAAGTCGACTTAAGTCACCTGGGGAAAGCAAGGAAATGCAAATCAAGTCGAGATAATCGAAAGAGATCCGTTGCTGTACGAAATCAAGAGAATTACTTAAACAAGTAATATCTCCATTCTACCTTTCTCGAGTGCTCATCCACGAAGCGTGCAAGGGAAATAAACCAATGGGAAGCACTACACCCTGTCGATTACTTTCAAAAGTCAAGAATAATTCATACGAGGAAGTGGCAATTCCAAGGACTGCAACAAGACAAGCCAACGACCACAAGTGACTTTCAAAAATAAGCTTATCTCTTCAACGGGCAAATTTTTGAAAGCTCACTATAAAAGGTTGAGGGATGACTCTGAGGATTTTTAATATATAAAAAGAATGAAAAGATTTTATTGATTACCTGAATCAAAATCATTCAAGTTTAATCCTCAAGCCTACACTACGAAGAAAATCAATCCAACACTCACCTGTGAAGGAAAGATAGCTTCAATCAGTTGAAGAGGAAACTTTAGAAGAAAAGGGGTCTACATTCCACGAAGGATTGTAGGAAGGTTCAAGGTCGAACCAGTCTCGAGTTTTTGGAGGGCTTCGTGATCAAATCCTAATGGCTTGAGCAAGTGAGTTGTAGTAGCAAGGCAAACGCCTGTGAATAAGTTTCTAGTCGGACGAAAATCCACTGAGTGACCAAGGCATCTCCAGACGAGTCCCAAAGGATCAAGTCACCGTGTGATCAAGACTTGTATCTGGACTGTTACCACTCTGTATACTGATCAATAATTAGTGGATTCCTCCAGGAGTTGGAGAAGAGAGGAGTAGAAGAATTACCCCATCTTCGAACCTCTATAAAAACTTATCGTGTCATTTACATTTCAAAGACTTTAATTCCTCGCATCTTATTTGTTTAATTCTCACGACATATTTGCTATCCAACCGATAAGCTCTAAGTACTAAAACCCAAAGTTAAATCATAACTAAACCAAACTTAAGGGTGTTAAGTCTTCCAATAAAACAAACCACGCTTAAGCTAATTCAGTCTTAACAAATGAGTTATTCTATCAACAATCAATCAGTCCATTGAGTGACTAACTCTACTGATTAACTAAATTGATCATTCCACCAAGGACACAAACAGATAGTGTCAACTCAAATTTTTAAAAAGGACCAAAAGTGAAAAGTTGGTAAGGTTTATTCAACCCCCCTTCTAAACCTTACACTCACACCCCTTGGGACCTACAAGTGGTATCGAGCGGTTGGTTCATTGAGCCTTCCGCACTGTTATCGAACTAGATCTCCAAACTTTTCAAAGTCCTGTTTTAGTACTTAAGTTTTCAAAACTCCTTTTATCATTAAAAGTTATTATCATGGAAGCAAATTTGACACGCATCCCTATGTTCACAATTGAAGAATTTGATGATTGGAAAATTCGTATGCGACTCATCTATCAAAGATTACATGATGAGATGTGGATAGTGATAGAGGATGGGCCACCGCAAATCTTAAAGTGAACAAATTGGTAAGAAGAGCTACAAATTAAGGTGAAGAGGATGTTGCCCTAGACCACCTATGGTTGAAAACCAAGAACTGAATGGACAAATGATGACAGAAAAAGATACAACCTGACAATGTAGCCAAGGACATCCTTTACAAAACCTTGACAAAGCCATGTTCAATAAAGTAAAATCATGCAAAACGGCTAAAGAAATCGGGACAAGCTAACATTGATTTGTGAAGGCTCGAGCAAATCAAGGAAAATAAATTATCGTTGGTCAGACAAAAATTTGAGAATTTCAAAATGATCGCAGAGAAAACCTGGATCAACCGGATGCTCGGTTCACGTAAATCACCAACGAGCTATCTCGCACTTGGAAAGGAATATACACAGAAGAAATGTGTATGGAGATCCTAAAAGTCTCCCAAATGAATGGGAAATGAAGGTCATGGCACCGAGACATTCCATGGACCTATCGAAGACCTCCAACCATGAACTATTCTCGGATCTCAAAGCCTACGAATTTGAGTGAGAAGAAAAAGATCGAGAAGAGACAGATGTACCCAAAACAATTTCTAATTGTTAAGGATGGAAAGAGAGTTGAGGTCAAAGAAGTCATTGATCCGTAAGAAATAGCCCCGATGGTTAAAAGGTTCAACAAGTTCTTCAATAAGAACTACAAGAGAGGCAAGGGCGAATCTTCCGTAAGACACTCACTCCTCCAAGTCAAGGGAAGATAGGCCAACCAAGAGAACAGATCATCAAAAAGTCAATATCAAAGGGTCGACAATCCAAGAATGGAAAGAGTGATCAAAAGGTTGAATATATATCTTTGAACCGTAGGCAACCAGGTCACTATGCCATTGATTGTCCATATCATGTAGTCAACAAATACATGAATGAAGAAGAAAGAAAGGTCTTGAGAGAAAGAAGACAAGAAAAGAAAAAGGCAATGTTGGCAGCAGATCACCGAGACAAATGAAGTCAAGAGACACAAATGAGTTTTGACCTATCCGCTTGATGGCCAAGGAACAAGATCAAACTGACCAAGAAGATGAGGTACACTCTAACTCATCAAACTCGATTCTAGTGATAGTGATCGTGACACACACACACTTCATCACCCACTCGATCTTTATGATTCATTAGGCAAAATGATGAAAGATTTTGAACACATTAAATGAGGAAAACACTTGACTAAGAGCCAAAACTCACAAATTTGACTAAGAGCCGAGTACTCTAAGTCAAATAGCCGATGAGAATAAAAGTTTAAAGGCCGAAAATGCCAAGCTAATAGCGAAATAGCTGCCATAGAAAAGAGGGAGAATGACCTCAAAAATGTGATTGCCTCATTCACTAAGGCATCTAAATCATTGGATGATCTTATTATGAGTCAAAGAGAATGGGGAGACAAGACAGCTTAGATTTAATTCCTCCGTGCTATGTCAAACTCCAAAAGTAATTTTGGAAAAAGGATCTTCAAGCAATGAAGTGTCTCAAAATCCAAAACTCCAAATGGTGCACACACATTCACTCCAAAGCACAATTACAAGCAAATTGGCCTTGGTTATAAAGGAAAAGGAAAACAAATGGTTGGGTGCATTGAGAGGACAAAATGAGAAGAAATTCACCAAGTTCCTCAAAGAACTCCAAACAGAATTACTCAGAAAGAAGAAACAGAGCTACCAAAAACCCCAAAAGTTCTATCAAAGAAACACATATGATGGGAATGGTAGAAAATATCCAAGCCAAGCCGATTGGAACGATGTGAACTATCAAAGATAGACTTATGGAATATAAGCCCAAATGGCAAAGGCCTAGAACTCAAAGAAAGGTCATTCCAAAAGTATAAGAGCTTTCATCAAAGACGCATATGCACCTAGGCACTACACTCGAGACACCACAATTACCCAAAGAAGGCAATTGCTAAAACACATATACAGCATACATCTGAAAAAGAGACAAATCAGTATGAACCTAGAATCCCCAAGCAATTTGCCAAAATTAATTATGATTATGGCACTGATAGATGGCAACCCCTTAGAGCCGTGATCATTTGGCTATAGGCTGGTTGGATCATCTTACAATACTAACCCCTCGACCCGCATAAGTATGGGTGCCTAAAACTTAATTTCCTTGATTGCGTTCAAGGAACAAATGTGAGTGCCAAGGAACCTGGTACATGGATAGTGGTCATTCCGGACATATGATAGGAAACAAGAAAAATCTGTCAAAATTCAAGGAAGTTAAGGGAGCAAAAGTCATATTTGGAGGAAATGAAGCTCCAGGAGAAATAAGAGGCATTGGATCCATCAAGAAGAATAGATTAGAAATCACAGATGTTGCATATGTTGAAGGACTCAACTTCAACTTACTAAGCATCGGCCAACTATGTGACAAGTGTTATAATGTTGGATTTAACATGGGTATATGCCAAATGAAGGATATTGAATCAAATGAAGTTGTGTTGCAATGATGCGGACAAAAAGAACATGTATGTAGTAAATTGGTCAACCGCAACACCCAAAGACTGTCCTATTAGCAAAGAGCACAAAATTAATCAAGTTGGTCTGTGGCACAAAAAGCCGAGTCACCCGAATTTCAAAACACTTAACAAGCTTGCCGTAATCTTGTGGAAGGTCTTCCGCACTCAAGATACAATAAGGAGGGTATATGTGACGCATGCCGAAGGAAAACAGATCAAATCATCATTCAAAGAAAAGACATGCCCATCTTCAACAAGGATATTGCACCTACATATGGATCTATTTGGTCCATTGAACCAGCCAAAAAGATAAATGGGAAGAAATATACCTTGGTGGTAGTAGATGACTACTCAAGATATACATGGACAATATTCATGTGTAAGAAGAAAGAAACTCTACGAAAACTACCACAAATTGATGAAGAGGATTCAAAATGAGAAGAGCCAAACCATTATCAAAATAAGATCGCATGAGAACCGAGTTTGTCAATGGTATAATAACTCAATATTGTATTGAAAATGGCATTGGTCATGAATTATCTGCAGCAAGGACTCCATAAACAGAATGGAGTTGCGAAAGAAGGAATAGAACACTCAAAGAAGCGGCAAGGACCATGTTAGCTAAAGCAGGGTTACCAAAGAGATTTTGGGTCAAGCAATCAACACAAATGCTTACACTCAAAACAGATGTATGATAAACAACAATTGACAAAGACTCCTATGAGATTTGGACAGGAGAAAACCAAATGTTGCATATTTTAGAATATTTGGATGTAAATGCTTCATCCATAACAATGGCAAAGACAATCTAAAGGCTTTCGATGCTAAAGTCGATGAAGGTATCTTCTTGGGATACTCGGCTAAAAGCAAAGCCTACAGAGTACTCAACAAAAGGACTATGGTTGCATAGAATCCCTTCATGTGGTATTCGATGAGCCAAATGTAAATGGAGAAGACATTGAAGAATCAAATGACAAGTTTGAATCATCCAACCATACGAAAAGTCCATATGTCAAGTCAAGTCGAATTATAAACTCGTATGAAGATGAGATAGCCGAGTCTCATAAAATGTTTGGAAAATTTGCGGCTAAGTGATTGATGAGAGAGCGATCAAAGCAACACAAAATGCTAGACGATCAATCCAATTAACTTACTTCAACCTCGATGTAAGATGGCCGAAAGACCATCCACCGAACTTGTCATTGGAAATATAAGAGAAGGTGTCAAAACAAGATCCGAACTCAACAAGAAGCTATGTTCACATGCTTTATCTCACAAATAGAGCCTAAAGATGTGTTACAAGCATTGATGACACACATTGATTCAAGCTATGCAAGAAGAGTCAATCGCTTTGAAAAAGAAATAAAGTATGGGAATTAGTTCAAAGACCCACCCATCAAAATGTTATTGGTACTAAATGGGTGTTCGAAACAAGATGAACGAGGAGGGGTTCTGTGGTAAGAAACAAAGCAAGACTAGTAGCCAAAGGATATTGCCAAGAAGAAGGAATAGATTTTGATGAAACATTTGCTCTCGTAGCAAGATTGGAAGCTATAAGGATGTTTCTTGCCTATGCGACTCACAAGAATTTTATTGTATATCGATGGATGTAAAAAGTGCATTCCTAAATGGTTTATTGGAAGAAGAAGTGTATGTTGAACAACCTCCGTGGATTTGAGCGTAAGACTCTTGGAGATAAGGTATACAAACTCAAGAAAGCTCGTATGGATTGAAACAGGCACCCGAGCATGGTATGATACTTTGTCACAATTCCTAACCGAGAATGGATTCACAAAAGGAAAAGTAGATAGAACACTTTTCGTAATTCAAGACAAGAAGAGTATACTTTGCTTGTTCAAATATATATGGATGACATCATTTTTGGATCCACAAACAAAGAGCTATGTGAAAAATTTTCAAACCTCATGCAAAGCAAATTTGAAATGAGCATGATGGGAGAGTCGACATTCTTCCTTGGACTCCAAGTAAAACAAATGAAGGATGGAACCTTCATAAGTCAAACAAAATACACCTTAGATTTAATGAAGAAATTTAGTATGGAAGTGAAGTCTTCGTGAAAATACCAATGAATACATCACCAAAATGAACATGGATGCAGATGGCAAGCCTCAGTAGATCAAACAAGATACTGAGCACTTATTGGATCATTGCTTTATCTCACGCCAAAGCGTGTCGACATCACATTTGCTATAGGTGTATGTGCGAGATTTCAATCTGCTCCAAAAGAGAGCCATATGATCTGCCTAAGAGGATTTTGAGATATTTGAAAGGAAGCCAAGAAGTTGGCTTATGGTATCCAAAGGAAGGTGGATTCAAGCTAATTGGCTATTCGCACTCGACTATCTTTGCAGAGTCGAGTTGACAAAAAGCACTTCAGGCACATGTCAAATGCTTGGAAATAGGCTAATTTCTGGTTTAGCAAAAAGCAAAATTCAATAGCCACCTCTACAAATTGGCGGAATACATAGTCAGCGGGCAAAAACAGTGCCCAAATCCTATGGATGAGGCAAAGAATGAGAGAGACTATGAAGTTGAAGAAAAGGAAATTCCAATCATGTGTGATAACACAAGTGCAATTGCAATCACTCGAATCATGTGTTGCACTCAAGAACAAAGCATATCGATGTCGATATCACTTCATAAGAGATCATGTTGAAAAGAAGGACATCATCTTAGAATATATCTCAACTAATAAACAAGTTATGACATATTCACAAAACCATTATGTGAGTCAAGATTTGAAGAACTCAAGCATGAGTTAGGGTTAATTGAGCCGAGCCGACACTCAAGACTCAAAGAAAATAAATGAAACACAAAAAGAGAAAAAGGATCGAATTCTCAAAATCAGCTAAATGAATCACCATGTCGAAAGACAATTTATCTTGAATTAGTGACAAATGAGTCACCGAGAGAACTGCGTGACTGAGAAGAGTTAAATCACTAAGGGATAAGCCGAGTCATTTATGAGCAAAGTGACAAAAACGCAATGCTTTTACTAAGCGGGAATGTTTTTAAGAATGACGTCAAAGATAATGATGATGTGTACAGGCAAAAAGTCGCATACCAAGCTTATGATTGGATATAAATGCTTTGCCGCATTAAATTCAAGACATGAAATGCTAATCGGCGTGCAAAATCTAAGCCGTTGATTTTGATCACATTTCAAAACCACCCGCACGCCCTTTCGAAACCATACTTAAACCATTTTCGCCTGCTTTCTCTCACATATTACCAAAACGTTTCATTTCTATCTCGTATAAAGGCAAAACTCTCTCAAAACCCTATCAATATTCAAATCAACTTCTAAGTTTCTTTTCGTGAAATACAAAAATGGAATCAACTTATGATTTCGTCAATCTAGGGAAGCAAATCCACACCGGGTCTCTTGTGGATTTCGAGGAATGGTCAAACAGGGTCCGATGACGCCTCATAAAGAAAATCGCTGAAAAGCTCGAAACGTCCGGCCGAAACCATTTCGACGATGGAGTTCTCGATAACCTATGTGGAAGAGGTCGCACGTTCTACGTGAACGCCGAGATTCACGATGAGGGGATCAAATCCTCTTTCACGGGAAGGAGTTCATCATCTCTCGCCAAGGATCTCGCGAACACCGCCACTACCGCGGAAGGAGCACCGAGAAATCAATGAAGTCGGATAGACTTGGCTTTTGCCGCTGGAAGAAAGTAGCCAAGACCGACTATGCTTTGAAAAGATAGTCTACACACCAAAGAGGGGCCGCCGAAGGAGGACTACCACAAACTGTTGGACATAGTTGCCAAATGCATAGACATCAAATTTGGCGGCTTTGACCAATTGTCTAAAGCAAAACCGGGTCGTAATGGCCGCGATCATTGAAGAAAAGCAAGTAAACCAGCCGAGTTTGTCTCACAGCACTCACTGAATGTAGGGAACGAATCCTTCAAGGAGAATGGTGCATTTGGAGGATCCTCGGATATGGCCTGTGATTGGCCGATCATGGAGGTGAAAGGAGTCCTCTTCGACATGGAAAGGCGTTCCATGTAAACAAGAGGATGTTCGAGATCAAACCTCTCTCGGCGCACAGAAGAGAGCCCACGCCAAGAGAGCGATACAAGTGAGGGGAATCACTGACCAAGATACAAATTGCTTTCCTCTCCACCAAAGAAGAAAATTGCCCCCGCAATGCTAAGAGAATTGCTGCCCTGCAGCCTAAGAAAAACAAATCCGCTCATGCCCCGCAGCTGAGTCGCCGCCCTTCGAGCGTGTCTCCCGCCCGCCAGCAAGCGGTGACCGAGAAGGAATCTCAAATACCTTCTCTCGTCATCAAAAAGAGAAGAACTGATAAGCAAAGACGGCTGCTCCTCGTAAGAAAACACCAAGACACGCCCCCGCCCAGACTCGAATACACTCTCTTGAACCAAAAATCCCTCTGGTATGAACTAAGAGACGAAGAAGAATCATCAAGCAATCTGAACTTGAAAAACCGGATCAGTCACCACTCAAATTGAAACAGATATCGAGATCTACCGGAGAAGTAGAGTCTCCGTGATATTATTGATGAAACAGCAAGTCTGTCAAGGCGATCACAGAGGCAATCAAGACCCAGCCTGTAGTTCGAACAAATTGGGGACACAAGAAGAGCCGAGAAATCTAACTCACCAAGTGATGATAATCGTATCCCCTCCCCGCAATGCACGCAAATGATAGAATGGAGCACCAAAGCTTGCTACCTTCTATCCCCTCGAGAATGAGGGACAAAGAAGAAGAAGGTTTCAAAGAGATGATGATGTGATGATCCTATCCCCACTTTATCCGCACATCCAAAATCGCCTGCGAGAGTGGAGGAAGTGGAAATTGAGTCGATCTAGGGAACAGTTCCAACGGCCCGAGTTTATCGAAGAAGAAAAAGCGATGAACTTTCTTGGAGTGACCACCGTGGTCCAAGCATTGGATGAAGAAAAATCGCGCATGATATCTTGCAGATCTTCAAGGACAAGGAGAAGGAGAGACAGCAGCGAGAGGAAGGCGAGGCACGCACGAGAAGGCCAAAGATCATCCGCCCCTATCACCGCACCACGTAACACACACATCATCTCCTTGACGCCTTATCGATAGTGATGAGGATCTGGACCCCGCCGCGCCACGTAAGAGTTGCAAATGTAGCAAGCAATGCACGAATCTAGAATTCTTCATGAGAAAAGAATGATGGAGGGACCAGAGAGTCCTCTAAAACACAAAAGTAGTTGGACCCAATGGGAGTGGTGCGCAAGATATTGCCACAATTGTTGCCGCCACCACTTCCCCATCTCACTCCTTCGGAAGAAGGAATTAAAGAACCGGCGATGAAATTGGGATAGTGGGGACCCCACTTGAGCCAACCCCTAATGAAGGTGTCTTACCACCCGCCCCAACGGTTGAACACTCAAGAGAAACATCCGGAGTTTGGAGACGAGTGCACCCATTCCAAGTCACTCACCAGCGCGCACCGAGGGGGAAACTCCTCCACCGCAAGAAGGTCGGAGGATGTCTGCAGATGACCGCACAACGAATCTAGGAGGCGAAGTGAAGAAAGTACAAACACAAAATACACAAAAGTTGCCATCAACGAAGCTCGGGGCTTGAGATCGTCTCACCGAGGTGCCAACCGCTCTCACGAAGGCTAATGACGCCGCCGATGCGGTCGAGGCACGAGAAGGAATGTACCGGAGTTAACACTCTAGGCGATGAAAGTACAATCCATGGGGTTGAGACTCCAATGGATGCCACCACATAAGACCCTAAGACAAATGACACTATCGAAAGGGAGGTCCAGAGCCTCGCCTGCAGCTTGAGACCGCAGGAGGTAATGAAGGCCAACGGGAGGTTGAGACTTCCCAAAGAAGTCAAGTAGAGAACATCCTCCTGCTATCATTGATCCATCTGAAAAGGAGATTAGCGCACTTCACGACTCCCAGGATAATACTCGATGTAACCTTCTCGGGATCGGAAGAAGACAATGAAGCCGAGTCATCCCCCGTGATCGATCCAAAAGACTCACCAGGATGTTCCAACCACGGCAGCAAGTCGACCTCAAGACTACTCGTCAAACTTTCAACTTTGATGATGAGCCATCCATGGAAGTCTCATCATCGTCCGATGACGCTTCGATAAGGCCGAGGACCAAACTCAATTGAAGAAACCACCGAGACCGATGAGGCTGTTGATACAAAGAGGCTCGCAAGTCGGGCCAACTTCACAACAAACCCCACCGCAACAGAGTCCATCGCGCAGCTCCCAAGTCGAAACAGTTCGGCTCCACAGGGAACTTCACGCGCACCACTCATCATTGAACAAATCCCAGATTGCCCATGATGATTCCTTTGTAGAAACATTTCCCTTCTCTCTGAGGTACCCGACCTCCCCTCAAGAGTCGAAACGATCTCGTGCGCTCCCACGCACTGCATCCTGTCATTCCATCGATACCATCGTTCCAAATGACTATGATTTTGACGCCGCTTGGCCATCACCGCAATGAGGGAAGAGTCAAGTTCGGGAGGTGTTCAAAGCATTATTTGCGAAATTGAACGGATGGAGAGGCACCAGGCCTCGATGGACATGAGATCGATAATGAGATGCCAACCTCACCGCCGACTTGAGAGGCATAATAGTCGAATCCGAGAGTGGTGGCAAAAAGAAACAAACAATGCGCGTCGAATAAGCTAGATATTTCTAACATTGTTCAACAAGTCAGCTGTCCGGAGAGCCGAGAACGCTGATGCAAAGACGAAATTGAGAGAACACATTGAGCACATGCATGAATCTCACACACCGCAAAATAAGAATGAGCTCCTGCGTATGGAAGAAAACATGGATAGAAAATTCACCTTCTTATGGCCGAGATGAAGTTGCTTAAAGTCAATCCAACGCTACTCGCTCGAGTTTCGTGCGGCAAAGATACACCACAAACAGACTCACAGAACTCCCTGCTATCGCCAGACTCGACTTCCGCGCTTGCAGTATGTTTCAGGGTTCCTCTCTCCTTTGATGATGCCAAAAAGGGGGAAGAGGAATACCTTAAAGCGCTAAAGAGATCTGTCAAAAGGAAGGAGAGCAACAAGTGAAGGGAAAGAGAGCCGAGGAAGTTACAAGGAAAAGAAAGGAATGTCTGCTGAGGGGAAGAATCGAGAGATGTGACCTTAATGATTGCACAAACCCCCAACAAGGTCTTGTCACAACCGATATTATCGCAAAGAAACTCCCAAAGGATCGCCACTCCAACACTCTCACGCCGCATCTATGGTCCGAAAAGAGAAAGACAATTGAAGCAGGGGATGGAGGAAGTGGAAGGAAGGTTGAATGCCCGAGTTATGGACATCTTGAAACAACATGGAGGCATTCCAAAGAGACAGAGACACTTATGCCATCTCGGATGTCGGGACCGAGCCAAGATTAGTTGATGAATTTAAAACGCCGCATCCAAGGATACTTCGCAAACATGTCTATGGCCAAGCCCGGGACTTGTACTTTGGAAAAGGGTCTCACGTTATGTGAAGAAGGCGACAGCGGCAGGACTACCGGCAAACACTCTGCTGGTCACTCCGCCGATCACTCACCGGAAAAAGAAGACCCCAAAGACAATACACGCCCGAGGAAGAGGGTAGAGGAAGAAGCGGAGGAAGAGGTTTCGACTCCAGGCCTCCGCCAAAAACATTGAGTACATAGATCCGTGCAAGAAAGGAGGGATCTCACTGGGCCGGTCTTGACCAAGTAGCCAATCTGCAAGTGGCTAAAAACAATGCCGAGTATGTGAAAAGAATCGAAGAAGAAAATAAAAGACAAACTCAGCTATGGGAGGAGAGACAAGAGAGATTAAGAAGAGATGAAGTCGCCTTTAAGGCATATGAAAAGAAGAAGAAGGCGGTGAAGATGAGAAAAAGAGAAGAAGACCGGAAGATGACAGAATCAAGAAGATGAAAGAAGGAGGCGCAAATAAGGAGATGAAGTGTTGTTGTCCACCCTTCATGTATTTTACTATGTAAATACATACTATGTAAGTCTTCCTAATAAATCAGAATTCACTATTTTTTTTTTGCGTAGACATAAATGTTTGCTTTGATACACCTTGTAAAACAACAGTGTAAAAGAACAAGAATGTTATGATCAATAAAAGGATTGATTCTACGCATACATTCTATGTGAATGCAAAGATTCAGTATGTATCTTTGCTATTTACATTTTGAATGTTTTAAGTTTTGGCATCATCAAAAAGGGGGAAATTGTTGGGAAATTTATTGTTTAGATTTTGATGAATGCCATGTAAAACTTAGAATAGGAAGTTGGCACCCCATTTTTTGTTGTAAACGCATTGTAATAAATAGGGTTGGTCAAACCGAGTTAAGTCGCTATGCCCAAACATGAAAGAAGACAACTGGAGAGTAGTAGGAAGACTCTCCAGAGACAAATGAGTTTGGCAAAAGAAGAGAAGACGGAACTCGATCAAGGTGCAAATGTGAGATGCAATGAGTAAAGCATCACCAAGTCAACTCAAGATAGTCAAGTCTCTAGTTGAAGTGACAAGAGTCATTTAATGATTGGAAGTCGACTTAAGTCACCTGGGAAAGCAAGGAAATGCAATCAAGTCGAGATAATCGAAAGAGATCCATTGCACGAAATCAAGAGAATTACTTAAACAAGTAATATCTCCATGCTACCTTTCTGAGTGCTCATCACGTAAGCGTGCAAGGAAATAAACCAATGGGAAGCACTACACCCCCGTCGATGCTCAAAAGTCAAGAATAATTCATACGAGGAAGTGGCAATTCCAAGGATCGCAACAAGACAAGCCAACGACCACAAGTGACTTTCAAAAACAAGCCTATCTCTTCAACGGGCAAATTTTTGAAAGATCACTATAAAAGGCTGAGGGATGACTCGAGGATTTTTAATATATAAAAAGAATGAAAAGATTTTATTGATTACCTAATCAAAATCATTCAAGTTTAACCTCAAGCCTACACTACGAAGAAATCAATCCAACACTCACCTCGTGAAGGAAATATAGCTTCAATCGCTTGAAGAAGAAACTTTAGAAGAAAAGGGGTCTACATTCCACGAAGGATTGTAGGAAGGTTCAAGGTCGAACCGGTCTCGAGTTTTTGGAGGGCTTCGTGATCAAATCCTAAGAGCTTGAGCAAGTGAGTTGTAGTAGCAAGGCAAATTTGCCTGTGAAGAAGGCGAGTCGGACGAGAAGCCACCGAGTGACCAAGGCATCTCCGATCGAGTCCTAAAGGATCAAGTCACCGTGTGATCAAGACTTGTATCCGGACCGTTACCACTCAGTATACTTGATCAATACTTAGTGGATTCCTCCAGGAGTTGGAGAAGAGAGGAGTAGAAGAATTACCCCATCTTCGAACCTCTATAAAAACTTATCGTGTCATTTACATTTCAAAGATTTTAATTCCCGCATCTTATTTGTTTAATTATGCTTGACATATTTGCTATCCAACCGATAAGCTCTAAGTACTAAAACCCAAGATTAAATCATAACTAAACCAAACTTAAGGGTGCTAAGTCTTCCAATAAAAACAAACCACGCTTAAGCTAATTCACTTAATAACAAATTGAGTTATTCTATCAACAAAATCGATCAGTGTTGAGTGACTAACTCTCGATTAACTAAATTGGTTGTCCACCAAGACACAACATAGTGTCAACTCAATTTTTAAAAAGGACCAAAAGTGAAAAGTTGGTAAGGTTTATTCAACCCCCTTTCTAAACCTTACACTCACACCCTCTTGGGACCTACAAATCCTTGATAAAAGAAAAATTTTGTAAATAGTCTCATTTCTTGGAAAAAATACTTATCGAGTCAAAATTTGAATAAGTCCTAGACTTGACCACGGAAAAATATAAGGTCAGTTTTTAAATAATGAAAATTGTTCAAAGATTTAGTTTTCAAAGGTTTTGGGTCGAGTTTTTGGAAAATTTCAGTTTGGTTCCTTCTTTTGTCAAAAACGTCATTTTCGGTCACGAACTTAAAAATTTTGGATCTCATAAACCGAGAGGAATTTTGATGTGATTATAATTTCAAAATATCATGTATAATTGTAGAATATTGGGACAAAAGCAGTTTTGAAATAGAGTCGGTTTAAGTCCCTTAATTTTTACAAATTCCATTTCTAATCCAAATATTCAGTTTCTGCCCTTAAGAGTTTATTTAGTGTTCGTTTATTATGAAACTTGAACCATGAGTTCAAAATTTTATAAAAACAAGGTTATTTAAATTTCCAAGTGTCCGAGATGAACGTTTTCCTGAAATTTCATTTTGGTCCTTTAAAATTGGAATTTTAACACTTTAGTACTTAAAGTTTAACAAATCAGTTTTCTCAACCCAAACCACTTTAATCTTTTAAATTTCTCAAAATATAGGTTTTTTAGTTTGATAAAATCAAAATTTCAAAATTTTCAGAGGGATCCCTGAACAGTTTTTTAAAAATTCATTTTTGCCCCTTAAACTTTCAAGTTTCCACATTTGAGTCTCTAAAATTTCAAGGATGGGTTTTCTTCTATCAAAACCTTTAAAATATTGTTATTAACCTAAAATATTAAATTTTACAATTAATATAGTCCAAAATTTCTAAATTTACAGATTGGTCCTTGGACAGTTTTCGAAATTACAGTTTAGTCCTCAACTTTGTAAAAATTACATAAATGGCATATTTGTTCAAATTCGAGCACAAGGTCATATTTTACAGAATATATATCAAGTATGGAACATAATTTTGAGCATATAACACATTCCTTTACACATTAATCAAGAGTTGAACAAGAAATTAAGATATATATGCAAAAATATGTCCCTATTGTGCAAGAAATCAAAATCATGCTCGTTTTTGTGAAACTTTTGAACTTGATACATATGAAAGAATACATGTAATATATATATAGTAATTTAAAACATTTTTATGTACTACATGCATTTTATGAAAATTATTTGCCTATTTTAAAAAGATTTTTCACCCACCTCGTAGTATTTTTTTTTCCGGGTTGATCAAAAATGGAGTCTTCTTCTTGGTATTAATTTCTTGACTCGGACTCTTGAAGGTCAGCTCCTATATGGTATCCAAACCATATTTTGGTGTTAAAATTAAAGTCTCAAATTTTAAAGGGATTTAATAGGACTAGCAAGATGAACGTGCGTTGCACGTTATGCAATTTTTTTTATTAATGTAATTCAAATTAAATCTTAAAATCAGAATTATTTTTTTATCATATTATTTTGTATTCATAGTAAATGTCATTCATGTATTTTGTTCCTAAATTTTTCAAGACTAAAATTAAACTTTTTTGTATTTGAAATATGGTTAAGATATTTTGGACCCAAAAACATGATACTTAATTGATATTATCATTGAAAAAAGTACAATGAATATTAAAAAACTAATGAGTAATATAAGCTAAAAAATGATATTCTAAAATTTCATTTTGTATCAACGCATTTCTTGTTTTATTTTTTGAGTGTCTCTTTCTTCTTCATAGACAATTTTGAATTTTTTTTGCAAAGTCTTTTTCCAATGCATTCTTAGCTTGAGCATGATTGGTTGATGTGTAGATGTTTTCCTCATTTTTTCTATCTCCAAAATGTGTGTTATATTTAAATCGGTTCGACTATAATGGTCAATTTTTCATTCAACACCTTTGCCATTTTTGTTAAGGCGGTGAGAAAGTGAAATTCCATTTTATATTTAGAAGCTTAGCTTCATATGTAATATTCGACTCATGTTCTCCTTGATAAAATTAATTATTTATACATTATAAATGAAGATAAATTAAAATAAAGTACTCATTTGAAAATAATCAATAAATTAATTAAAATTGAAAGAATAATCACAATTTTATATCAAATAAGTTTATGTTTAGAAGCTTAGCTTCATGTAATATTTCGACTCATGTTCTCCTTGATTAAATTAAATATTTATACATTAAAAATGAAGATAAAATAAAGTACTTTTTTGAAAATAGTCAATAAATTAATTAAAATTTGAAAGAGAAGTCACATTTTTATGTAAAAAAAATGACTGAACCACATCACAAAAGTAGAGAATCAAAATTATAGAGTACCTTACAAGGTTTATGTTCTATTCTATTATCATAAATATCATGTACAACATCATAAATTTATTGGTTTCTCATATTCTTTGTTTATCAAGTCTGCTTATTTAATAATATTAATATTTTTTTTCTTATTAATTACCCATCTGTTTATGCTCCATTATATGATGATTAACAACACTTCTGTAAGTCCATTTTAATTATTATGACCAATTTGTTTTCAAGGCATGTCTATTTTGAAAATCAAAAGGAATATAATAAGTTGATCCATAAATAAATTTTTGATAAAACCATGCAATCGCCAAAAAAATCATTAAACTTATTTGCATGATTTAATGCAATATACTTTAAATAGAAAATTAGCATATCAACATGTAGTTTAAGATAGATGTACTTCCATTATAAATGGCAATTTAATATATATAAATGGCAATTTGTTATATATATTTTTTTAGCTTTTCTTAATGTATATGATAAATTCTTTAAATTTTCGTGTTTTGATTGTTGTTATCATATTATGTTATATCATATTTTGTTAAGTTAAATTATCGCACTAATCATATAATAAGTATTATTTTTCACCTAAGCCTATATAATTTCTTAAGGCGTAATTTTTAAGCAAACCTAGCATTATCATATATGTGGAATTAAACCTATTTCAATGATTCTTCGTGAATATTAAATCTTCTACGTTTCTTGTAATGACACATGTAGCTCTTTTTTTTTCTATAATTGATTTGAATCTATTTTAATTTATCATATTATGTTTTATTTTATTTTTAAATCAAAATCAGCTTATTGGTAACAAAAATTTAGTTGTTTTTTTCAAAAAATTACTTCTATATAAGTAATAAATAAAAATGGTACCATGAAATATAAGAGACTAAATAGGAGAAATAATTTCAAACTAAAATATGTGAGATGTAAAATAGAATAAGATTATTAAGTCATGTTAACTTCTTATTTATAATGATATTAACGAATTTTTTTTACAATAAAATTACTTAGTTTCTTTTTTTTCCCAAACTTATTCGACCTTTCATCCTATTAATTAAGTTATACCAATAATAATATAATTAGAAGATTTTAAAAAAAAATATTTTCTGGCTATCTCTACATCCATAATATGACATAATTTAAAACTATATTTCGTTAACTTCGAGTATAAAATTTATCTTTTTAAATATTTTTATAGTTAATTTGAGGTTTATATATATTATCCGAGTGATTAGGTTTATTAAATTAAAAAAATATACCATAAATATTATTAAAAATTGATAACTGGATCTAAAATAGGATTTGAACTGTTAAAGGGTTCATCCGTAAAACATAAACAAATACATAAATAGATGTTAAAGAAACAAAACTTTATAATGGGGGGCACAAAATAAATACAATACATTACATCAACAAATAATTAGTGGGGGCGCACTATATTTATTTTCTAACTTAACTAATATAATTTTCAAAAATAAATAATAAATAGTAAAGAAAAAATGAAAAAGAATCACGAGCTTATAGCTCAAAAGGCACCGCTAACTAACTAAAGGGTATTGATTCGGGTTCAAACCCGAGTCATTGTTTCTTTGTTATCCACTCCCTTCCATTCCCAACTAACTAAAAACAATTACAGAGAAAAATAGGTAATAAAAAAATGTGTCCCATTATTGGCAATGTTGGTCCGTCTATTTAAAACTTTTGATATTTTCATCATATTAGTAAGTATATTTTAATATAATACATATAATTAAAATTAAAACAAAGATTACACTTATTTCACCTACTACACTTTGAAATTTAAACTCTCATGTCATTAGATTTAAACATATAACTCTCTACCAAGTTTATTTTATTTTTATATTTTTATAGTATATACTTATGATATGTTTGTTGTCAAATTTAACTTTATATTATCACAATGCGTATACAAATTAAATTAATTGATAATTGAATCTAAATCATATTAAATCGTATATCCGTTGTTACAAATAAACACATATAAAGATTAAGGAATAAAGCTTGGGAAACAACATTACTTTTTTTCTTCAAATTTTTTGTAAACGCTTATGTATCACTCATCTTAAAATTAATTATTTTTATGGGAAAATGCATTAAATTTCCTGAAATTCTCAATGGTCGCAAACCCCCATCTTTCCGTACTTAATAAGTGTATCGTTTACTCCTCCGCGAAAGAATATTATCTCACAATTTAGGGATCGAGAGTGATAGATGATAAATTTATTATTGTATGGGGTATTTGCAACCAATAGTAAGATTTAAATATATATATATATATATATATATATTGACATACTACTAATGTAGTATCAAATTAAATGAATTAGTTATTTATTTATTTTTCCTCTTCATTCTACTATAAATTCGTGTTTTTTTTTGGTTTTTTTTTTGTTGTAGATGTATTTAGTTATTGAGAAAATTAAAGAAAACTATTATAAATGTACATTTTTGCATGCAATATTACATTAAACTTTAAATGACTAAAATTATCTTATATGAAGTCTTGTAAATATGCTTATGACATATCGTTGGAAAGCTCTCGATGTCTACTTTAATATTAAATTATTATTATTTAAATATTCAAAATATTATAAGAATTACAATTGAAAGAAAGTATATAAGAAGTGTTTGGAATACTAAGAGACGCTTTTCATATTATTAAAAAATAACAACAAAATCAATATAGAAAACTACTTAATTGCCCCTTAAAGCTAACTTTACCATAAGGATATTTTTGGCAAATCAATTTTTTCAAAAAACCTTGAAACCTATTCACACTTTTATAGTAGTATAGATTAAATGACTACCACTTACCTTAATGTCATCAAGTAGTCTCTAAAAATGGAATTTTTCCTTCAAACTTCTAACTTCAACTTGGGATGGTGTAGGTCAGCCCCTAAGCTCCAAAAATTCATATCCTTGAGTTAAAAATTAATTCTTCATATTGTCAAGAGAAAAATACTCAAACCATAATTTCTTATCTTAAAGTGTGTATAGTCTTGAATTTCTTCTACAATCTTGTAGTCAAATCTAGATCTCTAATTCTTCAAGAAAATTCCTCTTGGAGTACCTCAAGAGGATAAAAATGAAGGCATAGACTTGAAGTTTTAAGAAGATAAAAATGAAGATGAAAGAAGAAATTTTTCTCATCTTTGGCTTGAAAATTTTCGGTTCTTAGAGAATATGGGTAGAGAGTTTTGTATTTTGTTCTTCTAAGTACGAAAGAATGAGAGAGTTTCAAGTATTGTAGGATGAAAAAATGAAATTTGTTTCTTCTAATTCCAATATGACCAAAAATGGATGGTGCTAGGCGGGAATTATTTTTGTTTTGATGTTCAATATTTGTTTAAGTTTGTTGGGAGACAAAATTAAAAAAAATGAGTTGATTCCCCCCATAGGAGTAGCTATGAACGAAAATTAAGGGGTAGGGGGGTTACTTTTTTTTTCCCTTGTCTTTTGGTGTTTAATAAGGTAATGAGTAAGTATTGTTGGTAAAAAAATTTGATTCCTTTCTTACATGTGCTATGGCCGAAAGCAAATGAGGAGTGGGAGGAATAAATTGTTTTTTTTTACTTTTGTTAAAGTTAAGAATATTACATGAAGTGGTGTAATAAAAAAAATAAAAGTTGAATGCCTCATTGTCTTGCTTCTCCCATTGTGGACGTCCAACAATCTCCTTTTTTAAATTTGTTTTTGTTCTCATAATCTATCTTGTTGGGAGATACAAAATAGTAAAAAAAAACAAGTTAATTTCCCCATTATTTTGAAAATAAGACATAAGATGGTAAAAATTTGTTTTCTTTTCTTTTATAAAATTTGAGGAAAATAAAATGTATTGGTATTCATAAATAATTATTTGGAAGTTTAAAATTAATGATGTGAAATAACAAAGGTGTATTTCAAAAAAATAAATTCGAAGTTGGTTGAGAATGAATGATAGAATAAGGTGAAATATTCGGATAAGAATTTGAATGTACCCCTTTAATATTTCTAAAGTCATCCATAGTCGATCAAGAATTAATACTTGAGGAAGAATATAACCGGTATGCTCGAAAGAGGGAAAAAGTAATCGTCGTTGGAAGAAATAAATAATTGAGTATCATATTTCGTCTATAATAGATATTGTGACACTTAGCCAAGATTTTGTCACTATACATCATCGTAGAATATGTTGAAAAAAATCGGGGCCTCACACTTATATATACCCGAGATTAACTTCATATAAGATCAAACTCAGCTTATACATAACAACAAACTGGATAATTTAACCAAGCAAGCTTGACATCTAAACAACATATTTCTTTTTTTTTTTTTCTTTGTAAATACCAATCACACACGTTGGGTTCGAACCCCTGACCTCCCCCACAAAGGAGGGAGGCGATAACACTACGCCAAAATGGCTAGCAGTTAAACAACATATTTCTTAGGCACAAGTAATAACGCATTTTTCTTATGCATCGTGATTCCAGGTGAAACATCAGTATTCACATCTTCTACTTGCATCCCAAGAGGCAATTTCCAATCAAAAGAGTAAAGGAGATTTGCCACTGTAAGCTCCACATTTGCAAGCCCCATAAACATTCCAGGGCATACTCTCCGGCCTGATCCAAATGGAACCACCCCGAAATCTTGCCCTTTTATGTCAATATTGTTGTTCAAGAATCTCTCAGGCAAGAATTCATTTGGATTTTCCCAGTACTCGGGATCTCTTGCAACCGCCCACGCGTTAACATAAACCACTGTTTTGGGTTGAATTTCGTAGCCCTCCAGAATGCATTTTTCTACTGTTTCTCTTGGAATAAGTAGTGGAACTGGAGAATACAATCTAAAAGTCTCGTTTATGACCGCTTTTAGATAGAGAAGTTTAGGCAAATCATCTTCTTCTACTTTACCCTTTTTGCCTATCAGATTTCTGATTTCTGCTTGAACTTTCTCCATGATTTTAGGTGCCTTTATTATGGCAGTCATGGTCCAAATTATCGAGGCCGCACTTGTATCTGTTGCACCGATAAATATATTCTGCAAAGTACATAAGAAACGATATGTTCATCTTTCAATATTACATACGCCTTGATATGTCACTTTCAATAAGGGTATTTTGTTAAGTAAATACAAACCTGAAGGAAGTGTTTGTACACAATTTTGAAAAATAAGATTTTTGTTTTTCAATTAGGTAATAACTTTTGTAATTTACACAAAAGAAAATAGTCTGGAAACAATACCATTAACAATGCTTTGATGTTATCCCAGCTCAGTTCAATAGAACTTGACTTGTGTTCTTTAAGCTGGATCAAGATATCGAGAATATCATCATCCTCCTCCACGCCCTTTTTCGCCCTGTCACGATTAAGATGCTCGTCGATTAGCTCCTGATAGAATGAATCCAAGTTTTTACAAGTGGTATCGACCTGATTAATCAATCCAGTGAGTTTATCCACCCAAGCGAACGCAGGAAAATAATCAGACACAAAGAAAGTGGCCATCGAAGCCTGAGCTTCATGCAGAAGCTCGCCGAATCTTCTCATTTCAAATCCATGTTCATCGTATCTTTTACCAAAAGCAATTCTACATATCAAAGTGATTCCAAGAGTCATCACCATCTCACTCAAGTTGACAACTTTATTACAAGAAGCGAAACCCGAAATCTTGGTAACCATACGAGACATTTCGTCTGCTCGGATGGGACTAAAAGATTGATTTTTTTTAAGGCTGAAGAGATGCACGGCTACGATTTTTCTCACCTCCTTCCAGTAATCGTTGTACGGTGAAAATGCTATGTCCAAGCCATTATAGGACAGTTTTTGCTGCCCAAGAAGTCTTGGCCTGCTGCAAAATGCCAAATCTTGTGTTTTGAACACTTCTTTAGCCAATTTTGCTGAAGAAATTATGAGAACTGGAACAGGGCCCAATTTCATGTGCATAAGTGGACCATATTTCTTGGATAGTTTCCAGAGATAAATATGAATATTGTTAGCTGTACCAAATTGGTGAAGGTTTCCAATTACTGGCAGGCCTGGAGGACCTGGTGGAAAAGAGTTTTTGATCTGTCTTTTTATTTTTCTGGTAAAGGTAACTCAAGATAATAATTGGTAGAGTTATTAATAAGAGAAGTATCACCATTTTTGGAACAAGTGAAACTTGAAATGTTGTACATATATAAGAGAGAATGAATATGCATGTTTCCCAATATATAGGAAAAATATATTGTTGGATTTTTTCTTTAATTGATCATTAAAACAAATGAGTGAGGATTGGAGTGAGTTAAACACGTGAATTGTGATATATTTAGTACATGCGTAGCCCCCGCGCATAACTCAACGATAAAGGATTTGAGTAATGTGTTTATCGACATTCACAAACGTGGAGGTTCGAATCCCCCTGGTAACTTGTGTGGAGACTCAATCTCTGGCAGTTCAGAGACTTGATTTGTTGAGGCACATTCCGTTATTCACCTCTTCTACAAAACTCTAGGGCAAGGCAATGGGGGTTCTCAGAGATAGAGTTCATTCTTTTTTTTAAGTACATGTATAGTTTATTATATTTACTATTACTTATGATATGCATAATTGAGTGGTGAGATACCAAGTATACTATAAAAAAAATGACGCACAAAACAAGTTGTACCAACATTAAATAGCGGGATGGGATTTTCTGTTTCAAAATGGAAGCATAAATCAAACTTAAATTGTAGATTTTGAATATGGTAGTTTCTATACACATAGTAATTATCTATGCGATGAAATAGAAGTTGAAACGCTATTTTAGAACGGACGATCTGATCATCGGATTAAATATAGCAAGGATGCGACTTTGTACCCTTTGGTGATAAACATTCTTTTCTATTTTGAAGATTTACTCCATCTTCTGAATAGCGACATTGTACCCTTAGGTGATAAACATTCTATTTTCAGAGTCTAGTGCATCTTCTGATCAAAAGTATTCCATGCATCTTCAACGATTCTGATATACAAAAAGCAAAAACAAATACACAAACATCATAAATCATAGATCAATTATTGGCTTGACAGCATGAATCATGTGTTACTTGAGTT
Organism: Rehmannia glutinosa; assembly: GCA_016081115.2. Classification (NCBI taxonomy): domain Eukaryota; kingdom Viridiplantae; phylum Streptophyta; class Magnoliopsida; order Lamiales; family Orobanchaceae; genus Rehmannia; species Rehmannia glutinosa. The sequence continues at coordinate 152,079,890 of CM071926.1, forward strand.
TCTACAAGAAGTTAACGATTAGGCACTTGCAAAAAATTTCAATAATAATAATATTTGTGTTGAGATTCATAAATTTCTTTAAGATACGGTTAATTTCAGGAAACTAAATTAGTTTTCCCTAGCCCAGTTGAATAAGGAGCAGTCAAAACTGATATGGTATTAACACATCTACTTCGATTGTTTTTTTCATTTTATGATCTAAGATATTTTTCATATAATATTATATCATCACATTAGACAAACTCGATTGATATATATTACCAACTAGTGTAGAATTATTTGATTATTATTTTTAGTTAATTGTTTTAGAACACATTCATACTAACATTCAACTAACCCAATTGTTGACTATTATCTTTTATTTTTGTCTCATCACAAGATCATGAGATCTATTTGATAGACTACCATTGTACAGAGAATTCGTGGCCAGTCAATTTCTTTGTTTCAACAACTTTTATTGATTAGAAAATTTTTCTAACTAAATGTGAAATATAACTAAAAAGGAAAATGAAGTGTAGTGCTTACAAGCTAAGTAGCTAGCTTTAAAATAGGGTTCTTGTTTTTTTAATAAATGCAAAATATTATTAAAAAAAAAATATAGTGTACTGCTTACAAGCCAAGCAGCTAGCTTTTTTAGAATAAAAAAAAGGGTCTCGTTAAAACCTACCAAGGTAAAACCCATTGGGAAAAACCTTTGATAGTAAAAAGAGTACCCCATAAAAGAAACAACATAAATAACTTAAAATCTCAATCGAAATGATGGATGTTTATTTCTAGTGGATTTTCGAAGGACATTGGCATGTGTTTGTTTTGCACGTGCTTGAGTATCCTCCTGATGGTGTGATGTATCATGTGGAATATCAGCCCAGGATCCTCCAGCCACAATTGCCAGAGCGTTCATAGTTTCTGACGAATCACTTGAGTGAAGGACAATCAGAGCAGATAAAGAGTCGCCTAACTTGGTCTTTAAAGCTTCCAATTTGTCTGCATCATCTTCATCGTCTTCATCCGCCATATCTGACCAATATTTTCGGGCAGCAACGGCCATAGCCTTGAACCCCTCGGAAGGATCATTGGAGCTATGGACATAATCATTAAAAGGAAGGCTATTTGAAACTATTATCATTCCACGTTACAAATTAGCCTGTCCATGTTCATCCAAATTTGTTGTCTGCGGTTGATAAGAAACCATGGCTCTGTCTATGTTGCTAGTATTATATTCCGAAGCCATAATCCGATTCTCATTATCAGATTTGGGCTCCAAATTCGTATTATCACATGCCACATCATCTGAATCAGCACCCAGAACATCAAAAGAATTCTTAGTGTGAATACGTGAAGGAGAAGGTTCACCCTCCTTAACACGACCTTGATGACCCGTATTTCCCATGGAGTCAATAACGGCCTTGCCCTTGTCCTGATGCACCGGACGGTAAACTTTACGGACCCTGGAACGACCCCGTTGCATAGAATTCGGACGTGCCACTGAAGTCCTGGGACGTCCCTGGTCAGGAAAGACGCGTCTTTCAGTGGTTGAGTTCCTGCGGGAGTAATACTTGTCTGAAACCGTCGAATGTCCTTACTAATCGCACTTTGAACAAAATTCGAAATTTCTTATAAGTTCAAAGGAACATCAACCAACCTGTTCTACCATGATATGCTCCTCCAATGGTTTCGATGGATCAATATCCACTAACACCCGGATGAAATATCCCAGAGAACCATCAAGCAAATGCTGGTCAATTTGTATCGGATTCCCAATCGCACTGGCGATCCCCAATATGTTATTAGGATCCCAGTACTCCAAACTGAGCTCGAAGATTCGGACACAAACACTTGCCACCGACGTATGTACCTTGTATGGATTGAAATCCGGTACCCATGGGGAGAGCCGAATAGTCCCCGGATTAAGCGCCCAATTAATACGTAATTGAGCTCGTGCCCGATCCTGCGCATTAAAAAACTTGACGCAAAAAAATCCCTTACCCAAGGGGGTTAGTTTCCAATCATTCTTAATTCCCCATATTTCCGATAGGCGTTTATGCAGAAGCATAGTCGCCCATGGTTTATTACCCTTGCCTAAAATCACCCTACCAATCAAAGAATAGAATAATTCGGCTAGGCGTTGTTGATAAACGTTCTCATCAATAGTACCGGAATAATAATCTCCCTTTCTAATAGGTTTAGGGATAGAATGAGATTTACCATCAACAACATGCGAAAATGTTGTAAAATTACCCTGGGCCTGCATAGTTGAATCCATATCATGGTAATACCTGAAACAATTTTAGCAAAAGAATGGCCAAAATTGGATTGAGCATTAGTATTATGACCCGAATGTCGAGGATTCGATTCATAATCGGATGACATTGAGGGAGAGGTCCCAGCACTAGGGCATACATGAGGCATCATTACACCGGATAAATCGAGGATATAGTGGATACTTTGTAGAGGGGACCACTGTTGCCTGAGTGTTGGCCTTTGAAGGAGAAGAGGGGACCACTGTTGTAACCACCTTGGGAGGGACCATAGTTGAAACCACCTTAGGAGGGGGGAGCGTTGTCAAGGGGACCATCTTTGATGAGTTCATGGCAGCCCCAAGTAAGAGTTTTGAAGGATTCATCGAATAAACCCTTGCCGCAAAATCCACATAAGACATAGGAGAACTCGTAAAGGAGAAAACCAACGGAGAACAAGATGTAGCAATAGAGCAAACATTATAACCGGCGGCTTGTATCCCAACGCCGGGAAAACCGGGAAAGTCATGGAGGCACGGCCCTAGGGTTTGGGAGAAGAGAGAGAAGAGAGCATCCTGGGGTTTTTTCCTAAATTCTTCTCTTACGATGATCTGAAATAGGGTTCTTGTGAAAACCTATCAAAGTAAAAACGATTTGATAGGAAAAAGAGTACTCCATTATAGAAACAACAAAAACAACTTAAAATCGCAATCGAAATGATGGACTCTATTTCTAGAAGATTTTCGAATGACATTGTCATATGTTTTCTTAGCACATGCTCGAGTATCGTCTTGATGATCTGATGTATCATGTGTATATCTGCCCAAGATTCTCGAGCTACAATTGTCATAGTATTCATAGCTTCTGAGGAATCACATGAGTGGAATATTCAAGTGGAGTAGGTGCGAAGTCGCCTAGTTTGGTCTTTAAAGCATCTAATTTGTCTTGTTCTTCTTCGTCGGCCATATACGACCATCTTTTTCTTGCCGCTGCTGCCATCACCTTAAACGTCTCCTAGGGTTCACTTGTCTGCAACACCCTTGCATCAGTAGAAACCACCATATTCTGAGCGTCCGTTTCAGCCCCATGTGAACCTGACTTGTAAAGAACTATAGTATGATCCTTGTTAATGTTTACTTGCCCTTGATCCTTCGAATCCTCATGGACTTGATCATGTCACTTCCCTATTTTGTAGGGGTGGCAATGTCTGACACGATACGAAATCCGAACACGAACCCGACCCGAAGTTACTGAGAGAAACCCAAACACGAACACGAGAAACCAAACCCGAAACCGACTAATACGATACCAATTTGTCTAAAACATAGTAATTTTAAATCTTCATTAACTTTCGATGTATTTTAAGCATAACCTAAAATCAACCCGAAGCCAAACACGAACCCAACCCGATGACCCGAATTGCCACCCCTACTATTTTGTCACCTATGGCATGTGATTCATTTGGTACGTCAACCTGATCGTGCATAACCTCCACATTAGTTTCCAAGACATCAAAAGAATTTCTAATTGAAATCCCTAAATTTGTTGAACCTCCTCATGTATCAGTATTCCTGTCTGCAGCATGAGCATGCCTAGTCGGGACTTTAACCCAAGTTTCTGGAATAACTTCTTTCCCCTTAGTAACATGAATCCTTTTAATATTCTCTTTCAGAACCTCCGACCTCCGATCTTCCTCTAGTTGGACCCGTCGGAACCCGATCACTATCAATAGTTTTTTTTGCCTCATGAGTGGAAGTTTGTCTACATTTAGTAATAAAATGCCCCACAACTCGACAATGCGCACAAAGTTCCAGCGGGTTTTTGTAGCTAAGTGATACGAGGGAGCAATGTCCAACCCTTTCTACCATAATAAACTCTTGCAAAATGAAATTTAAATTCGTTTCAACAACAACTCTGACAAAATGACCAACCTCCCCCACTAGAGAACGTATGTCGATCTGAATTGGTGTTCCAAGTGCGCTAGCCAGCTTGATAATCAAAGTCGGATGCCAATATTCCATGCTTAATTCATATATCATAACCCAAACATTAGCCTTAGAAGAATTAATCCTATAAGGGTTGAAATCTGGAATCCAGTTCGCAAGATGAATGGAACCCGATTTTAAACTCCAAGAAGGTTTAAGAAAAATCCTATTACGATGAGCTAAATTAGAGAATTATATATTATAATACCATTTTCCAAGAGGTATGAGACTCCTATTAACTCTCCAAACCTCTGTCAATTGCTTCTTAATATCTTCAAGAGAACTAGGTTTCGGACCTTCAGGAATCAATAACCATAAAATCAAAGAATTGCAAAGTTACTCATAGCGGTCGTTGTTGATATACTTTTTCATCGATGGTGACAGAAAATATTCTCCTTTTTTATTGGTTGTGAGGTATCCCCGGTGATAAGGTTTGAGAAAACATTGGAGCCTTACCCCAATTCATCGGACTTTGATTACGTAAACCATTCTTGGGAGTCCCAGGAAATCTAGGAGTTGGGGGACGATCGAGAGTTCTCAAATCAGAAACAAACTGTGCATTCTCTGCAGCCATGCATGTTCATTGTGAATCAGATCGTAGACCTTCGTGCCCGTGAAGGGGACGAACGGAGATCCAAGTCATGTTCAAGACACCTATCCGGATCGGAGAATCTAGGTTCTTGTGCACACGATCGATGTTTAACAAAACTAATAGTGGATTAATTTCAGGAAACAATAACAACAATCTAAATCCATGACCGATTAGAAACAGATGTGATGAAGACGGCGGGATTCAAAAAAAGAGAGCATTCTCGAGAGAGAGAATTTCGTCTTAACCCTAGTTCTCTTTTTGATTTTTTTTTATTGATTAGAAACTTATATTCCCTTAACACCAATAAAAAGTATACACTAGGTACTACATGAAATTTATTGACATAAAAAGTATACACTAGAAACTTATATTCCCTTAACCGGCAAAATTTATTGACATAAATAATTTTGTCACTAAATTTTACAATTACCTACAAAATACAAAATACCTACAAAATAAAAAATATTATTTTTTCCTCAATTATACCAACGACTTACGACATATCAACATAAAATTCATAAATTAGTGCCTAAACTAGACATTATTTTCACTTTTGGTACCTCACATTCAGGTTATATTAATTTTTGTACCCCATGTTAATGGTAGTAAATATTGCTACATTTTATCAAACATCCATCAATTTTGGTACCCGATATTTTACTTTCTCATCATTATTTTGGTACACTATGTATTACATTTTAATCACTTATGACACAAAATATGGTGAAAGTGGTTAAAAAGAAGAGTATTTCGGATTTTTGGCACTTCCCATAATGTCAAAATATTTTTTAGCCATTTTTTTAAAACACATGTTTTTTAGTCATTTGACTACGTGAAAAATCCCATTTGCCCTTGAGCCAATTTTACTGCACCAAGACACATCCTGTAACTTGACATCGAATTATTGTGACTTGGCATCGAGTTACTGTGTGACTCGGCATACCATAACTTGGCATCGAGTTAACATAATTGGCACGAGTTATCGTAACTTGGCATCGAGTTATCGTAACTTGGCATCCAGTTACTTTCACTTATTATAACCTAATTATTTTGTTTCTCTCCAAAAAACTTTGAATTCACATAATTACTTTTTCGTTTCAAATCCATTTTGCATGTATAATATATCAAATTAATACATTTTTCGATATCTATTATTCAACACTCATATTACATATACAAAACAAAAATACAGATTCGATTTTTTTAAAAAATTTGAAAGAAAGAATAAGAGGATATAGAGAGATAAGTGAACGAGAGAGAAATATGTCAAATATCAAACAAACATGCTAGAAGGGTATGAATGTCTTTTGTTATGCCAAAATGTCTTAAAAATTTGTATTTTCAAAAGATGACTAGTTTTCATATTTTAATTATATAAGTGGTTATTTTGACCCATTACCACTAAAAAGAAACATGTGATATGGTTAAAAAGTAAAATATGAAGAAAAAAAAGGTGAAAACATGATATAACTTATTAAAATTAGAATTATCCCTTTTCTTTTAATATGATCTTATTTTTGTTTAAAAACAATTATACACAATTATATGCCAGCCCCAACAGTCTTCTGGCTAAACGAGTCACTTTAAATAGACGAATAATATTGCTGACCTAAACCAAAACCTATATGATTTTAGGCTAAATGGGTTACTATCGGGATAGTCAAAAATTTCAAAATTATATATTTAAATCTCAAATTTTAAACTGAAACATATATAGCATTCAAAGTCACAATATTCGTCATAAGAAAAAGTTATGCATTATTTACAATTAGATTGCAATAACCAAATTATAAAATTTAAATATTTTAAGATCTGATTATTAAAAATAAAACTATAATAGTAGCCAAGCATTATATACCCAAAGAAAAATAGAAAATTTAATATTTTTTTATTATATCATGTTATATGGCTATAAGCCAAAATTTTCAAAATTATATATTTAAAAGGGATCGGGCCAAAGAGGTTGGACTTGAACAGGTCAAAATAAATTGGTTCTAACCCTCTTTTTCCTTTGTTTTAACAGGTTGGTCAATTGGGGTCCGTCCCGTTTAACATGTCTATTCCTATCATATCCAAAAAAACAAATTAAAGTAAAGAGGCACTTGAGGTATTATAAATATTCCCTTGAGATTGTGTTTATTTTACAAGTATCCCCCTAAATAGTGTTTTTGTAAAATAAAATCGCATGTATTTAGATTATATTTGATTTCAAAAATAATTGATGTTTTTTTTATAAATGAACTAAATCTAATTATCATACCCAGCTTTGTAAGATTTTCTCCAAAATGAGGGTGCCAATTAATTAAAATCTTAATTTACAACTATTGCAACATGAACTACTCATTATCATTTATCCACAACATTAATCTAAAACTTATGTAGCTAAACTCAAATCAATCACAAAAACAAATGAATTGCAAATGCCATGGTTGAACTAAAATCGATCTCGACTTCAGTTTTCCTTCATCATTTTCATTTTCGCTAACACGTGGTGAAGCTTTGTGGACTACTCCGTAAAAAATGCATGCTAAATAAAATTTTATAAGGTAATTTTTTTTTAAAAAAAAAATTTAGTTAAAATTTATATGGTTTTTCTATTAGTTTTTTATCTGGCCTGCCCCGATTCCGTGTATCGGCCCACCCCGTAAATTTTCCTGGCTACGCCATTGGCTGAAGCAAGCCCAGTAACATAATTTCCCATGATTTTATCCATATTTACTGCACTTTGAGGGGGAGGGGGAGGGGGAGGGGGGAGGGAGGAATATATAGAAAACGGTGTAGAATAATTGACCGGATATGATTTTCTATTCCAAAATGATAATGGTGTTTCATTTCGTATTTCACCAAACTGGTGATTGTTAGGTGTATAAAAGTTATCTTATTATTTTCACCATAAATTGTGGGTTATTATAAAGTAAATGATGATCTTTAAAAAATATTTTTTAACTATTTGTGTATAATGGAATAAGAGATGGAACACCACGTGTAGAAAATATTCTATCGTCAAATATTTGACCTGTGCAGCAAGAAAAGAAAATTCAATATGTCAAAGAAATGATAATTTTGTGCATGATGTGTGATATATGGGTCACCATCAATACCCTTTTTTATTTAGGTTACCTTTAAAATTTGCTTGGTGGTCCTTTTCCCCACACACATTTTGACCCCTGAAGAAAATGTCTATTTCACATTTTTAAAGGAAACGAGTCAACTTTTTCTTCTTCTTCCAAAGGGAAATGAAATAATTAATATGGTATATGTAGCACTAACACTCAATCTTATTAAATTAGAGTAGTTGGATTATGGGATTAACCTTCTGTTCTAATTAACCTTGGATTATGGGATTAACACTCGATCTAATTAATATGGTATTGTAAGGGTGAATGACCTGAATTCGATCTAATACGAGTGTGTGTGTCCCCTTCCCCAAGTTCACCATTGTACTAAAAAAAAAGTAGTTGGATTATGCTATATAATTTTAGACTTTTAGTTTTTTTTTCTTTTTTGGCAGAAATTTAAGACTTTTAGTTAACGGTGTCTAATCGGTTATGTTTTGTATTAGCGGGTCGTGCTATATGCGCACGTTAGTGTCAGCGAACATGACTTATTTATGATATGAGTAACTTAACGACCACGAAATACCTATATAGATAAAGGTTTGACACGAAAACATTAAGAAAAAGAAAGAAAAAAACTAAAAGTACAAATAAAATACATTAAATTACTAGAAATAGGTTGTCCAATATCATATAACCAACTATAACATCACAAAATACGAAAATAACATGTTCACTATACAACTAAGTTAGTTAAATAGGTTAAATCGTGTTGACACTTGACATGTGGTCGACCGACCGACCGACCTAGCTAACTTTGTTCTTTTTCAAACAACCCAAATTTGATCCAAACCTGGAACGATTGCACGTATCTATATATGGTAAATTTTCACTAGTTAAGTGTTATATCATAAATTGACGCCCAATTTAGTTTAAAAAATAACTAGAAGCTTCTAGAAAGTAACTTTAATAACTGTTGTGTCCCACCCATCAAAAAAACAATAAAAAAAAAGACAAAGGACAAAAGGCAGACAGATGAGAAATATGAGGAAAGCATCCTTACTTTTGTCGTTTCTGTGAATGGATATTTGTGTTTCCTTCGGCAATAACAAATTAACAAGTGTAGATGAGCGAATAGTAGAAATTCCAAAGAGAAAAAAGCTCGACAAGAAATCTGAAAAATCAATGTATCGATCCAAACGCAGCCTAAAACCTGCTTACACACTCTTCTCCAGGCACCCTTTCCATATTTCCCCAAATACTTTTCCCAATGTCCGCCGCTCCTCCAATTCCTTTAAATAGAGCTACCAATATGCGACTTAATATCACAATATCACGCAGTAGAATTAATTGCAGAAATGGGAGGAGAATTGATGAGCAATAACAAGCAGGTGGTACTGAAACACTATGTCACGGGTTTCCCAAAAGAATCGGATTTGTTTCTCAAAACCGCCACTGTCGAGTTGAAAATTCCCCATGGCTGCAACGGCGCCGTTTTGGTGAAGAATATGTACTTGTCCTGCGACCCTTACCTGATCAACCATATGAAGAAGGTCGAAGAAAACTACGCAGATTCGTTCACCCCAGGCTCTGTAAGTTACTTCTCACTAATAATTTTCATGGGTATATCTTTATTTCTGAAGTTACTATCTTTTTTTGTTTTTGCCTTTTTTTTTGTGCATTGATTGATGCATTAGTACGCGGAGAATTAAGGTACAAGTGTTCGATGCATAGACGTTGATAGTTTGGGCATGTGGGGTTGATTCCAATCTTGGTGTTGATTTTTGTCTTGTTTTTTTTTTTTTTTTTCTTTTTTTGTCTTGTTATATTGTACCCATAGTCCATAGAGGCCAAAGAGAACATCATTTTTTGTCATGTTATATCCTACTTGTAGTTGTAGGGTAGAGCTGTAAAATGGACAGGATATGGCTTGTGTTAGCCCGTCGGGCCAAAGAAAAATTGGGCTAAGTTGGTCAGGCCGTACTTTCATTGGATGTCATTTTGTAGTCTCAAGTCTGGTTCAACCCATGAAAAAACATAAAAACATCCTATCAACTGGGTTGGACCAGTGTTGTGGGCCTAATAGACCAAGGCCGAAGAGACCAGACTCCTCTTCAACTTGCAATATCACAACCCGATCTATGTCCCATCACCGGGCCATGCTAGTTTCGAGTCTTTTGACAGCTCTCCACAAACTTACAGATCCAGGGTCAACGAGTTTCCTTAGTTTTTGACAGCCCGAAAATAAATAAGTATATCTCGTACGATATTATTGATTTATCCCTTTTTTAATTAGAACAAATATATAATTCCAATATTGAATTCTTTTGTATAAAAATGCCATTAAGTATTTTTAATCCAATTAGTATATTTGTATATGTATCTAAATCAAGTTTACCAAAATGATCCAAAATAGTGCAAATATTCATTTACATTAAAAATTAATGCTTTAAGTTAAAATCAAAATAGTCAAAATAAATTTTCATGCTAATTATTTTTGTAATTATTTGTTTATTATAATTTCATTTCTTTTAAAAAAAATAATTTGTGAAGTTACTATTACTTATTTAATATAGATTACTTTTTGCTTTAAGTAGAATTTCAAATTAAATTTAGGGTGAAGAATAAGCATATATCCAAAAAAGAATATGAATTCTGGAACAGTCTTTGGTGCATGTGAAGCTTTCAAATTACTGAATACAACTTTAAGGTTTTTCCTTCTAAAGTTCATCCCATGGGAAAGGTGAAGTTTTTTTTCTATATATTACCTGGTTCTTACATGAGTCTTACAGAAAGCAACACTTACAGGTTCTTCATTAGGGAAAGGGAAAGAAGGAAAAAAAATGTATTACCATAGAGTTAGACCTCCATGGTTATCAGTTTTGGCTTAATAATAGTAAATGTATTACCATGTAAATTGTACTGTAATATGGAACTCTTTATTACATTAATGTTTATAGCTTGCCCAGTGAACTCCTTAAATCATGATTTTTTTTGTGCTTGATTCTTTTTGGCTTCTAATTTAGATATTATTCCATCCAATCGAGATATTTAATAGGGTTAGTTACAAAAACTATCCTCGGAGCATCTCCAACCCATGACACCAAATTTGGTGTTTTGGTGTAATTTTTCAAAAACTATCTCCAACCACTACACTAAATCTTACACCAAATGAGTATTTTAATATTTTCTTTTCATTTTAGAATAACAAATTTATTTGTTTATGCAATTATTTCTTTTGCTTATATTTTATTACTATTAATGTAACTAAAAAAACTTATATTTAACTAATATTACATTAATTAATTATATTGCAAAAATAATATTACAACTAATATCACAATAAATAAAAATACTAAATTGCACACTAGACAATAAAAACGACAAACCTAAAATAAATATTTAAAGACAAAATAAGATTAATACATTACTAATTCTCGAAATTAGTATATTCATCCCACATGTGATCGGTTAATGCATCACGGAGTTTGATGCTTTTTTAAGTAAATTGTAATTTTGTTTATTAATTATTGTAGTTTATAGAAAATTTTAAATTTAGTTTATAATAATTTATTGGTAAATATTAACTATTGTTAGTTAATTGTTCATCCAAAATAATAACTATATACAAAAGTTAAATAATAAAACCATGTTATAAATGAATTATATATCAAGTATAAGATACAATAGGAATTAAAAGTTTGAAGTAGAAGAAATTGGAGGACAAAGTGGGAATATTTGTATTACATAAAATTTGGTGTAAAGGAATAGTATTACACCTTTGGTGTAATGTTTAGAGTTGGGTTGGAGGGAGTTTTTTTACATATTTGGTGTTTTGGTGTGGGATATAGAGTTGGGTTGGAGATGACCTGAGGTTTGAGGTAATAAAAAAAAATCATAGGTTTGAAAATTACATAAATCCCTTGAGATTTAATTCTGTATTACATACGTTGTCCCCTTCATAAGTAAAAACATTTCAAACACTCCCTTTACATTTGCAAAAATATTATAGTTACCCCCTTACATTTAAGATATAATCAAACCTCAAGGAGATTTTTGTAATTTTAAAATTATCTTGTTTTTTTTTTTAATAATTACCCCAAACCTCCGGGGTAGTATTTGTAATTATCCCTATTTAATAACCACACTCAAAACTTTAGCTTAAACTTTGCTAAATTTTTGTACTTCTTCTGAACCTTCTCTATATTTTCCTTAAACTCTATACAGCCTATTGTAGGATATGGAGTGTCCAGAGTTGTGGATTCTTCTAATCCCAACTTCAAGAAGGGTGACCTAGTTTGGGGAATCACTAGCTGGGAAGAGTACACCCTTATTAAATCTCCACGCAATTCAATTCAAAATCAAGAAACAGATGATGTCACTTTTTTTACAGTTCCTGGCACTTTCTGTAAAATCTTACACACTGATGTGCCTCTCTCCTACTATACAGGAATTCTTGGTAAGTTTTTTTTTTCCCTGGTAGTATCTGGAAAGGCTAATTTAACATTACTATGGAAATCGGATTTTCCTATCAGAGACATTACCACATTATAAAGATGAGTATTTAGGTCTCTTGTAAGACGGACGCACAGTGCAACGGATTGCACTTTTACAGTAAAAGTAAAAAGTGATACTTTTAGGGTAAAATGTGATACTTTTAGTGTAAAAAGTGATACCTTAAAAGTATCATATTTATACTAAAAGTATCACTGTCGCACCGTGCGACCGTCTTACACAAATTTATTCCTATAAAGATTGATACAGTTTCTGACTTTGAAAAAACACTATCATCCTTGCTTATTGTTTCAGTTAGATGGAATTGATGCAACTGGGAAATACCAAATTAGCCAAGCCATCTTTTGATTGCTTTAGATAGATGGGATTGATTTTTTTTTTTCTTTCTAATTTTTTTCTTGTCCCGGTGGGATGGTTAGTTGATCGATAAAGAAATCAATCAGGTTGCATTTGGATAGAAAGATTTGGGTTTGAGAAGAGAATTTGGGGGAAAGAGATAATAAATGACTTCATAAAACATGGATTTGAAATCCATTGTATCCAAACAAGCTGAGTAAATTTGTTAATATGGATTTAAATCCATTCATCGAAATGAACATTAGATGATATTATACCTCATTCTTTAGCAGTTTTGGCTGATATTTGGTTTAAGACTAATACATTGATTTTATGTAATTTTGTTAATCCTTTCTTAACCTGATGTAGTGTGCTTTTTCTTTCTTTGTAGGCATGCCTGGCATGACTGCTTATGCTGGTTTTTATGAGGTTTGCTCTCCCAAAAAGGGAGACACTGTCTTCATTTCAGCGGCATCTGGAGCTATCGGACAGCTTGTTGGTCAATTTGCGAAATTGATGGGGTGTTATGTTGTTGGAAGTGCAGGGAGCAAAGACAAGGTTAGTGTCTGAAGTACCAAGTGTCAAAACATTTTGTAGTTCAAAGGAATGTTAAAGAATAAACAAAATGCAGTGGCTAATATCTTTGTTGTTCAGCTACTATATTAGCGAAACTGCAACCCGAACTTTGGCCATTTTTACACTTTGCAGCCTAAACTATTTGTTTTTGCAATTAACAACCTTTTATTTTATGGGTTTTTCCAACTCCGGCTGACCGGAGATTGCAAAATGAAAAATCAGCAAACTTTAGGTTGATCGTTGGAAAAAAAAGCAGTTGCAAAGTGTAAAAACTAACAAAGTTCAGGTTGCAAACATATAATTTCTCCTATATTAGCCTTCTTTCAGTCACGATAGCCTTGGTTAACAATTTTTTTATCTTTTCAAATCCCTGTTATGTATATATAAAATGGGATACAAATGTGCTATAAAAGAGTATGCATAACAAGGGATATAAAAGAGCTATAGAAGAGTATACATGACAAGGGATATAAATGAGCTATAGATTAGATTACTCTTCAGATTATGACTTTCTCTATTGGTGACGTGAAAGATCAAGGTGTTCCTCAGGAAATTTTATCTTTCTAATTCTAACACATTGTACGTAATCTCATTTATGGCTTATCACTATGTAGATAGATGTTGATAACTGATAGAGAAGGTTTCATATATATTGTACTATGAAATTCTCTCGCTACTCAAACACTTTTTTCATTTTCTTTTCTTTTTTTTTTTTGGTTAAGTCTAGATGTGGGTTTCAGAAACTTAATACAATCAGGAAAATCAATGGGTTTTGAGAGTCGTGTCATCACAAGCAGCTTTATTAGATGTTATCCTGTTCGTATTGATTCTTATTTCTTTTGGTTTATGTTGAGGACCAAACTTCATAAACTTTTCCTGACTTTGAAGGTTGATATCTTGAAGAACAAACTTGGATTCGATAACGCATTTAATTACAAAGAAGAACAGGATCTTAATGCAGCTCTAAACAGGTGAGCGTTCACCTTCCTGTTTCTGCTTTCAGCGATACCAACTCCTGATTCGTTTAGCTTATGCTACAATAAATCATCTATAAAAGTAGAAGTGCTTGCAAACACTCACTAAATAGTCTTATACATCTTTAAGCAAGCAATTCCTCTTAAAATGCCTTATAAGCACAAAAATTTGAGGTACTCTTGATATATTACGAAAGATGCTCATTTCGTTAATCCTGTTTTGAATAGGTGTTTTCCCAATGGCATCGATATTTACTTTGAGAATGTCGGAGGAAAGATGCTTGATGCAGTTCTTCTTAACATGAACCTTCACGGCCGCGTTGCTGTTTGTGGGATGATCTCTCAATACAACCTCGACCAGCCCGGAGGTGTTCACAACTTGGCTTGTCTGATAATAAAACGAATCCGTATAGAAGGATACGTTGTTAATGATTATTACCACCTCTACCCAAAGTTCCTCGACAAGGTACTTCCTCTTGTTAAGGAAGGAAAAATAACTTATGTAGAAGACATTGCTGAAGGCCTTGAAAGCGCACCCGGTTCCCTCGTAGGGCTTTTCTCCGGTCGCAATGTCGGGAAGCAGGTTGTGGCCGTGGCTCGTGAGTAGGTGTATAGTCACTGGCGGACAAAGAGGGGGCAAGGAGGCTACTGCCCCCAATTTTTTATTTTACTATGGATCCTTTTAAGTTTTAAAATTATATAATCCCCTGTTATTATATTTCTTTTAGTTCGCCTCCGCAATTTTAAACTCTTGGGTCCGCCATTGTGTATAGTGTTTGTGATTGTATTTGTTGTGTATATGCTGTTGTGTTTGTGTTTCAAATATGAGTTTATTTAAAATAAAATCAGCATATTGAATTGCACATCTATATTACGGAATGATTCCAAAGTTTTCTTTAAATTTTGTGAGATACTTATATGATTGTAATGATAATCATTAAATGATAGTTAAAAAATGGCATAATTGAAATTTTTATCATTTTAAATAATCTAGTTTGAATATAATTTTCAATTATCTTCTAATTTTTAAGAATTGAAAGTCTTTGAATACTCTGGTCACTTAATCTAATTTCTAATAGCATTCAACATCTCATGACCCCTCGGTCCAACAAATGTGATCTTTATTTCAGTGAAACAATAATTAAGTATAATTACAATTAAATATTTTAATAAAAAAATTACAATAAAGTGAAAATTTGAAAGAAAAAGAAAAGGAAAAAGGAAAAATCTTATAAGCAAACTGTAATATCCTGTTTTTTTAAAAATATTATTATTATCATAATTATCTATATATTATAATTATCTTAATTATGATAATTATCAATTATTAATATTTATAATTCACTCAATATCCTTTTAAAAATCCAGATTTTTAAAAAAAAAACCCAATTAGATAGAATCTCATTCCTATTAGATTAGGGAAAAATCAGATTTTATCTTATCATCTTTTAAATCTCATTTATCATCCAACACCAAAAATTAGCCCTATAAATATGCAGTCTTTTCCTACGAATTTTTGCATACCCTTTTGCCAAGAGTTCGGTCAAGATAAATTCTCGAGTATTATTTCTATTCCCGCCCACGGAAAATCAAAATATTTTATTCACCTTCCCCAAGCCGCCACCGTTTGCCGAGTTCTACCGGAAGAGAGAGAGAGAGAGAGAGAGAGAGAGAGAGAGAGAGAGAGAGAGAGAAAGGGAAAACATAAAGGAGGGGCACGGTTTGATGAGGGAGATAGGGCATGATTTGGGGCTAAGGTTTTAATTGAGGAAGTTAGGGATTTAATTGGAGAATTTGACTTTCATGAACCAGAGTTGACTGTCATTAACCAATTTTTTTACCACCCATGGCCTCGCCTATAAAGCCCGATTCAATCGCTCATATTTCAATTTTAATCCTTCAAGCCAAATCGGTATTTTATTCAATTTCAATTTTCAAATTTCTTTTTCACTTATCCTATTTCACTGTATTATTTATTATATATTTTATAATTTATCGTAGAAAACGAGCAAAACGAGAAATATGATTTACTGCATCTTTTTACATTCTCTGCACAAGATATCTGCAATTATTTTAAGGTGGGGATATTTATATTCATTTACTGTTTGTCATTATTAAATCATTCGTATATGTGCATTCGTTTATGTGCAATGTGAAAAGAAATCATATTAGTCAGGTCTTAGTTAGGGACCAAAAGTATCCTCGGGGTGTACCCGCAGTATTATAGAGTAACTGATCAGTCAAAGAAAAATGACAGAGTAAAGTACATGTTGAATGTTTACGATTATGTCTATTGTTGTATTTAATTCTGACAAATGTGTCCCCACTGGGCGAATTGAAAGCTCACCCCATATTTATTAACACTTTTCAGGTTGAGGAGCCCGGGTGAGGATTGAAGGCGGTGGATGCCAAACAATGATTTTTTTTAATTCAAATTTTTGGAAAATATTATTTCGCTAATGATTTGAGTTAACATTAACATTTAGTATTTTATTTTTAGAGAACAAAAGTTGCGTTTTGAATTAAAGTACTATGTTTACTTGAATGCAAATTTTAATTTTAGGCTATGTTTTCATAAAACGTTTTCTTTTATCGAATTACTTGGATTTTAGTAAAAAAAAAATTGTCATTACAAGTGGCGCACAACTTTTTTATAACTAGATTATGTTTTATAAAATTAGAGTAGCACATCAAAAGTGTGATGTATTTTTTTTTGGTTTATTAATAAAATGATTCTACTTATTTTTTATATGTGTCTTATTCACACGCTTTTAAATACGTTTTCTTATTAAATTAAGTTACTGGTATGTTTTCAAAACTGGGGCGTTACACAAACACTTCAAATGTGGACTTCTCCTTGAAACCGAACCTACTTAGGATTACTATTTTAAAAATCCCCACTCAATCTTGATTAATCTCTCGAGACGTTAGGTCTCCTTGCCCACTATGTTATTTTCTCGATTAGGCTCTGTCTAACTCCGCCTAAACCCGACCCTAACTCAACTTAGGCGTTAGATCTCAATCGGCCGCCCCACCATCGCCTACCACTTTTTAGAACAGCTTACACTGTCTCGACACTTCCACACACACAGACAGGCTCCATATTTCTCCATATACTTTTGACTTTATGGCCATCATGGCCGCCGCCGCTCCTCCAATTCCTATAAATAAAGCAAACACCGAAAAATCAGAACACGCACAACACACACTGAAAGCTGTGAGAATATATAATCAATCACAAAATTAAAGCAGCTACAGAAATGGGAGAAGAAGAAGTGATTAGCAATAACAAGCAGGTGATACTGAAAAAAAACGTGATGGGATTTCCGAAGGAATACGATTTATTGTTGCGAACTTCATCTATCAATCTGAAAATCCCCGATGACTGCAACGACGCCGTTTTGGTCAAGAATCTGTACCTGTCCTGCGACCCTTACTTGAGCAACCTTATGAAAAAAGTCGAACGAAACTACGCAAGCTCGTTCACCCCCGGCTCGGTACGTTCGTTCTCACCATTAATTTTCATGCCTTTTTCTTCTGAAGTTCCTTTCGTTAAAATCCCTTTTTTTTTTTTTTCGGAAACAAATGCTTAAGAATTGGGGTAGATAAGGTACAAGTGTTTGATGCAGTAGATATTGATAGTTTGCTGCGATTTACAATTGGGGGCGAATTTGGTTTTGTTTTTTTATCGATAAATAAGAAATTTGGCAAAATACAATACAAATATGGTATCTAAGTTGAACTCACAGTATAATAATATTTGTCATATGTATGTTGGACCAGAAAATCAAATATAGGAAGCAATACAACAGAATGACCTTAAAAAGAACCTATTATAAATAAGAAACCGTGCTAAATTAAATAAATTGGTTCAATAGTAAATGTATTGCCTTGTAAATTGAACCTGAAATATGAAACTTTTTATTAGGGGTTGCAATTTGTGGTTCGCGTGTTGAAACATAAGAATTCATGTTATTCGTGTCAAATTTCTCACTCTACCTGACCTGTTTAATTTTTCATGTGGGATTTGTAAATCTAATAACACTCAAAACATGGAGCTGGATTTACCTATTGAGGACAAGTTACTCCATTGCTTAAACCTTGCTAAAGTTATCTGCTCTTTTTCTACTTTTTTTTTCCCCTTACTTACAGCCTATTGTAGGATATGGAGTGTCCAGAGTGATGGATTCTTCTAATCCCAACTTCAAGAAGGGTGACCTAATTTGGGGAATCACTAGCTGGGAGGAGTACACCCTTATCAAATCTCCACGCAATTTAATTCAAAATCATGAAACAAATGTGTCTTTCTTTAAAGTTCCTGGCACTTTCTGTAAAATTCAAGACACTGAGGTTCCTCTCTCCTACTATACGGGAATTCTTGGTAAGTTACTCGGTATGATATTAGTTGCAATTCTTGTTTGTTTACGAAAACATCAGCAAAAAAATGGAACTTGCATGGTTCTTCATGGCATTATAGAGGGTGTCATTTTACGAACTCCAAAAGCTAGGAATAAGAAAAAGGCACTTTCTCTTAAATTGGAATACCATGTGGAAAAACCAAATTTTTTTATTTAAAGTAACACAGAAGGAGAAAGAATCCAAGTCATGCCATGAGGAGCAAAAATGTGAAGCATTTTGAACACTAGAATGGGGTTGTGAATGCAGGTCTTGGCACCAGAAAAAAATCACGTTGATAGTGAATGAAATCACTCAGGTTGCATTTGGATTTGAGAAGAGGATTTGGGGAAGGATATTTAATGACCCCATATAAAATGGATTTGAGATCCACCACAATGAATTAAAAAATTCTCTTTTAAATAGGAACATAAGGATTTGAAATCCATTGTATCCAAACAAGTTAAGTGGATTTGTTAAATCCCCAACTTCAAATACATTCATCCAAATGAAGCAACATGTGATATTATGAGGAGAGAGATGTATGAAGATGATATATAATACGACAGAAACAATAATTGCTTCATCTTTCGCAGTTCTGGCTGACATTTGGTGTGAGACTAATACATTGATTTTATGTCATTTTGTAATCCTTTCTTAGTTGTTATAGTGTGCTTTTTCTTTCTTTGTAGGCATGCCTGGCATGACTGCTTATGCTGGTTTTTATGAGGTTTGCTCTCCCCAAAAGGGAGAAACTGTCTTCATTTCAGCGGCATCTGGAGCTATTGGACAGCTTGTAGGTCAGTTCGCAAAGTTGATGGGGTGTTATGTTGTTGGAAGTGCAGGGACCAAAGACAAGGTTAGTTTTTGAAGTACAATGTGTCAAAACCTTTGTAGTTGAAAGGAATGTTAAAAAATAAACAAAATGCATTGGCTAATATCTTTATTGTTGTTCGCAACTATATTAACCTTGTCTCTATGAAGTTAGCCTTAGTTAACAAAAAGGGGTAATTACAAAACTTACCCCTGAGGTTTGGCCTAATTACCAGAAATCCTAGTTATTTTTCAAAATTACAAATAGCCTTTCTAAATTACAAATAACCCCTTGACATTTGTTACTGTTTTACAAATTGCACCCTCAAGAGGGGGTTATTTGTTATGCAATCAAAGAGGTATGTGTAACACTTTAAATGGTTTTTTGTAATTAACTGGTTTTTTTTGTAATTAAGCTAAACCTCAGGGGTGGTTTTTGTAATTATCCCTAACAAAAATGATTTCTTTTCAAATCCCTGTTATGTATATATGAAAGGGATATAAATGAGCTATAGATTAGATAACTGTCCATATTATGACTTTTCTCTACCGGTGGCGTAGAAGTCAAGGTGTTTCTGAAGGAAAATTCATCTTTCTAGATTATTAATTACACATCATGATCTCGTTCATGGCTTATGACTGCCTGTGTTGTCTGAGCAAGTGTGGAAGTATTCTGTGATTTAACTTATAAGAGCCAATACATTGTAATATTTTATATTTTTAGATTAATCTCGTCTTAGTTACCTTGTAATTTAGATATGGATTTCCAAACTTTAACACAACTTGAACAATCAATTTGTCTTGACTCTTGAGTGTCAAGTCATCAAAAGCAGTTTTTACTAGATGTATCTTGTTCACGTCAATTCTTATTTCTTTTGGTTTATGTTGTGAAACACTTGCTGCAGCGATATTTAATAATATTGAGATCTTGATTTAAATTTTCTGTTGATATTGTAGGTCGATCTCTTGAAGAACAAACTTGGGTTTGATAATGCATTTAATTATAAAGAAGAGCAAGATCTTAATGCATCTCTAAAGAGGTGAGCTTTCACCTTCCCATTTCTGCTTTTAACAGTACCTTATGGTAGCTACAATTTCAGGGTTAATAGTTTCCTCTATGTTCTTAAACACGGGAGTGTTTTGCAAACACTCTCTTGCTTCTACTTCATCTAATATAAATCTAAAAGTTGGGGTGGGAGTGTAGCGCCCTAATTTAGAAAGTGCAACTACGCATAATAATAACCATGAAATAACAAGTTCATGGTAATAAGTAAAAATTTATCGAAAATGAATCATCTATTTTGTTTCAAAAGAATAGAAACAACTAATTAAATTAAATATTCCATCATCCATAAATAAATGAAATAACTAAGGCATTATACGTTTAAAAAAAATACGGAAATTTAAAAATAACTAGCATTGTTCAAGGGATTTCTACCATAAATGAAAATTTGACCATAAATAAATTTCCATGATCAATTCACCCTGGGTCATAGCATATACTCGGGCATGTCCTCCAGAACTTTGCCCTTTCCTCCCTTGTTCCCGAGAGGGACAATCCCATGATGAGTGTCCTGGCATCTTACACCAATAGCATTTATTCTGTCCCACAAGGCACTCCCCATTGTGATTCTTCCCACATTTTGCACATAAAGGTTTAGCAGTTTGGGGTTTAGACCTCGGTCTCACTTCGGTCCTTGCCTGTTTATTCTGATTTTTGTTCTTGTCCTGATTTCCATTTCAGTTTCATTTCCCCAAACTCCCTGTTTGTTGCCGGTTTAGCTCCTGACTGGCAGGAATCTCCTGAGCACGAAACATTGTGTCTGCGTACGATAGAACCACATGGCTTGCCACAATATGGCGTATCCCTGGTCGTAAGCCCGCTCGGAACCTTAACGCTCGCTTACGGTTTGTATCCACCATGTATTCTACAAAAAAGCTCATCTATTGAACTTTCTCTCATATTCTGTAACTGGCACCCTTTCTCGCTTCAAATTCCAAAATTCACGCTCTATTTGTTCCCGATAGTGTTGGGGACAGTACTTTTCCATTACTATCTCCTTAAACCCTTCCCATGTTAGGGTTGCTCGTTCCTCAGCAGACCTTAATCTCCAGTAATTTATCCACTATCACCAACATCTTCTACCAATTGGTACTGAGCACAAAGGATGCGTTGTGTCTCAGTACACCCGATCAACTCGAAAGTGCGTTCCATGAACCCCTCGTCTACATAAGTAGGTCATTCTTGCCCATTAAAGATTGGGGGTGAGAAGCAGCGAAACTGCTCCACCACTTGGGCATGGGTTAATGCGAGTACTTGGTTGAATGCGCGTTCATTCTCGACATTCCCTTGATTCCATGCCAGTAGTGGGTTTGCCTCATTGTTTCGGTTCATGTTGTTAGTAGCAGTAGCAGCAGCTCGGGCTCTAGATCTACGTCCTCTATAGTTAAAGTATAATATTAACTTAGTAAAACTTGTACGAGGTATGTGTTCTAAGACAAAAATATAATTTAGCAGTCAACTCATCACTAGATAAGACATCCACAATATATGAAAGAACGCATAAAAGATTTCCATTATCATCAATTCAAAAACCTTCAAGAGGTACAACATATGAATCTGAAAATAACTGGAAACGGGAAACAAAATGAACTAAAAAAAATAAAGAAATCCTAACTACTACGCCTAATCACTGAGCGTTGCTTGAGTTTTCATCCCAAGGTTCTTCTTCAGGATCCTTCTCCATTTCAACTTAAAGCGGTTATACCTTGGCCACATCCCATACAAATAAGCAGATAAGTCAGCAAAACTGATGATGGGAGCATCTGCAGTGTGGGTGAAGGTCTCTTCTCGAAGAAAGAGAGCTCTCACATGAGGTTTCCATTCCGAGGGCAGAGTGTTCATTGGTTTCATGACCGCTACGTAGTCTGAGACACCATTTTGATTGACCGTGTCTCACATTCTTCCCATTGCAAGTATGTGACCTCCCAAATCATTATCATCCAATCTCTCGTAATTCTTAAAGTCTCTAATACGCTTCCTTTTTAGGGCTGCGGGACAAATAATAGACTTTCTAGCGGTCTCATGAGGGTTCTTAAGTACATAGCATAGTAAAAAATGAAACATAATGTCATTTACTACGAAAAATGCATGCCATTTACTACGAAAATTGCATATTTTAATGTTGTAAAATGATATATGTTTTCATTAATAACTATGATTTGTACTTAAGAAATTTCATGACATTAAAAATTTCTATGGGCCTGATATATATAGTTAGATGGTTGGCCCTCATGAAACCGCTAGGAAGTTTGTTATTTGTCACGTAGCCCTAAAAAGGAAGTGTATTAGAAACTTTAAGAACTACGAGAGATTGAATGATAATGATTTGGGAGGTCACATACTTGCAATGGGAAGAATGTGGGCCACAGTCAAACAAGATGGTGTCTTAGACTACGTAGCGGTCATGAAACCGATGAACACTCTGCCCCCGGAATGGAAACCTCGTGTGAGAGCTCTCTTTCTTCGAGAAGTGACCTTCACCCACACTACAGATGCTCCCATCATCAGTTTTGCTGACTTATTTGTATGAGATGTGGCTGAAACAGATAACCGAGCCAGAAACTGAAATGGAGGAAGATCCTGAAGAGGAACCTTGGGATGAAAACTCAAGCAAAGTTCAGTGATTAGGCGTAGTAGTTAGGATTTCTTTTTTTTTTTAGTTCAACATTTTGTTTCATGTTTTCAGTTATTTTCAGATTCATACGTTGTACCTCTTGAAGGTTTTTGAATTGATGATAATGAAAATCTTTTATGCGTTCTTTCATATATTGTGGATGTCTTATCTAGTCATGAGTTGACTGTTAAACTATATTTTTGTCTTAGACCGCATACCTCGTACAAGTTTTACTAAGTTATGATTATACTTTGACTATAGGAAAATGATTCGAGGACGTGGATCTGGGGCCCGAGCTCAAGCTTAACAACAACATGAATCAAACAATGAGACAAACCCACTACCGCATGGAATCAAGGAATGAACGCGCATTCAACCAAGTACCCGCATTAACCCTGGCCCAAGTGGTGGAGCAGTTTCGCCGCTCACCCCTAATCTTTAATGGGCAAGAAGGATCTGCTTATGTAGACGAATTGTTTGATATGGAACGCACTTTCGAATTATCGGGTGAACTGAGGCACAACACATCTTTTGTGCTCGATACAACCGGTAGAGATGGTGGATGAGTTATCGGAGATGAAGGTCTGCCAAGGGACGAGCAGTCCTAACATGGAAATGGTTTAAGGAGATAGTAATGGAAAAGTACTGTCGGGAACAAATGGAGCGCGAATTTTAGGATTTGAAGCAAGAAGGGATGTCAGTTACAGAATATGAGAGGTAGTTCAATCAGATGAGCTTTTTTTGTGGAATACATGGTGGATACAGACTATAAGCGAGCGTTAAGGTTCCGAGCGGGCTTACGATCAGGGATACGCCATATTGTGGCAAACCATGGGGTTCTATCATACGTAGAGACAGTGTTTCGTGCTCAGGAGATGCCAGGACACAATGCGGGAGGAATCACAATGGAGAGTGTCTTGTGGGACAGAATAAATGCTATTGGTGTATTATGCCAGGACACTCATCATGGGATTTGTAATGACCCAAATTTTGTAGAATATATATATATATATATATATATATATATGTTTTACACATATACATAAAACATAATAGAACTAATGTTTACAACTCGAAATGTGCGGAAGCGTTAAATATGATAATAAATAATTACAAGCTTTCTAAATTCATTAGTAGTATCCCTAATGTAAATTGAAATAATACAAAGAAAAACATACTCCAAAGTCCATTTCTAAACTTGAAAATAAAAGATTAACTTATAATTTATAAATAGTTTAGCATCCGCCTCTGGCACAATACCAACTCCGTCAACCTACAAAATTATTTAGCATGGGGCGAGTGATAAACTCAGTGGGGAGCGAGTTAACTAGCAATTACACATGATGTAAAATAAATAATAAATGAAATAAAAATATTAGGGTGTGTTGTTTAACGTGGATTAGCTCCACAACCTGTTTAACGTGGATTTCTCCACAAAATCGTGTCTATGTTTAACGTGGATTACTCCATGAGAGGCCTTGAGCCCGAAGGCTAAGTGTCTTGTCAAATCATGCCATACTACAATTAATTTACGGTTAAATATAACACTTAGCATTTAAATAAGACAAGTTCATAGGAATGAAATCCCCACTTTAAAGCAGAAATTAATCAATTATGCGCCAAAACGCATGTAGAAATGTAGATGTCCTAATTTCGTGCTCCTCGACTCCTACAAAATTTAACATGCTTTTATCAATTGTCTACTAATACCCACAATATATATATATATATTTGATTGAAAAAGTAAACTGGTTAGTGTCAAGTGTATATATATATATACACGTATAATATATACTGTAGAATGTAAAATAAGAGGGATCTGAATGTTTTAAAAGAAAAGATAAGGATAAGTGTTGGGAATTGTGATTAAAATCAAGCATTTGGTTTGAGAGGTAAAAAAAAAAGGTTTGGTTTCGGTCACTGGGTTATTCGACATTCAAAACAAAACTTCAAAATATTTCTTCTACTTCGTCTCTTTCCATCCCCTTATTCTGTTCGTGCAACACCTCAACTCGTATCCCGTCGTCACTACACGCTCACACACCCCGCACACCGGCGAATAGCAGCAGGGTTGAGATTTGGGGATTTGGCAGCGGTCAACGGCGTCGTAGCGAGCACGGCACGCGGCCTTGGTTTTTGCCGGCTGCTATAAAAGCTTCTTCCCAGCTGATTAAAAGTTGAAGGTATTGGCAATGGGAGTGGGAAATTGAAAAAAAAAAAAAGGGGAATAACAGAAGGTGACCAATTTCTGTCAAAAGAAAAGTTGGAATAAAACTGATGAAACTGATTTTATAGATTAATAAATGAAACTGCAAGCAAAAACTGATCTTAACCTCTCAATATGGTGGGAAGTTAGAATAAAACTGCTAGTCACGCTCGAGAAAATGGAGTAATGGAAAAGAACTGCTAAATACACGTGGGTTAATGGAATCTGCTGGTGGTTTTGAAGGAGATAGGGATAAAACTGATTTTGTCAAGTTAACTGAACCAAATGGGCCTGGGCTTATTCAACTTTAAGGCCTAATTATTGGGTTATACCCTAAAAATAAAATAAGAGATTGGGATTTTTTTTTAAAAAAAAAAGGAATTCTAACTAAAATGTTATAACAAGGGTCCAATATATCAATGATCATTGATAAAATAAGAAAAATAAATGAATATGTGTATTTTAAATAGTATTAATAGTAGAACAGCTGATGGAAATTAACTTAAGATGAAAAATATGTTATAATGCTAATTATAATAATATCATAAAGAAATTAATATGGAAATTCTAAGGTGGGTGCTACAACCTACCCTGTTTGCAAAAACTTCGTCCTTGAAATTTAAGTATGTACCGCCATTTAAAAAAGTCGGATATTTGGCTCGTATCTCACTTTCTCGTTCCCATATGGCCCCATCTTTGCTATGTTGGTTCCATAGTGTTTTAATCAAACATACATCCTTGTTTCTCAACTTGTGAACCTTCTTCTCCAAGATCGCACATGGCATTTCCTTGTAAGTTAAATTCCTATTGACTTCCAAGGTCGAGTAATTTACAACATGACTCGGATCATGTACATATCTTCGCAGCATTGAAACATGGAATACGTTATGTACCGAAGCGAATTTTGGCGGTAAAGCCAACCGATAAGCTAGATCTCCGACTCGTTCCAGGATTTCAAATGGCCCCACAAATCGCGGTTGGAGTTTTCCTCTCTTTCCAAATCGAATAATCCCTTTAATCGGTGCTACTTTCAAAAATACTTTTTCCCCGACTTCAAAGTGTAGGTTCTTTCTATGCGTATCAGCATACGACTTCTGTTGATCCTGGGCAATTTTAATCCTCTCTCGGATTTTCTTGATTTTTTCAACTGTCTCATCCACTAATTCTGGTCCTAATACTTTTCTCTCGCCAACCTCATCCCAATATAGCGGAGATTTACACTTTATCCCATATAATGCCTCATATGGGGCCATTCCAATAGTAGTTTGGTAACTGTTATTATAAGCAAATTCCACCAAGGGTAATATTGTCTCCCAATTACTTCCTACATCCAGTATGCACGCCCTTAACGTATCCTCGGGAATTTGAATTGTTCGTTCTGATTGGCCGTTTGTTTGCGGATGACATGCAATGCTAAACTTTAATCTCGTTCCCATTACATCCTGCAAACTTTTCCAAAACTTAGATGTAAACCGAGTGTCTCTGTCCGACACTATTGTCACAGGAACTCCATGTAATCTTATGATCTCTTTGATGTATATTTGTGTATACTGGTCTATTCTGAATGTCATTTTTATCGGCAAAAAGTGTGCAGACTTTGACACTCTATCAACAATTACCCATATTAAAGTATTTCCCTTGGTTGTTGTAGGTAAGCTAACTACAAAGTCCATTGTTATGTGCTCTCATTTCCATTCTGGATTTCAAGTGGCTTAAGCAAATGCGTATGTCGGTCGTTGATGTTCAAATTTGACTTGTTGACAGGTCAAGCAACTTTCCACAAATTTCCCTATGTCATTCTTCATTCCCCTCCACCAAAACATCCTCTTAAGGTCTTGGTACATTTTTGTACCACACTGTCTTGCCGTCTGACGAAGATGTTGTGAGTTTCTGATATTTGAAAAGTGTAGGGTGCTTCTCATATTTGAAAAGTGTTTCGAAGTTTTATTTTGATATTCTTATTCTCAAATTTGAACAATATCATATTGACCTCATAATAATAAGAAGAGTGTTTTTGTATTTTTGATAGAAGCTCATTTTTTCCCTAAACACTTCAACTTTCATTTGTTCAGCTTTTAGCTTCTATTTGCAAATAGTATTATAAGCGGAAAGATTTGAGGTATTCATGATATGCTACGAAGATGATCATTTCGTTTATCATAGGTGTTTTCCCAATGGCATCGATATTTACTTTGAGAATGTCGGAGGAAAGATGCTTGATGCAGTTCTTCTTAACATGAACCTTCACGGCCGCGTTGCTGTTTGTGGGATGATCTCTCAATACAACCTCGACCAGCCCGAAGGTGTACATAACTTGGCTTGTCTGATAATAAAACGAATCCGTATAGAAGGATACGTCGTTAATGATTATTACCATCTCTACCCAAAGTTCCTCGACATGGTACGTCCTCTTGTTAAGGAAGGAAAATTAACTTATGTAGAAGACGTTGCTGAAGGCCTTGAAAGCGCACCGGTGCCCTCGTGAGGGCTTTTCTCCTACCGCAATGCCGGGAAGCAAGTTGTGGTCGTGGCTCGTGAGTAGGCGATAGTCACCGCAGACGAAGAGGGGCGGGGGGGCTACTGCCCCCAGTTTTTTTTTTTTTTTTTAACTATGGATCCTTTTAAGTTTTAAAATTATATAATCATCCATTATTTGACTTCGCCTCCGCAATTTTAAACTTTTGCGTCGGCCATTGTGTATAGTGTTTGTAATTGTGTTTGTTGTGTATATACTGTTGTGTTTGTGTTTCAAATATGAGTTTATTTAAAATAAAATCAGCATATTGAATTGTACATCTATATTACGGAATGATTCCAAAGTTTTCTTGAAGTTTTTTGAGATATTATATTATTGTAATGATAATCATTAACTAATAGTAAAAACATAGCACAATTGAAACTTTTATCATTTTAAATAATGTAATTTCAATATAATTTTCAATTATCTTCTAATGTTTAAGAATTGAAAGTCTTTGAATACACTGGTCACCTAAAAATTAAGTATTATTCATTTGTGTATTGATTTATGTTAAATTTTTTAATAATTAATATAATACTATTTTAACTCTGGAGAAAATTTAAAGTTGAATTTTCTGGGAAGGTAAAAAGTTCAAAACTAAGTCGTGCATTTTAGGAGTTGAATGCTAAACATAAAGTAGATTTTAAGATAAGATGTTGAATATGCTATTAGAAATTAGATTAAACACTACTAAGGCATCTTCATGACCCATCTGTCCAATAAATGTGATCTTTATTTTAGTAAAACAAAAATTAAGTCTAATTACGATTAAATATTTCATAATAAAAAACTTTCCAATAAAGTGAAAATTTGAATGAAAAAGAAAATGAAAAATCTTATAAGCAAACACTTCAAATGTGGACCTTCTCCTTCCTTCGAAACCGAACCTATTTACACTCACAGTTCTAAAAATCTCCACCCAACCAGGGCCGGTCCTGTGGTTTTCCAAGTCCGAGGCGATACATAAATTTGGTACCCTGACAGTAAAGTTTAGAAACGTGGCACAACGAATTTTATTAATGTAGAGCTAATTATTAATTACTAATAAAAATTCACAAATATAAGTCAATAGGGAAGAGTTCTCCTCTATGAAGGAGTTTGAGTCACCCTTTAGGGTTTTCATAAGGTTGCCCCGCCGTCAACGTCTCTCGTTTTCCGTCCGGTTTCTTCGTCGCCGAAGTAGGGTTTTAGGTTCCTCTTTCTCCCGTGTCCGGTTGCGTCGTTTTCTACTTGATTTCTCTCTCTCATCCCAGGTTTCTCTTTTTCCTTTTTTCTTTCTTGTTTTTTCCTTGTTACAGGTTGTCTGGCCTTTGTTCTTCTTTTCTTTTTTTGCAGGTTGCATCAGTATTAAGGTTACGCAGTGGACCTATCTTTCTCATTTGGCCTATTTCGGGTTTCACTCGCAGAGATTTGTCACGATCGGTGTGCGCACATCAATTGGGTTGATCCGCATCCATCACTTCGTATCTGTGGAATTGTTCTTGGGATAGTATGGAGGAATTAACGGAGCAAGAAGAAGCAGTCGTGGATTTGGATATCCCTAACCCTATAAGTCCGAACAGCGCTGAGGTTTCGGATTTCTGCCTCGTTGGGAAACTTTACAAGGATAAAGCTTGGAAATTGTTCTATTTAATCGAGGTTATGAAGAAGGACTGGAAATCGAAGAAACCTATAATCGCACGTGGACAAACGGGTAAAAAGGGGAAGTGAATATACAAGAACGTCTCGATCGCGATCTCGAAAGCCAGGGATGGATAACGACGTACCCGGAGTACCAAGTTTATCATCTCCTCGAGTCACATCAGATTGCCGGTGCTTTACTCCAATGGCATCGCATTCGAGGGAATAATCGAAATATAAGTCAAAAGAGAAGGCAGATTTTCCATTTCGAATCCATGTGGTTGCTAGATGAGTCGTGCCAACATGTTATCCAACAAACATGGGATTATGAGAGAACGGCTGGAGATATAAATTCAATCTCGAAAAAAATTCAATCATGCGGTGAGCAACTAACGGCGTGGGAAAAATCGCATTTCGGGAATGTGGGACACAAAATCAAGGAATGTGAGGCTTTACTTCAGAAACCAGTGGTAGGACTTGTGACAGAGCATGATACGATGGAGAGGCATTTTTAAGAAAATAATCTAAGGGATATTCACGTGAAATAAGAGAAAATGTGGCACCAACGCTAACGGGTGCGAATGGGCAAAAGGCTCGGAATTCAATCGAGAGTGATGGCTCAAAAGCTACCTTTAAAACCGTAGGCAAGTGCACCTGTCGTTTTATAGTATAGATTATTGAGTACCGAGTGTCATTCCCACGAGGATTGTAAGTACTAATAATTACCGTCTTTTTGTTATTTAATCTAACAATTTTCAGAGTTTTTGTTTGATGAAAAAGGAAAACAAATTATAAATTGTAAAAATGAAGTAAAATTTGTAGAATAAGAAATCAAGAGATAGAAGTGTGTTTGAATGTAAATCCCTCTAGAATGTTTTTGTGATTTGACAAGTTAAAAGATTCAACCATGAACCCTTAAGCAAAAACCAACCTCTTTTAATAAAATCTCATGCTATGTGGACCGTAGAAATTCCCGATTTAAGTTAATCCCTTTCTCAAGGCGAAAACTCCTAATCTCAAGTTGATTAACTCAAATCTCTTTCTAGTTAAAACCCCCAAGATTGCATTATAACGATTTATGAATTCCCATATTAGGTTTGACCCTAATCCGGAAGATTTATGTCGCCCCATATCTGTGGATTGCATGCAACTCTTTTCACTTATACAATTTCTTTTTCACCATAAATCTTTCGATTACCCGATGAAGAAAAAGATATCAAATTAATATACCGGAAATATTAACTCGAATGAGATAAGCATGATATAAGTGAATCACACAAGACATGAGAATTTTATTAAAAACATACAAACCTTAATCACAAATCCATTCTAGAGTTCATTACACTCAAACACTAAGATTTTAGCTACTCATGATTTTGACAAAAGAGTAAATTACACAAGAAGATTTAAGTATTGTAGACATGGTGTACTTATCTTTCTCAAAACCTCAATGAACTTCTTCCTTGATTGATGATGTTGCTCCAAGCCTTCTTCTCCAATATTGCCCTGCTTTCTTCTCCAAGACCCCTTGATCCCAATTCTACTTAATGAAATGAATACAATGAATATTTCCCGAGTATCTAATGAATGCCTCTCCCAATTTCAACCTCGGCTTTTATAGGCAACCAATACATTGATAGTACTCTCTTTTATTAAACAATCACCCCCATTTTCCTTGTTGGTTGGTGAATTCTTGTATTCAAGTGATGAGGAGGGACATGGAGACATGTTTCAAAAATAAAATAGGGTGTTAAAAGTGTACAAAAGTGGCCAAAATGGGTTGGTTGGTGAGTTTTCCCCAAATTCCGCAAAGAAAAGTTGCAAAAAGAGGTCCCTGACACGCCCAGTGTTGGGCAAAGACGGCCAGCCGTGCCGCAATAAAATTGTGAAGACACGCCCGACACGGCCAGTTGGACAACACGGCCTGGCCGTGTTGTACGACACGGCCAGGCCGTGTTCGGGCCTGTTTTGTGCGAGTTTTCCTCCTCTTTTGATCCCCTTCAACATGGCCGTGTTCGGTGACACGGTTTGGCCGTTTGGACCCTTTTTCCAATTTTTATCCAATTTATTTCCTTCTTTTTGAACATGGCCATGTTATTTGACACCCCAAGTCATGTTGAGTGATTTTCTTTGCCTTTTTCAAGTAATATTGGCTTCACATTGCTCCAAATTGCTCCACCTATAATGTTAAACACATCACACGATGAAATGCTACGAAATACTTGAGAAACTATGATTTTTCTAACAAAACAATTCAAAAACTATTGAATTAATAATACAAAATATGTACAAAATGACACTTATCAAACCGCCTCCAACTTGGAAATTTTGCTTGTCCTCAAGCAATTTTTAAAACAAAGAGATGGGTTGAAAACAAAAAGAGATATCTATTTTCACAATTTCGACATGATTGAAGTGAATCGCTAACCTTTTCCTTCCCAATTAAGTCAATCCATCCGTTTTCAAATCAACCAATTTGTTAAAAAGAGAGTGACTTCAATAATTGGAATCGCTCAAAACATCACAGATTGTCATATCACGAAAAATTTGTCGTTCATATGCTTAGATCAAATACAAAAATGTAATGATAAAAGGAGAAGTCCAAAACTCGGTCTTTTCAATTTTTTTTTATATAGCAAATATAATTATAAAATCAGGACATTTTCTTTAGCTTTGCGTATTTTAGCTTTCTTTGTGGATATTTCGTTTTTTTTTTTACGCACCTTATCAATACCTTGCAAACAAACATGAGGTAATTTTTTTATATAGCAAATATAATTATAAAATCGGACATTTTTGAGGCAAACTTCCACTAGGTTTAAATTTTGAATGTCTTTTCAAAAACTCCTAGGGTGGTGTCCCATATTCATATTTGTGTCGCCGTTTTACGTAAGAGACAAACATGGGGCTCATGAATGCTCCTAGTTACTAAGCAACAACAAACAGAGGAATATAACCTCGATTTGTCCCTTTATATAACAGTATTAGCACTTTTTTTTTTGCGTTTTTTTTTTAAACCCGAGTTATGGTTTCTCTAGTGATCATGACACAAAGTATCTAGATTTAAGCAAAGTCCAAGCTAACTTCATGACATTAAACTCTTTTGGCCAAATTCATCCTTTTACTAGAGTCACGCAGTTTAAAAACATTTTGGCAATTTGAGTTTTCAAAAAGATGACTTTTTCGGGATAAAAATGGTCATAGCCAATCCACAACTAACCTATCTAATTGTAAAAAAAAATTACCTCATGTTTGTTTGCAAGGTATTGATAAGGTGCGTAAAAAGAAAACGAAATATCCACAAAGAAAGCTAAAATACGCAAAGCTAAAGAAAATAGTTCAAATCAAGCGTTCTAACAAATCTCGCCACCCCCAACTTCAAGGGTCACATTGTCCCCAATGTGAAAGAGGAGATGGGATACAAAATGGAGCAAAGGAAACAAAAACTAAGACAAAGACAAATACGACCTTATGACGGTGGTGGGAAGTGTCCTTGAGAGAGGTGCCATTGATGGAGTTGAGAGAAAAGGGCATTTTGTTGTTGTTGGTCCTCTCGAATATCCCTAATGACGCCAAATTGTCAGCTCCATCATTTGTTGTTGGCGGTCAAGCATATTCTCGCGCGTTCGAGCATCGTTTGTTGATATGATAGCATGTCTCTTTGGTGTTGTTGCTCCAGTAGAATAGCTTGAAGATTGACTTGTTCATGCGGTGGCGGTGGTGGTGGTGGGTGAGATGAAGGAGTATGGGGTGGTGAACCCTCCCTGGAGGAGATGGGGATTCGGGAGCATCATCCTCTATGGGAGGTAGTTCGAGGCGACCTGTCATCCTCCTGGATTGTGTCGCATACCCATCAACCAATTGTCACGACACGCACTGTAGTTCGTGCCGCTTAGGGGAAGTAATAGTCGTTGGATGTATGTCGAAAAAAGCGTGCAAAATTGATCATTGATTCTTTCAATTAATTTTATAGCAAGACATACCTCGAGATCAATACGCGTGCTTCCTCGCTTGTTGTAAATCCGTTAAGTCATGCTCGAAGTGAAGAGCAATTGGAGTAATTAGGCCTCCAACAAGAATTTTACTACATTCACCCCGCCCGACTTTCCTAAAATGGCGTGCTAAGTGAGACCCGGTGTCAAGTGTTTGCCATAGACCATAGCCCATAAAAACAATAGCTCGTCCTTCCTCAAATTCCCCGTCACTTTCCCCCTACCGAAAAGTGTGCTAGCCATCACACGATGCATATAACGAAAACAAGGATTTATTACGCGTGATACTTTAGCACGGAAGCAACATAGTCATATGAAGGGGGCTATTTCATTCCAAAATCGTTGTGCATTAAAGTCGCTTAGGAAAGCGTCTGTTACCATCAATTGGAAGACCATATATTTGGTTAAAGCTCGGCAAGAGTCAATGTATATTCTTGATTGAACAAGCGAAAAGAGATGAGGCCGTCCCTAGATGAGTTCCCGTGAGGATTTCGCGTTAAATGAGCTAAGGAATTCGGTGACGCGCTCATAAGTTGGTGCTTTCGCACCCATGAATTGTCCCCACCCAACTTGTTCAAACATCCAATCAATATCTTCTTGAGCCCAAGGGTCTCTAATGTCATGGCGTCCTGATACCTGGTGTTGTCAGCAATGGTTTACTCAACAATTGTTGATATCGGGTTGCTTGCTCGTCATCCCTAATAGAATGCCGTGACGATTACTTGGTGGATTAGCCCGGGGGCTAAGCGAGCCGCAGGGTCCCCTGGACCAAAGAAGCGGTAACTTCGGCCGTTTTGACATGGTGATCCTGAAAAAGGAATTTTTGATAGCAACATGCAATACAAGGACGATTCTATTAATATTTCTTTGAAAACCAACTATCCTATAAAAACCATGCCTCAAGTAAATTCTCAACAACAACATCATCCCATCACCTTCAAGTTCTCATCAAAATAGCAAGTAAGTTACAACAAAGCACGGTTTCCACTTATGATCAATCATATGATTCTAACAATCAATCAATCAACAAACGCTCATATCGTTATATTTAGGCAACAATAAACCCTTTCATTCGTTTTAGGACCAATTTTGTTGGTGAAACTAAGCAAGATAATTCCAACAATTGACTTCACATGATTTTATCCATACAAATTTCAATAGCACATGGGGCCAAAATTATCACCATAAAAATCTAGAAATACCCTCATCTTCAACACAAATAATTAGGCATAAAAATTCCAAAAATTTAAGTTAAATCAAAAAGCCCTAAATGATAGAAATTTCAAACATTTATGAACAAATTGAAAGCACAAAAACAAAAATGATGAAATTAAACAACAACAAAAAAAAGAATAACATAGAAAATCATACCTTGAAATAGAAACCATTAAGAGAAATCTCCCAAAACCCACAAAATTCCCAACAATCAATCGGTAGAAGTGTTGTGCAATGGAGGGAAGATGGTGTTTTATGGAAGAATTTGAGTTTAGATGGAAGAGTGAGGTGAATTTGGGGGAAATTTTGGTGAAGAAGAGGGGTTTTTAGGGTTTGGGGATGAAAAATTTCGAAAAAAAATGCCCCAATTCGAACCCCCCTGTTTTTTGTACAGGCCCGAACACGGCCATGCCGGGCGACGGCCTGGCCGTGTTCCGGGCTGTTTGGTGAGTAAAAATTTTGGGCCCGAACACGGGCGTGTCGAAGACACGGCCCGGCCGTGTTCGGGCCAATTTTCGATTTTTTTTTTTAGAAAAATGGGAAATTTGCGACACGGCCATGCCGTGTTCCGGGCTGAATTTTTTTTTTCATACCGAGTAAAAATGAATCCTAAATAAGAATTAGAAACAAGTTGACAAAAAATCATCGGGTTGCCTTCCTGGTAGCGCTTTCTTGTCGTATAGTAGCGGATCAAGCTTTCACCTCTAATTGTGTGATGTATTTGGGGGATCCCAAGCTTGAGGGAATCTCTATAATTATCATCGATGGTGCCCCAAAATAAAGCTTAAGACGGTGTCCGCTTTACCTTAAAGGTGCCCATTTCCTTGTGCGTAATTTGATAGTCCCGTAAGGAAACACTGAGTAATGTGAAATGGGCTTGACCATCCGGATTTTAACTTACCCTTAAATAAAGTAAGTCGGGAGTTGAATAGTAACATTTGATCACCCTTTTGAATTCCCTCGTGCTTAATGTGCTTGTCATGCCATTGTTTCGCTCGTTCTTTGTAAATTTTCGACTTCTCGTATGCCGAATTTCGCCATTCTTCGAGTTCGTTAATCTGATAAACGGTTATTTCTCGCACTTGACAAATCATAATTAAGCATTTTAATAGCCCAAAAGGCTTTATGTTCAAGCTCAACCGCAAATGACATGCTTTACCATAGACGAGTCGGTATGGGGTAGTCCCTATCAGGCGTTTTGAAAGCCGTCTATAAGCCCAAAGGGCATCATCGAGTTTGAGGACCAATCCTTGCGAGAGTGCCCAACCGTTTTTTCCAAAATTCGTTTTAATTCGCGGTTGGACACTTCGACTTGACCATAGTTTGGGGATGATAAGCGTCGCGACTCGGTGTGTGACATCATAACGCTTTAAAACCTTATCAAATTGATTATTACAAAAGTTGAGTGCCTCTATCGCTAATGATGGCTCGTGGTGTACCAAACCGGTAAAAAGTTTTTTGAGAAAATGCACCACCACTCGAGCATCATTTTTAGGTAAAGCTTGAGCTCTACCCATTTGACACGTAGTCAACGGCTACCAAAATATATTTATTGCCAAACGACGGAAAAGGTCCCATAAAATCAATACCCCAAACATCAAAAATTTCACAAACAAGTATACCGTTTTGGGGCATTTCATTTCTTCGAGAAATATTCCCTGTTCGTTGACAACTATCACAAGTTTCAACATACCGCTTTTTACGTCTTTGAAAAGTGTAGCCAATAAAAACCCGACTCAAGACCTTGCGTCGTAGTATTTGCTTGATAATGTCCACCAAAGTGGGTCCTTTGTGACAATGATTCAAAATGGAGATTGTTTCGGTGTAACACACTCCCGTATGATTTGATCCGCACAAACTCGGAAGAGGTGGGGATCATCCCAAATATAATACTTGAGGTCCGAAAAGAATTTCTTCTTTTGTTGATGGGTCATCCCTTTGGGAGAACTTTTCCTGCAAGATAATTAGCGAAATCGCAAACCAAGGAATATCAATTGAAATTGAGTTGAGGCAAAGAGTTGCTCATCCTGGGAAAGAATCATTGATATGTCCATTGTGTTGCTCATCGGGTCTTGGAGTGCTCAAGCCGAGATAGGTGGTCGGCGTGAAGATTTTCGCACTCGCTTATCTTTGATCTCCACATCGAATTCTTGGAGTAAGAGAACCCATCGAATTAGTCGTGGCTTTTAAGTCATTTTTGTCGAGCAAATAGCGTAAGCGAGTGATCCGTATAAACAATGACTTTGGATAGAATCAAGTATGAGCGAAATTTGTCAAAGGCGAAAACCACATAAAGTAGTTCCTTTTCTTAGTTGTATAGTGGGATTGAGCAGATCTCAAAGTCTTACTTGCATAGTAAATTAGCCGGAAATGTTTATCTTTTGCCCCAATACCGCTCCTACCGCATAGTCACTAGCATCACACATGAGTTCGAACGGTTGAGACCAATCCTGAGCCACCATGATGAGAGAAGTGGTGAGTTTTTCTTTCAAAGTGTTGAATGCTTGGAGACATTCATCGTTGATATCAAAAACTCGCATCTTTTCTAAAAGTAGTAAGCGGCCGGCATTTTTGAAAAATCTTTGATAAAGCGCCTATAAAACCCGCGTGCCCAAAAAAGCTTTGGATAGCCTTCACCGAGGCGGGCGGTGGCAATTTGGAAATTGTATCCACTTTCGCTTTGTCAACTTCAATTCCCCGCAAGAAATTTTATGCCCCAAAACAATACCTTCTTGTACCATGAAGTGGCATTTTTCCCAGCTTAAGTACCAGGTTAGTCTCTTCGCAACGAACAAGGACTTTTTAAGATTTGCAAGACAAAGATCAAATGAATCCCCAAAAACCGAAAAGTCATCCATGAAGACTTCCATGATTTCTTCTACAAGCTCGTCAAGATGGCAAGCATACGATTGAAAAAGTTCTTTGGTGCGTTGCACAACCCAAAAGGCATGTTGCGTCTATAAAGAAAAGTCTGTAGGGACAAGTGAAAGTGGTTTTCTCTTGGTCCTCCGGTGCTATCGGATCCGAAAATAACCTGACATGCCATCAAGGAAGCAATAATAGAGGTGACCGGATAAACGTTCAAGCATTTGATCAATAAAAGGTAAGGGAAAGTGGTCTCTTGCGAGTAGCATCGTTAAGTCGTCACGAATCGATGCAAACTCGCCAACTTTATTACTCGCATCGGAATAAGTTCATTCTTTTCATTTGTACCACCGTCATCCCACCTTCTTTGGGACCACTTGAATCGACTTACCCACCATCACAGAGATCGGATAGATGAGCCCAACATCTAGTAGTTTGATTACCTCTCGCTTAACTACCTCTTTCATGTTTGGATTTAAGCGACGCCGAGGTAGAACAACCGCTTGAAATTTTCCTCCATCGACCTTGTGAGTGCAAAAGGAAGGATTGATCCCTCGAATGCTCGGAGATTTTCCAAGCGATGGCCTTTTTATGTTCTCGTAATATTGCCAACAATCTATCCTTTTGATGAGAAGATAAATTGGAGGGAAATAATTACGGGAAGTTTGGCGTTCTCGGCTAGAAATGCATATTCCAAGTGTTCGGTAACTCCTTCACTCCAACAATGGTGGATCCTCAATGGATGGTTTGATATGCCCCATCCGTGAGTTTTCAATTTTTTCAACTCTTTCGGCGCCGCTCGCTGGTTCGCTTTTCCTCCAATGCGAGTACGGATTCCCTAAGAAAGGGGTTTTCATCCGATATACCGCACTTTGAACAATACAAGTCTCCAAGAATTCGTTAGAAATCATGCTTCGTAGAGAGTTGTTATCTCCATATCGATAAGATCAATAGCAAAACAGAGTCATCTTTATCTATCGTATTTTTCATTGATGTAGCGATTTTAAAAATGACTTGTTCATCTTCGACTCTTAAAATTAGTTTGCGATCATGCACGTCAATGATTGCTTTAGCAAAGAGCTAAAAATGGACGCCAGATCAAAGGGACTTCGACATCTCAGATTCATATCAAGAATTACAAAATCGACAAAATATAAACTTATCGACTTTGACCAAAACATCTTCAACAATGCCTCTGATATTTAATAGATCCTGTCACTAATCGCAGGCTCATCCTAGTTGGTTTTGGCTCCCTGACCCATTTTGTTTGAATAAATCATAAGCATCAAATTAATGCTAGCCCCTAGATCGGCCAATGCCCTTGGCCACAATCAAATTACCGGCATGACAAGGAATAGTGAAACTCCCCGATCTTTGATTTTCGGAGGTAACTTGTTTTGCAAAATTGCCGAGCATTCCTCATTTAATTGCACCATGGATATTTCTTCAAGCTTCTTCTTATTTGTTAAGATCTTTTAGAACTTGGCATATTTTGGCATCTCGTGAAAGGGCTTCAACAAAAGGAATATTGATGTGCAATTGTTTAAATAAATCCAAGAACTTACCAAATTGGTCGTCATGTTTGTCCTTACGAATCGACTTGATACGGAATAGGTGGTTGGAATTAGGTACCATTTTCTTTGTTTCCTCGATACTGTCGTCTTTTTGTTGTATGGGCGTGTTCTGCCCCCATCCGCATCTGCCAGCTTTGTTCCACTCCTTAGAGTAATTGCTTTATCCTGCTCTCGATTTGGCTCGTTGCTAGGTAAGCTCCCTGTGGCCTTCGGAGATCATTTTGCAATTTGACCAATTTGATTTTCCAAGTTGCGAATGGATGCTTCTTGGTTCCTTAAGGATGTTTCTGGCCGGAAACGGTTTCCGTTGTTTGGACGAATTTGGACAAGAAGTCCTCCAAACTTGGTTTTCGCTTGGAAACCAGGAGTGCGATTTAATCAGGAGTGCGTTGATTAAGTCATGAATCTTGATTTCCAACTAAAGTTCGGGTTTGACGCCACCTCGGATTATGTGTTGCCGAAAGGATTATTTTGAAAGGGTCGAGATTGATTACCTAGATAATCCACTTGTTCATGCGGCAGATCGCGTGAGGGCAATCTTGGTTGTGCGATCCTCCACAAGTCTCGCATGAGAAGCTTGTTGTGGTGGTGGTTTTGAGCCGCCAACCCGCCGATTTTCTCGAAAGTTGAGCTTCGACTGTCTGCGAGTGTCACCACCGCTGTCCGCATTATATACTCCCACCGACTTGCTGGTTTTTCCCTCGCACGGACGCATCGATATCCATTCATGGCCATTCCTTCTATGAGATCTTGGCGGCTTTCGGTGTCTTATTGTTCAATGTTCCCCGCATCAATCATCTCGCCTTTGTCGATGAGAGCAACCCATTGTAAAATGTTTGACTTGCATCCAAATGGGTAGACCATGATGTGGGCATTTTCGCAGAATTCTTTGAATCTCTCCAAGTTGTCGCATAAGAGTTTCATCGCCCTCTTGAGTGAATGAAGAGATCTCATTCCTCAATCGTGCGGTTTTAGCGGGTGGGAAATACTTTAAAAGGAATTTTTCCGCCATAATGCTCCATGTTGTGATTGTTCCCTTCTAGAAAGTGTTTAGCCATTGTTTAGCCCGTCCCCAAGAGTAAATGGGAACAAGCGTAAATCTGATGGCATCACGAGACTCCATTTATTTTGAAAGTATCGCAAATTTAGGAAATTCACGATATGATTATTTGGATCTTCGCCTGGTAAGTCAGTCGAATCGACAAATTGTTGCACCATTTGAATGACATTCGGTTTGATTTCTCAAATTATTGGTCGCAATAATGGCCTTACGATACTAGACGACGCATCGAATCCATAGATGGCTTCTGGCGAAGTCGCATACATGGTTCTTTTTTTGTTCATCCGCCATATCGGATCCTTGCTTTCGTTAGTATCCTCCCGTGATACCGTACTAATACTTTCTCTCGTGTTGCTACCTCGGCCTCGCTTCCTGATTCCAGTTAATTGAAATAGGCAGTATGCATCGTTTGTAAACAAGGAGGATAAGATAATCCAAGACTTACAAAGATAGATACCTAGAAAGACAATTGATGAAAATAAAAAAAAATGATTAAATTAACAAAAATAAGGTGTTCTTAATATTACAATCCCGCAACGGCGCCAAAACTTGATGGCTCAAAAGCTACCTTTAAACCAGAAATGCACCTATCGCTTTATAGTATAGATTATCGAAGATCGAAAGTGTCATTCCCACGAGGATTGTAAGTACTAATAATTACCGCTTTTTGTTATTTAATCTAACAATTTTCGTAGTTTTTGTTTGATGAAAAGGAAAACAAATTATAAATTGTAAAAATGAAGTAAAATTTGTAGAATAAGAAATCAAGAGATAGAAGTGTGTTTGAATGTAAATCCTCTAGAATGTTTTTGTGATTTGACAAGTTAAAAGATTCAACCATAAGCCCTACAAAACCAACCTCTTTTAATAAAATCTCATGCTATGTGGACCGTAGAAATTCCCGTTTAAGTTAATCCCTTTCTCAAGGCGAAAACTCATAATCTCAAGTTGATTAACTCAAATCTCTTTTCTAGTTAAAACCCCAAGATTGCATTATAACGATTTATGAATTCCCATATTAGGTTTGACCCTAATCCGTAAGATTTATGTCGCCCTATATCTAGGATTGCATGCAACTCTTTCACTTATACAATTTCTTTTTCACCATAAATCTTTCGATTACCCGATGAAGAAAAGATATCAAATTAATATACCTAAATATTAACTCGAATGAGATAAGCATGATATAAGTGAATCACACAAGACATGAGAATTTTATTAAAAACATACAAACCTTAATCACAAATCCATTCTAGAGTTCATTACACTCAAACACTAAGATTTTAGCTACTCATGATTTTGACAAAAGAGTAAATTACACAAGAAGATTTAAGTATTGTAGACATGGTGTACTTATCTTTCTCAAAACCTCAATGAACTTCTTCCCTTGATTGATGATGTTGCTCCAAGCCTTCTTTCTCCAATATCGCCCCTGCTTTCTTCTCCAAGACCCTTTGATCCCAATTCTACTTAATGAAATGAATACAATGAATATTTCCCGAGTATCTAATGAATGCCTCTCCAATTTCAACCTCGCTTTTATAGTAACCAATACATTGATAGTACTTTCTTTTATTAAACAATCACCCCCATTTTCCTTGTTGGTTGGTGAATTCTTGTATTCAAGTGATGAGGAGGGGACATGGAGACATGTTTCAAAGAAAATAGGTGTTAAAAGTGTACAAAAGGGCCAAAATGGGTTGGTTGGTGAGTTTTCCCAAATTCCGCAAAGAAAAGTTGCAAAGAGGTCCCTGACACGCCTGTTGGGCAAAGACAAGATACCGTGCCGCAATAAAATTGTCAAGACACGCCTTGTTAGGAATTCTATTGTTTAGATTTTGATGAATGCCATGTAAAACTTAGAATAGAAAGTTGGCTCCCAATTTGCTTTGAAATGTATTGTAACATTTAGAGTCGCTGCCGAAGTTAAGTCGCCTACGCCTCCAACTTGCAAGAAGACAACTCGGCTTGAAGGAAAACTCGGCTGTGAGACAAAATTCTGAGTACAACAAAAAGAAGAGCGGCATGAACTGACTCAAGAAACAGAGATGCACCAGTGAAACATCACTCAAGTCAACTCAAAAGGCTGCCAAGCTCAAGTCAAGTGATGAAGAGTCATCCACGATTGGAAGCCGACTCTAAGTCACCGGGGAAAGCGAGAAATGCACAAGTCGAGATAATTGTAAAAGAACCGCTATTTAAATCAAGAGATTTACTTAAACAAGTAATATCTCCATACTACCTTTCTTTGTGTGCTTTCGGTCAAGTCTGAAAAGAAATGAACCAATGGGAAGTACTACACCGGTCAACTCAAAAGGTGATAAAACATTTCATACGAGGAAATGGCAATTCCAAGAATCGCACACCAACGATCGCAAGTGATTTTCAAAATGAGCCTTTCTCTTCAATCTGGCAAATTTTTGAAAGTTCACTATAAAAAGGCCGAGAGTTTGATTGAAAAAGGATGCGTGGATGAATGACACACGTGAGATATACAAGCTTATCAATAACTAAAAAAATCTCAATCCTCAAACTTCACATCTCAAGACATCAATCCAACACTTACCCGTGAAGGAAAGAGAACTTCAACAAATGAAGAGGAAAATACAAACAAGGGGTCTACATTCCAAGTAGGATTGTAAAGGTTCAAGGTCAACTGTCTTAAGTTTCTTTTGGAGGGCTTCGTGATCAAATCCAAAGTCTTGAGCAAGTGAGTCATAGTAAGCGAAGGCCGGTGCCGCAGCAGAGAAGAAGCCGGTCGTCACGAGAAGCCACCGAAAGGATCAAGCGTCTCGGGGATCGAGGTCCCAAAGGATCAAGTTGGTTTGACTGTGCATCAAA
This sequence comes from Rehmannia glutinosa, assembly GCA_016081115.2. NCBI lineage: Eukaryota > Viridiplantae > Streptophyta > Magnoliopsida > Lamiales > Orobanchaceae > Rehmannia > Rehmannia glutinosa. Next base: position 152,122,937 of record CM071926.1, read on the forward strand.
ACATGTACGGGTACTTACCACTTTGTAACCGATCATTACTTAGTGGATTATCCCGAGTTGGAGAAGAGAGAAGTAGAAG